>OZ010574.1:32085424-32182924 GCA_963932145.1 Acanthosepion lycidas
GATTCGGGGTTTTTGTATATTATTGAATTGTTCGCGAAGATGGATTTCTCGCCATTTAATCATTAACCTTTGTATTTGTTTTATGTATGAATAATTCATGAATTTGTAAATTGATTGCACCTTTATTGAAATATATATATATATATATATATATATATATATATATATATATATATATATATATATATATATGATATCGTACATTGAGTTCTGGTGTTAATAAAAGTGGTCAATGTAATATAGCAGAGCTATTAAGTGTATATTAATGCATATACATTTTTTACTCAACGGTAGCACTACCCTATGTTTCATGCACATGGCAATCTCCAGGTGATGAATCTAGACTAACGGTTTCCTAATTTAAATTTGAATAAATATATCTGGTTAAAGCGATGTTGGCGCGTGTTGTGCTATCGTTAAGGAAAAATGTATATTTATTAATATATATATATATATATATATATATATATATATATATATATATATACTACGTCCATCAGAGTGTGAAATGCATCGGCTAAGATAAGTTTGCCTTTTGATCATATTGTCCTTTTACAGATATATATATTAGTTATATCTGAAATTTTAACACCCACACCCACATAGACGTACACACATATATACGAATACACACACACACACACACACATATATATATATATGTTATTACTCTAAACGTTATTTCTTGTGGGTATACGTGTTTGGCTTGCTATCTCTGTTTTTTTCCTTAAATTCTGAAATTAATTCAGGCTGGCCTAGATCAGGAAGTCATACTAAAGAAAAGTTTGCCTCCCTTGCCAGGAATCGAACCTGTATCCCTTTCCCCCACCAGAGAAACAAAGTGCTTGTTAACCTTGTATTTAATCAAATTTCAACAAATCTTCCACTTTCTTTACTTTGCAAATAAAAACTGTAAAAAAAGCAGCAAATCGGAACTGTAGTCAGAAGTTTTTAATAAAAAGTCAGAGGCCAGTGACAATAAAAGCTAAAACATCTTTCAAAAGACAAAAAAGAAAAAAGAAAAAAAAGAAAGAGAAATTCAGGGGAAAACGAAGAAAAAATGTTTTGACGTTAGTGAGTCTAATAAGATGCAGAACCGATAAAAATGGGTAAATCTTTTTTAAAGAAAAACAAAAAAATAAAGAAAAAAGAAACGGATCGCCGATGTGTTTCTTATTTTTTCGAGGATAAAAATGTTTTGTATATTTTTAAGAATTTTTACTCACTTTTCCTATCTGACGGTATGAAAAGAATTTCAATCATTGGCAGATGATATTAGAAGCTAAAGGGTCAATCTAAATTTTAACTTGCCTTAGAGATACCTAATATAGTGTTCACACTTCAATGTTTAAGACAAACGATAGGCACCAGACAGGCATCAGAGCTGGTGGTAACGATGTATCTTAAAGAGAAGGTGTATTAAATAATGTCAGAGAATATTAACCCTATGAAGGGAAATTGGGGGCAATGGCAATAGGAAAAAATAAATTTAAATTTAAAAATGGATTTAAAAGTAAATTTAAAAATAATTAAAAAAAATATCTATGGTAACGAGGGTGTAAGGAATTAACGGAATCAGAATTGCGGGAAAATTCTCAGTAGAGGAAAGTTTATAAGTAGTAATTTTTATAGCATAGAAAAGGTTTTTAGAGAAGGTGGGAGTAGGGGAGGGACATAAGGTAGCTAAATCAAGCAAAATTACACTATGGAAATTTGAATTTGTTTCTATGTCGACATTTGGAGATTTAGAGTGTATGAGGGTCGGGGGTGATATAGAGTAGTTAAGGCGTAATTATATTATGGAAATTTGAATTTGTTTTTATGTCGATATTTAAACACTAATTCGTTCCTCTTATTCAATAGTTGACTTTCATTATTGTATTTTAGCATTCTAATTTTTTCTAAGCATAAGTTACATCTACCTCTGAAGCTTTTGGGAGTTTGTGCAGAACTTAAAATTTTTCAAACTCTTATATATATATATATATATATATATATATATATATATATATATATATGCGTATATATGGTAGTTTTATATACCACCACACCAGAAATGAAAATACACTTTTCTTTGAAGATGTAAACTTTACAGACCTCAGAGAGAAATGAGAAAATTTGAATTGTTATTTACTTAACATTTTGCCTTTCATTGCATTGACAGTTGAACCAGAAAATAAAGATTATTTTGATGGGGTAATTAATAGTGAGAAAGTCTAATATAATATTGCTAACGTGTAGTGGCTTCCAGTTTCACTAAAAACTCCACAAGTGCCGCCTTGTGTCAGGCTAAGATAAGCCAGAAATTATGAGAACTTTTCAGAATAAATCTATTTTAAATAATATATATATATATATTAAATACTTCAAAGGTTTCCAGGCATTGAAAAAATCCACCGAGGGTACTTCCACTGATCATAGGTCGAGGTTCGTAAAAAATTGCAACTCACCTCATGAAATTCTCTCCAATATTTGTAAAATCGACATTATCACTTATATTGCTAACAAGAGCAGTGCACAATTCCTCGTAAAAAATCGTTATTTGTTCAGGTTCTAATGTGGCAGCTTTCATTTGGCTCTAAGTTTCAGATCTAGTGTCGGTCATTGACAAAAGATCCCCACAACGGACAATACGAAAACATTTATGCATATAAAAAGCACTGAAATACAGATATGATGAAATTTTTAGTACCTTCCACACGATTAAAATACTTAGGCTGCCTTTATAATAGATGAGCTCTATTATGGAAATCCTTACCGAAGATTTGTCTTGGCAGAGTTCCCAAAGAGGATAAACATTTCAAAATGGTACTATAGTCAGCACACGGGTTAAAAAAAATGTAATGTGTTGAAACTAAATTTGAGAAGAGCTGTTAAATGTTTTAAAGATTATATTAGAATATTTTATCGTATTTTTCTTTGGTTGTTTTTTTTTTCAGAGGTTGTTGTTTGATTAAAAAACAAAACAAAATAAAAACAATAACAAAAAATAATTTTTTTTTCAATATTCGTTGTCCGAAATAAAATTTGGAGAAAATATCTGAAAAAGAAGAAAAAAAAAAGGAATATCATTTGTAGCTCAGGTTAAAGTTCGCCCATCAATCCCAAAATGCATTAGCAATATACATACACAAAAGCGTGTATCTGTATAAATGTGAAATACGTTTGAAAAAAAATGTGTGTATATTTGTGTGTAGATGTCATTGGGTATAACCTCATTTCATCTTTTTTTCTTTTTTCTTTCTTTTTTTTTGTTGATTCTACGTTCTTTTTTCTTTTTCTTTTCTTTTTCTTTTTCCTTTTTTTCCTTCCGGGAAATAAGTTTTCATGTCTTTTTTCTCTCTTTTATTCTTGATCCACCATCATTATTATTATAACTCCATAGCGTTATTTTCATTCTGGCTGGTTCGTTTCCTTTGTTCTATAAATTTCATTCTTTCCATCCTTTCCCGATTATAATATTTCAGTGCAGTTAACCCTAAGTGAATGGTCATATATCGGAACGAGATGACCGGTCGGTGGACATTGATGGAAACCAGTGTTCCATACGTTGCTAACCATTTGCAAGGAATGTTGTAATCTGTTGTAATAGGACCACTGGGGGACATGGGACTTTCGAGAAGCTAAAAATGCCGACCATTTACTTCTAACATAGCTTTGGAAGTACAGCGGTATCAGGCGGTGATGTCTGCGAGCTTCCATCTTGCGTGCGCCGAAACCCCGAGCCTCGCAGAACGCGTAGTTGTAGAGAATGGTTCCCATCGTCATGTAACGGTCCAGGTAGTACTTAAAGGTAAAATGAATACTGTAAATGGTCGTATTGGTCAGATCTAAACACGTGTCTGACCAGTTAAAACGCATCTCGTACGGTTCAACGATGTAGCATTCAGAGCGGAATCCACGTTTGAAGGCGACGATAGCGGGTCGGTCATTAGTGGCTTCTGTGTAAGAATAGTCAAAAGTAACAACCTTTGAGCTCATTATTTCGTAGATACTTGTCATTCTTACCCATTCCGAATGAGGTTGGGTGGCCATTTTGCTATGGTGATGGATAGGAGGAGGGCTGAAATAAACGCTAACATTGTTAAAGTAACGATTAACATCCCAACCTCCATCCATAATTTGTTTTGGAACATTCATCTGGAGTTCTTTCTGGTTTATATGGTATTTGGTGTATTTAAAAACATGGGACGCCTCGGCTAAAGCAACGGCAAAGCCTATAACCATCATGCTCGAGATGAAACGACTACGCCAGGCACATCTTTCGTTGATATCCGTCTGGGTGTATTTCAAGAACTTCTTCCCACAACATGCACAGTGACGCGATAGGCCCACAAGCATTTTGTAGACGACAACAATAATTCCGGTTATGGCCCTTGTGTATTGAGCTTTTGTGATCGGCCTCTCTCGACAATAGACGAGATTAACGTTGATGCCCAACTGAGGAATGTCTTCCAACCAAAGTGAAATGGCTAAGGCGATGTCTGGGTTAATATAATACCATTTGCAGGAGAACGAGAGGAGATTGAGGGTCTCCAGGATTGAAAGGATCGTCCCCAAGATGGAAAAAATATATAGTGATAAGATAATGCTTGGACTAAAGCTTCCAAAGACAAGGCCGGATTTGTAGTCCCTGACCTCTTGGTAGATCCACCAATTGGCTCCTATGTCGATACAATCAACAGCGAGAGAAATGAAGAAAAAGAGGAATTTCCGAGTAGAGCAATAATCACTTTTAAACATAGAACGAGGCCTCCGTATTGGTGAATGGCTAGGAGAATAGCCCATAGATACAGGAAAAGTGCCACCAATTACGTTAACCCCAGGCTGAGGCATGCCTGTAGGCAAACCTATGTGTGCACCACTGGAAGGTCGCATGTGGACCGGGCTTACGGTGGATCTCATCGGGTTCATCGGACCCCTCATATTGATGCCTTTAAGAAGCAGAACGGTTAAAATTAATTTAAACTCCTGTTCTTTGATGATCTGGTAGAAGTTCCTTTGCTAGCGTCGGTTTCTTTCGGCTACTTGTGACAATGTCCAGGAGATCAGTTTATATATACATATATAATTTGAAAATCCTTAGTTGGACAGTGGGCAAACCTTTTCAGTTCGCCGTTTGTACTTTATTTGCTCCACTTGTAACAGACATCTCCATCGAGAGCATTGCTGCTCAGAAACCTTCAATCGGGAACACGGATACAGCGAGGAAAAAACGCTGGCGACGCCTATCTGTCAAAAGAGAAAACAAAAGATTTTAACAGGGTTTATAAATAATCCACTGTAGTCTGTTAAAAAGCTAATCCTCTTAATATAGATTACCCCAGCTGTAGTGATCGCTTATATCCGTGCTAAAGCAGAATGCTAAGAGTCTGACATGTTCAATAATTCAACCCACCTTTTTACTTATATTCCCGATATTGATTTTAATCAATTTCTGAAAATAACTTTGCATATAGAAATCCCACACAGTTGCTTCAATTTTTCTTAGTGTTCAGTGTTTTTTCAAATCTTGCCCATAAAAACAGTTACTGGTATAAAACCAGATAAATTGACACAAGCTCTCTGAATGCCCATGGTCGCCAAATTTATGAAAGCAATATAGGTTCAGATCAAGTGGTTCGTACCAGATTTAAATAGGTCGATTTCAGTTGAATACCAGTTATCCTTCGTTACATTTGGCTTACACTGAAAGACACGGAACCGCGTCGAGAAAGTATTACGCTTTCATCTGAGGCTTAAATGAATTAGCTCAAATAATAATTATTATATCATTATATTTAATTTTATATTAATATTACATTATTATGACATTAAATAAATATATATATATATATATATATTTTATTATGGTTGTTACATTATTTAGAGCCATGGAAGATATTTGAAATGAATCCTAATAAAATTCGTAATAGTCATTTTTTTTAATAATTTCATCTCAAGCAAGGCGATAAAGCCACAAAGACACAAGGAGTTACTGAGCGTGAAGCATACTGAGAAATATTATTGAGGAGAAAAAATAATAAAAAAAGGATTCGAGGAGACAGAAGAAAGCGACTGAAATTGCATTTAAATTTTTGAAGATCGTAGTTGAGTGGAAAGCAAAAAGTGTTCCATAAACGAGAAGTACGAGAGAAGAAACAATTAGAATAGAACTTACGCTTACACTTAGCAAGTTCAGCAGCAAAATGATGGGACCTAACTGCCAACCTAGCAGTGCGATTATATTCATGAAGTCGAGGTACCAAAGAGGAAAGCTCACCGGAACAATTGCCATGGAAATATTAATAGAAAAAGGCACAGGGAAGCTACGTTACTGCGGTGGGAAAGTGAATGAAGCCGAGAACCCAGGAAAGGACCGACACCTGCAGAATATCAACAATGGCAACAACAATTTTTGGAAACTAGCCTCAAAACTGAACTAAAGAAGCAAAAAAAAAAAAAAAAAAAAAAAAAAAAAAAACCCCAGCCCCCCCCCCCAAAAAAAAACAACAACAAACAATAAAACAAAAAACAAAAACGGCCGAAACGAGAGTGACGGAGGCGAAGGTCATGATGAAGGAAAAAAAGATCCGGAATTCACTCGAGGTAGAGAATTACAGAATAAGAACAGTTTATGCGGATATGTGGGGAAGATAACTAACCCTAGACTTGAACAGGTTAAGATTATAGTGATCGGGAAAACATCTTCATGGGAGTTGGTTCTACAGAGCTGTGGTTCGCGGGAATAAGCTACTCGAGTGGAACTTACTTCTCAGCGATGGAATACGGAGGAAATGTAGGTGGTTCGTTACAATGTACGTAGCGTGGTGGATCCTGGCCGTGATCGTTAGAACTGGTGCAACTAAGGAATATTGTTCACCTGAGCACTTTCCATGCAAATAGCGATAGAGCAGTAAGAGGCTTCTAACATTTCGTCTGTGAGAGAGGGGTCGCAGGGTAGAAAAAAGGTTGTAGGCAGCCCCCCCCCCGTTTAGATGTTAGAGCAAGGTCAGAGGAGAGATCAGCTACCAATCTCTAGCCATCTAGAGTTTTAGGGCCTCACTGTTTCTGTGAGTAATGGCAGTTAGGACATCAGCAGTGGATCAGATTGATTGAAACCCATACTGCTTGTCGCTCAAAAGATTGTTCCTATGTAGGTGATCAACAACCTTATTGATTATATCTTCAAAAGACTTGTTAATGACACTGAGGTGACTGATGGGTCTATACTAAGAGGTGTTGAGCGCCTACTCGCGTTCTTGAAATCCGGGCATACGTTTGACACCTTTTACTGACTTGGAAAAGATTTCTCCCTCAAGTTACGGTTAAATAATTTCGCTAAGATCGGAGATAATTCTGGGTTGATATTCTTAAGGATAACCACGGGGATTTAATCTGTGCCAATGGCTTTCTTAGGTCCAGACTTTTGATATTTTGAAATTTCCTGGGCTGTAATAAAGATACTACTGACATTTTGTTCATTGAGACGGGGGAGGCGGGAAGTCGATGTCTTATGTCATCTAACGTTGAGTTAGAGGTAAAGCTTGAGGCTAGCAAAATATTATTGAATATTGCTCATTATGTTAAACGAAGCAAAACGCCTTTTGAAGGCAGCAAAACGTCACGTACGTTTAATAAAATAATAAGCAGTAGAAAAACATGAAATACAAAACAAAAAATAGAGAAGGAATACATTTTACTGACTGACTTTTTGGAATGTGAAGTCAGACTAATGTCCTGAATTTTGTTGTTATTATAACGACGTTTCGACAGTTATGTTCTCAAGCCTTCTTCAGGTGTCTGTCGATCCGCGTGGTCTTTAAGAAATTACGAACTGAACACATTATTTACATTATTCGGACTATTGTCCTCATCTTTCTCGCTATATTTATTACACCGTTACGGCCGTTGTACGCTCCGGCCTTCTTCAGGTAGTAATAAAAATACTACTGACATTTCTTCCTCAAGTAACGGTTAAATAATTTCGCTCACTGGGATAGACTGTTCTAGTTCCACGTGCCATGTTTAATGGATGTCAGTTATCTCCTGTTATTTTCCCTCTGAAAGTTCTCCACTGCCTTAACCGAGTATTGAATTGAGAAAGAAAGCACGGATTTGAATAATAATTAAAAGCCATAAAAATGGGTTTGGAGAAGGCGCCAGGAAGATTCGAACCTGAAATAATCCAAGTACAATTCATTAAGATTTAGTAAAACTGGAACTTCTCCGACTTACCCAGTTTCCCCTGAGGTAATATGACAAGATTTATGGTCTTCTAAAATTTTTCAAATTCCAAAGAATAATTTTTGCTGTGTTTATTTAAAATACTTTCAAACCCCGCAAACGCTTATATCGTTACCAAAAAGATTTAGCATCAGGAGTTTGCTATGACCCCATTTTACAAGTGTCATCTGTTTTTTTAGACAAAGAGAGGTCATGAATATTTTATCGCAAACCATGCGATAAATCAATATCCGAAGTGCTCAAGTTTTCTTATATAAAACATAGACTACACGGGTTCATTCTGTTGTTACTACTTCTATCACTAACGAATTCACAGACAAGATAGTGGCGAGATCTCTTGTTTTTTTCAGAATTACTGCTAGAATAATTTTCCTGTCGAAAGATCGTCAACCATGTTCAAAAGAAAGATTAAACAATTCTTTACTCCTCCTTATGTACAGTTAAATTTGTTTTCATTAAAACCGTTGTTAATTATCAACAGACTTTGTTGGTTTGTGCTGTGAAACTGGTTAAAACGGCTGCAAGAATTTCAGCCTGGAACCTCCGCAAAATCATAACGACCAAGGGGCGAAATATCCTTAGAAATCTGGTTACCTCCCAGCTTGCTAATGTCGACATGCAATGGGCGTGAAGATAAAAAAAAAACAAACAAACAAACAAAAAAAAACACCGCCAGGTGATAACGCCAAGAACACTATGATTTTGGTAGCGTTGGGACAAGGAACGACAGATCAACGAAACGAAAGACAGTACCAGTGCAGGGAAAGACCAGTTATACTTAATTTACCGGAGTAGATTGTCCTCCTCCTGATGACCATGTCTAAAGATATCTCGTTCTGATCATTATTATTATCATTATTATTACTTTTATTTCCTTTGATTTCTGGTATATACTTATTTCCTTCCGTGTCCCGACCAGAGACCTAAGATCAGAAATTGCATCATGTAATTTTCCACCGAGCAGTTTTGAAACAAAATCACACATATTTTACATAGATAAGACCCTTCGTAAGGTGTGAGTTTACTTGTACATTTTTTTTGTATTTCTTTAAGGCATTGGCTACCTGGAATCCCTTCAATAAGTCTATCAGAATCCTTTCTAATCAACTAATCAGACTCCAACTACAATTGAAATTATTGATGTCCTCATGTGCTACATTTTTGAGATTTCGATTTCAAGGTCCTTCTATTTTGATTATTTTTGAAGATCTTTAAATCTTATCTTATTTAATCTTATTGACATGGCAGTTCCTGCAGACTGCAATGTCAATAAGAAGGCACATTTTGTTTTTGCGGTCTCTAATCACGGTATCTGGACGATTAGATAAGTTCTTATAGTAAGTGTAAGAAAAACAGAAATATTAAAATAAATCTCTCACCAACAGAGTCTAGACAAACAACTGTCGATTGCAATCGTTTGTATATTCACAAGTAGACATAACATGCATCGATAGAATGATTCGTTTCTTACGGTTTATCAACTCTTTGCAGGTTATTTAAAGCCAGAGAATATTTTTAGATTATAGAGAATTTTTGGGGGGTGGGTGGGGAGATATTAATTGTTTAGTGATATAACTTTCACTAATTACCTCATAGAAGGGGAGAGAAGTAGATTTATACCTAATCAGAATTTGATAAAGAAACAAGAAATTTTAATAAGGGATATTAAATGGGGGATACATTCTATATTCCAATCAACATATAAATTAATCCCTCACTTTGTAACCATGGTTGTTTCTATGCATTTATATTCCAGAAAATGTAAATAAATCAAAAAGACATGCCTGTGTAGCTAACCAGTATTTCATTGATTGATTCGTTTTATTTGGCTTATAAAACATTTGTTATTAAAATCAGAAAATATTTTTGGATAGTAAGAATTTTTTTTATTTTTTGGTGATAATATTGTTTTACCGATATACGTTTTACTATTTAACCCATAGCGGGGGGGAATAAGTGGATTCATATCTTTCCCAACGATATTTGCGCGTAAGTGAATATAATAAACCCAACGAGAATTGGAACTCGGCTCTTCGATTAATTTTTTTTTATCATTCACCCCAAGCAAGGCAGCTATGCCACCAAGACACAAGGAACTACTGGGTGGGAAACAGAATGAAAAGATTTTAGAAAGAACGGGAGACCCAATTCTAAACTGGAAACAAATTATAAGCCTCTATTCTTGTCCAAAAGATTGGGGAGGTGTTTGAACTGGGCGGTCCGAACCATTATACATTAAACCACACACACACATTCAAGTTTACAACACCTGGTATTCCCAAGTGGTCACCTATCTAGGTACTGACAAGGTTCGACGTTGCTTAACTTCAGTGATCGCACGGGAACCGGTGTTTCAACGTGATGTGCCCGTAACCCACATGTATCTGGAACGGATGAAGAGGAAAATATCCGCTTGAAAGGTTACAGATCGCCAGGTAAAGGCTTGAAGCTATAAATCGTTGGGTAAATGTGGGTAATCATAGGTAAAGTTGGAAAGGTCAGAAATCGATAAATGTGAAAAGGTCAGATATTTAAACTTAAATGTGAAAAGGTCAGAGATCACTCGGTAATGGTAAAACCCAATTCTTTCAAAATATATACACAAAATTATACACACTTGATTTTTTGTTTGTAGATAAAACCTCATTCATTTCGTTGCTTGGTGTCTTCTTTATACTCGTCAATAACATACGAACTTTTAATTTTTGACCAAAAGTAATTTAAAAAAAAAAGTTCTGTGTATAAGTCGACCCTACTTTTTCACTTTACATCCCACATAAATGAGGCATCAACATTTATTTAGTCTAAAACACATTTCACCTAACTTCCATCTAAATCCAATAAACCCGTGGGTATGCTTGTAGCGTAGCGGTTATTAGCGCAGAAATTAAGGTTGGCAAGTTGAGTTTGAATTTCGACCAAATGCCAGCTAGAGAAGACGTTTTTTCTAAATTTGGTTGACAACTTATCTCATTGTTGCCAGTCAATGTGTTAAAATTTGTACTTGACTTGATCATCCTGTGTACTGTTTAATGAACTGATCTTGAAAGCGATTGAATGTGAAATCGACCGTCGTCATGCACTCAATAATTTTTTTAAACTTTCATATTTAATAAATACAGATCTACAATAATGGAGCGTTTATGAAATATTAGGTTGGTGCAAAAATAATGTCGTTTTCTCACATGTGAGAAAACGACATTATTTTTGCACCAACCTAATAACAAACTCTCAAATTTCCCCTCTTTTTCTCATTATATGCGCTAGGGAAGATTTCAGTTGTTTCTGATGTTAAAGAACAAACAAAAGCAAACTTGATCATTGAAAACTATTCATTTAGTTTTATGATTGTTGTAATTTTGGTTATAATCCTCGTCGCCAAAATGTTGTAATCGAGGGAAGGTTACTGAATAGAATATTCACATGAAGGTTGGTAATAAACGATAATACTTAGGACAAGAATAAAACATATAAGATTCGCCAGCCGCGCGTAGAAGAAGTAGTCAACTGCTAGAAGTGAGTCAAGTGAATTCCACAATGAATTTCCAACTGCAGGATATCTACCAAACGCCGCACGCGGTCAGGTGTGGTACAAGGCCGAATTTAATGTGGAGTATCTGATCCCGTAGGCTCGGCAAAAAAATTTCCCGTAGACCCCGTATAAAACGGGGTCGCGTAGCTGTTTCCGGAGACAAGCCTCATCTGGGGATCCTCTCTGCACAGAGGCAGAGAGTTTGACCAGATGTGGCACAAGGCCGAATTTAACGTGGGGTATCCGAGCCCGTAGGCTCGGGCAAAAATTCCCTGTAGATACCGTAAAAACGGGGTCGGGTAGATGTCTACCACCCCAGACGAGACTCTGCCCTTCGGTATAGCCTCGTCTGGGTTCCTCTCTGCTCGAAGGCAGAGTGTTCGACCAGCCCAGCTGGAGACGAATCTGCAACTGAAGACCAACATACAGTATTTACTACTCTATTTATGTGAATGGGGACATACCCATTATCGTCCGTAGGTATGCAACAACAATAGTCAAGGTAAGTTTTATGGTTCGGGTTAGAGTTGGAAGTGTCAACAAAAAATTAAACAATTTTTGTTCATAATTATAAAATTAAAAAGAGTATACGCTACTAGCAACTAATAAAAATTCAGGTTTGGTTTTCCTATATATGATTTATATCCGAAAAAATGTTATTGTGTCTGAGAAACTATTTGAATGTTAATGACTTTTCTGAAAGTTCGAAAAATGCAATTTTAAGCTGTTTTGAAATTGGTTTTAGTCTTCGTATTTTTTTCAATAAAATACCGATTCGTAATTTTGCTCTCTACTTTTTGTAAAGAAGCCCCCCTCCAACCCTAAACCCCTGAAGGTAATTTCTTGAAACCCCTCGGGTTTCGATGCGTCCACATGTATAAATTAAAAGATTGAAATGTAACGTGGCTAAATAAGGAAACTCTTCTCATTTATTTTTCTACAAAGTTCTTTATAAAAGAATTCTTATTATCCTATATAGTTTGAATTTGAAAGCTTTTTTTTCTTTTTGTTCAGCAAAAGTAAAAATAAAATCAACGTTAATTTTATTTGGGGCGTATCGGGAAAGAATTGTACGTATCGTGATATTGCAAAAAGTAAAAAAAAAAAAAAAAAAAAAAATTCAATTTGCGTGGGTGGATATTAAAAAAATTTGGTTCAAAGGTATTTCTTAATTCTTTTTAAATTTAAATATACGATTCTTGGATATATGTAAGCAAAAAAAAAAAAATGTCAAAAGATAAAAGCCAGCAGCTTTTATAATCTTAACGTATTTACGAAAATATTCGCAAACTCAGAAAATGGTGAATAATTCTGTGTTTGTTGATAAATATCGATGAAATAATTGATTAATTGATTATAAAAAGGAAGAAAAAAACCTTATCGATTTTTCCAAAGTAATCTTTCAGTATAAATTACGTGAAAATTTAGCCAAATTCTGCTTTGCCCGTAAATGCAACCAGACACAGAGTAAAGATAAAAACGACCGACAAAAAGATGTTAAAAGAAACCTCTATCCCAACAAAAAACTTTTACTTTTTTTTTTTAGTTAGCATTGTAAACATGTCAGGAAAAGTTTGACACAGTAAGTATTTGATCCAATATGTCCGTTTGAGTCATGCAAAGATAAACAGACTAAAAAGAGTCGAAGACAGACAAGAGATTCTGGGGCCACAGTTGAAGTGAGACGACAGCGAGAAAATGAAGATTTATAACCCAGTTTCTATCAATTCATAAAAAACAAACACCAGCAGCATTCTGTCATGACAGTCCCGGTTTAAGAGTCATTTTCCATTCTCTCGTAAGCCAAATGAACATTTCAAGTAGCCTTGAAACTTTTAAGTAAATTACGCAAAATAAAAGGCGAAATTTTAAGCGCATTAAAATAAACGTAACGGTTCCAAAGTCTTTTTTTCAAGTCTCGTTTTTAGTGACGACCATTTTGAATATTTGATGAGCTAAAGTGGAATAATTTGCATAATTTGGATGCGTTTCCTAGAAAGGCTGATTATAAACGTAGAAAAAGTAAGAATTTATTGGGGTTATTACATTTAATTACAAATAAATGAAAAAGCAAAAGTTGTTCTCGGGAAATCAGTGACTGTTGAAAAAGTTATATATCAATCTCTGGCTGGAGTCTTTCATATTGAAATATCTTTCAGAAAATGTTCATTTTGTTAGAATTCTTTCGACCCTTTTGATGTGCTTATCGAGAACAAAAATAAATATATTAGCACAAATAAATAAATTGGGTCTTCAGGAATTCAGTGGTTTGGATTATGGAATAAATAAATACTTGTGATTGTTTAAGTTTATAACCAGACTCACGTAAGTTTAGAAAATATTTAAACTTTTAAAAAAAATTTAACCAGAAGTCTTCCGGGTAAAGGCTTCTTTAAAAGAAGCTTCGATTGTCACTGCAAAGGTAATTTTTTTTTTAATCGAATTTACCCCAAGCAAGGCAGTAAAGCCACTAAGACACAAGGGGTTACTGGGTGTGGAAGAATTAGAAAACAGAAACATTATTAAGGAATGAGAAAAACAGAAGAGTAATCAGGAAGATTAGTAGATACTAATGTAGGTGTCCCCAGGGCTCTATCGTTGGTCCTGCTTTATTTTTAATTTTTATTAACAACCTTCTCAATTTGACATCTATGCTGATGACACAGCCATTTACTCCTGTCTCGATAGGGAGGCTGATCAGTCCGAAAAGTTCAAAAATTGCAGCCGATGCCCAAAGCGACGTCAAGTCCGTTGTTATCTGCGGCATAAGATGGCTTGTTCATTTTAACGCCCCCAAAACTAAACGTCTCTTCATTAATCATCTGGGAGACTCATCTCTGCCTTACATCAGCATGGCTGATGCTAACCTCCAGAAAAGTGGCTCGTTGCATCTTCTCGGGCTAACGTTCTCAGCTGACATAAAGTGAAAAGACTATATTGAATCCATTGCAAGGTCAGCTGCGAAGAAAGTTGGGTCACTGTGTCGTGCGAGATATTTTTTCTCGCCAGAATCTATCATACATATCTATATGTCTACTATTCGTCCATGATTAGAATATTGCTTCCATATATGGTGCGGTGCACCTGCTATTTACCTTGATAAGGTCCAAAGAAGAATCAGCAATATTATTGGTCCTGATCTGTCGGCTCGGCTTCCCATCGTCGTAAGGTTGTTTCTCTGTGTCTTTTCTATAAATACTTTCATGGTAATTGCTCGGATGAGATCTTCGCTATGGTACCTAGACTTTTTGAATTTAAGCGCAGTACTAGACTGGCGTTTAGATCTCTTCAATTTACAGTTTAGCTGGTTAGATGTTGCCGGAACTTCTATGCTAACTATTTCTTTTCTCGCACTTCTCGCTTGTAGAACTCCCTTTCGGCTCCATGCTTTACAGCCAACTTTAATCTGCAAAAGTTTAAATGCAATGTTAATTGCTATCTACTGTCCTTCTGATTACTCTTTTTCCTGCTTATTATTAATATTTCTGTTCCTAATTATTTCGCACTCAGTAACCCTTTGTGTCTTAGTGGCTTTACTGCCTTTCATGGGGTGATATCGATTAAAAAAAATAATATAAGCTACTTGACGTTCTGTAAACACCAATCTTCAATAATATGCATTTTGTTAACTGTATTGTCATGTATACATCACTTTACTTTGATGAATACCATTTGCATGATGTACTTCAGAAACGATTCTGTTGGATCTCATACTTGGCTGGAAAGCCTCTGTGTTCTCCTCTTGCATCAATAAGTTTTGTCCGCCCAACGTCTTGACGGCCTTTTCTGGTTTTTCCTTTCTCGTACTACTGCCGATAGGTTTTGACCACAAGTGAATATTAGAATGTATTCATTTTTTTAAAGGCTTTGACTTCATCTTCTGGTCATAACAATTGGGTCTGTGTAGCAAAGTCTCGATATTGTTTTGTTCTTGCACATAACTGCAGCATTCAACACACCAAAGGCCTTGAGGCCACCTTACTTTTGATCACATACCAAGTCAGCATCAGAATTTAGACCTGCACATTTATTAGAAGAGAGGAGTTCCTATTCAAGTTATAATAATAATAATAATAATAATAATAATAATAATAATAATAATAATAATAATTATTATTATTATTTTTTGTTGCCTATTTTAGAAGAAGTTATACACCCTAAATATCCAAGATTCATGTGTTGTTCTGATTTTGTTCGAGTAATTTCGACCACTTCAGTCGTTGAACGTTATCAGTATGGTAAACAAGATTGTTCATTTTTTAAGCTACATTCTATTATTTTTGGAAAGCTAGAATTCAAATTAAATCAAATATACGCGTGTCGTATAAGTGACGTCATTTGCAAAGCAGCTTCCTAGAGCAGGACTGCACTGGAAAAGAATGTTTCAAATATTTTATACGTATTGTCATTGTTTTATACGCATATCAAAAATTTGATACACACTTTAAAATAGTGTCTCATGTGGAGAAAGGTATTTTATTTAATGCTGAATACTTAAAAATTTCAGCATTATTTAAATAGGAATTGAAGTTTCGACAAATGATTAGTCAGCACACGAGAGAATGTGCAGCCTGTGGGCCAAAATACAAACATTTAATGTTTATTATTATTATTATTATTATTATTGGAAATACAAAATCTCACAAAGGAAATGAGAATTCATAAACAACGTTGTTTTTACACAAACTGGAATTTTGAGCTCCTGAATTATTGGTTACTAGCTTAAAAGTTTGCACTCCGTGCTCACCTTTAAGCTAGCTGCTGTGGAGGGCTAATTCAGTCCCCGGCTCAAAGCTAAAGGCACCTCTGTTCCAGCTGAGAAAACAGCAATAATAATTTTGAAGAAATAACTTTGAATTCCTCAATTCACTCTATGGACATTCAAAACCTTTCTTTAACTCTGATTCGGATTATAAGTCCAATTTCGGCCCAAAGACCGATTTGTGCCAAAATTCCGATTTGTGGCGAATTTCCGATTTGGTCCGTAATTTCAAATCCGACCGAAAATTGAGTTCTTCAAATTACAAACTGTGTGGCACTTCAAAACCTCACGTCACGAAACCTCCCATTTTAACTCTGATTCCTTGGCATTTTGAAGAAATAAAATTAATTTTAATCTATCCACAAAGTTTTGGAGATTATTTTAAACTGAATTTAAAACAAAAATTTAGTCACAAATTTTTTTTGTCTTATTTTAAACTCAATAAAAGTAAAAAACTTTTAAAATCACTAATTTTTTCAGTTATTTCAAAATTTGAATTTTTTAATTGTTCCTTTCTCTTTCGGAGACAAATTCCAATGCTGGATGTTCAAACACCAGATGAAGGGCAGATGTCCAATCCCGGGATCATCCTGATTCCAAAAAGGTAGGATAAGTCTATGTAGAGCAAGTGGGGTTTTAGACACACGGACGGACAGACAGACAGAATTAGCCGCTTATTTATTAAGATGATTATGTTAGATGTTTTAAACTTTTTATATTAAATTATAAATATGCGGTGTTTATTAGAGTCATTAAGAGATGTCTCAAAACTTAGTGCAATCCGTGCGCATACGTATTATCACATCACAAACAACCAAAATACTATCAACACAAGACAAATATTAGTAGATAATACCAAAATACTATTAAGCACTCACTGTAAGAAAAGACTCAACAAACTTGAAGCTATTATAGTACAAAAGAAACAAATCGTATGAAATAAAATGATATACTATGCTTGAATAAATAAAGATCTGATTACACTTCTAAGATCTCTGTGACATTATGCACATCAACTCTACTAAATTATGTATTAACGAAAAGTTGGGAGATAGGTTCATTTGAACGTGAGCATGACTAAGATTTATATATCAAATTTCTTATTTGGAATTTTTATTGTTGGTGCAACGAATTAGTGCTGTTATATAGGAATAAAATGTCGCTGCCGACACTGTAGTTTGAACATAGATCGCCAGTGAACAAACACGTGCAATCCCATTTTGAATAAGTAGATCACGTGATTACAAAGAAAATGTATATATGGGAAATAGCGTGGCGTCTAATTGATCACCATTTCTATTCTGTCCTCTATTACTACACTTTCTATACTATCTCCTATATTTATTCTATTCACTATACTATTTCTCTATACTGATCACTACACGGATTACTATTCGGTAGTTACTTTCGAGCGAGTATTATCGAGCAAGTACGGAAGAGTAATGGATAGCGGATCGGATTGAGGAATCGGAAAGCCGAGTTCGAATTCCAGTCGAATCCATTGCATTCATTTACGTACTAATAACTTTGGAAAAGGTATGAATCCTTTTCTTAGTAGAAGTTCTACTAAGTTCGGGTTCTATAGCCTTGGATGGCAACAGAAAGAAATGATACATGATCGCCTAAGCGTGTATCACGGATGGCACATAACTGATCTATTAGTGCGAAGGCGTCTGACGGGGTTATTATAGTTGTATCTGCGATTACAAAGTCTCTACTACAACGAGCATTACAAAAGTTACAACGAGCATTACAATAGTGGTAACGAGTGTTCGCTGACATCACAAAAAGTGACTCACTGAATACTCAATACTAGTGGCCTTATGCTAGACTAGGGAGAGAGGAGCAATCAAATATCGTTTAGAGTTTTCTTTTAAGCTTGAATCTAAAATTTCATGTGAGATTTCCGGAAATATTGTAAAATGTTTGGAATTTTCAACTCTGCCTTTACATAAACAACGATATTTTTTTCTTGTGTTACTTGAAAATGTCAGTAATTTTAATTGACTCTCTTTGGGGTAAAAATCTAATTTTAAGGCGGAAAAAAAATGATAGCCACAGTGTGAAAACTGACACATATACAATTTTAATTTTCCATTTCATTTTATTCTTTTTTCCTTCACAAATTCGACGTTTTTTTTGTCACTTTTTTCATAAATTGGAAAACTGACCGCCTTCGATTCTCGTATTTCTTTATAGGAAGCACAGAATATATCTGTTTGAATTTTTTATAGGAACGTAAGAGGCGACTCGGGAACAACAAACTATTGATCTACTTATCATTTCATATAAATGTGACATTTGTTCTTGCCTCTCTGTTCCTAAAAATAGACTCGCCATTTATCGTTTGATTTCTGCTTCGCTATTAAGAAGTGAGAAAATACGTTGTTATGGTAGCACGCGGAATGCTTAGTGCCACATAAAATGAGTAAGTGTGGTGTTGCCATAGCAACAAAAAAAAAAATAAATAAAATTACCTATATATGATGCCTTTCTGGAGTAAGAATAGAGCTGCAAGAAAGAAATCATAATAAATAATTAATAAATGAAAATAAGTTCACCACTATATATATATATATATATATATATATATATATATATATTAGGTTGGTGCAAAAATAATGACGTTATAATGTCGTTTTTTGACGTATTTTTAACGTCAAAAAACGACATTATCACGTCATTATTTTTGCACCAACCTAATATATATATATATATATATATATATATATTAATGAATATACATAATCTCCAACGTCGATAGCACGAATCGGAGTTTCATGCAGTTCTTGCAATCTTCAGGTGCAAATATCTTCTCGAACTCCGAACCGTGTTATCGACGTTAGATATTATGAATATTCCTTAATATATACTTATAGCTCTGTTTCATAACATTGAGCACTGTATTTATAACACATGAAGAAGAAATATATTTATACGCACATGCAAGTATATGTACTTGCATGTAGATGTTTTATCCTACCCATTCTTATATATATATATATATAGGAAAACCTAGTGAGCCAGACAAACCTACCCAGGTTTCACCTAAGCGGATGGTCAGGGAAAGTTACTTGTTTACTCGTGTCGGGGTTTTTTCTTTGGGCTTTGAACCTGTATCTGTGCGGTTTTTTCGACAGACTTTCATGTTCTTGGCTCTTTCTTTTTTCAAAACCTTTTTTTTCCTTCGAGATTGATTTGATTATTGGCAAATCAAAAATTCGAAGGTTTTTTGAGACGAGTATATATATATATATATATATATATATATATATATATATATATATATATATATATATATGTATATATGATGTTTCAAACGATTAAGGTATAGCGGTTTCACCAGACATGTGGATCGATATAATTTACTCTGACTGAATTTAGAATATATATATATATATATATATATATATATATATATATATATGTGTGTGTGTGTGTGTGTGTGTGTGTGTGTGTATTGAAGAATCAATACCGAATGATTTCAAACCTCATCAGGCGTACGACAAGAAAGAAAAGAGATCCTCAATCAATTTAATCGTTCCCTAGACTCTTTTCTGTGCATTTACAACTATAAATGTGAAGGATGGGCACTGATTATTTATGCATTCCGTACTATATCCGAAACAAATCTACTAATAGAAAAAAAAGCGTTCTTCCCAGAGGCCACTGTATCGATGATGAGTGGGGTAATGCTGAGGACATAGGTATTCATAGTTGGAATAAGAATGATCTTGAATAAAAAAAAAATCATCCTCCAAGTACTCTAAAGAGTAGAACTCAAGATAAACTTTTTCAAAACAGAAAATATAATCTGGAATTGGAATGGAAACAGTGATGGCACATCACTTGAATCCATCATAAAAATTCAGGATATGCAATTAATAAGTACTAAACATTTCAAATACAACGGTGTACAACAAATTTAATGTAAGAGATAAGGAAATTGAACATAAAATAGACTGCGCTAGGGGTAGTTTTGCACAATACCGTAAAAGTACAAAACTAAAACATTAACCTAAACCCTAGAGCCATGATCTTAAATATCATCGTTAAATCGAAACTTTCATGTAAATGTCATGCATGTCATCAAGCTCGTTCAGAAATATGTAAATCGTCAGCTGTATATAAGTGCTTTCACAGATCAATGGTTAAAATGACTTCGGTTGTAAGAACGCTGTAAGGACATACTTCTTTCAGCCTTGCAGACTGACACTACAGAATCACAAAGGACTGTACCAAATAACAGAAACCACACCACTTCAGGAATTTCAACAATAGCAACAACTAAAATGGGCAGCACGTGTAATTCGATGAGAAAATAATCACATAAAAATTTGACGTTCAACAGGACTTCAAATAAAAGGATAGGAAGGAAACTCCCATCAATACCGAAAAGAGCGATACCAGTTTATGAATTTTAGAAACTTATTTTCCTGAACAATTGTTTTAAGTGAAATATTTTAGTAATTTCAGTCGAAAGAAGCATTGGCTGCTCGCTCAATGAATGCCAAATGTTAGTTAATAAGGGAACAACTAATATTGTAATGACTATTACTGTCATTGGCCCTTACCTATAACTACAGAATGAACTTTTCCTAACACTATGTATACTACGCCTCTCAAGAGAGAGGGTCGTATCGAGTCGAGCTGATAGTAGTTCACTCCAAACCAGACTGACAGTCATACTAACACCTTCCACATCTTGTATTATTATTTCGTGTAATATACCTTCGTTATTTCTACCCTTGTGTTCGTGTTGTTTTTCCTTGGTCCTAACCTGGACCATATCAATTACAATATATATATATATATATATATATATATATATATATATATATATATATATCAATTACAATATATATATATATATATATATATATATATATATATATATATATATATATATATAAAGAACGTTTTTCTAACTAACATTGATTTCCTTATATTAGAAATTATAAAGGAACTGTGCTAGAATCATGTGACGATTTTGTATTTCAATTTTAAATAGAAAGCGTAAATTTTACTTACCGTATATGTATAAAATGTGAACTTTAAATCCTGTGGTTTATGAAAAATTGTTAGCATTGAAGATTTTTGACGGTAGGCTAACCCCTGCCTCGCCTCATTTTTCGATATTGTTGAACAAAAACACAACTGGTCTCAAGAAGCAGTTTAAAGATCGCCTTCGAGAACATTGGAACGAGTGGATGGTTAGCCGGGAAAAATCATTCAGGCTACCATAATAGCCTATGGAAAACGCAACACCCACTCATGAGGTATTGTACATCGTGATACTTAATTGACAATATCTCTCCACCGTTTTTTCATTAGAATTTGAGTGAACAGAAAGTATATGCTTACTGAATTTATTTAATAAATTCAATACATTTTAATATACGATTTGGAGCGCGGGTCGTCTTGTACAGAAAACCTACATTTTAACATGAAAATTTGGGGGTCGTCTTATACGCCCAATCGCATTGCACGTCAACATATACAATTTGTTTTTAATGTATTCGATGTCACTTGGACGTGATGTTATTTTTTAGTTAAAATATTTGGGATGGCATGTGAATGTCTTG
Organism: Acanthosepion lycidas; assembly: GCA_963932145.1. Taxonomy (NCBI): domain Eukaryota; kingdom Metazoa; phylum Mollusca; class Cephalopoda; order Sepiida; family Sepiidae; genus Acanthosepion; species Acanthosepion lycidas. The sequence continues at coordinate 32,107,530 of OZ010574.1, forward strand.
TGATGCGTGGGGCGGCATTTCAAACTGTGTGTTCCTATATTAGGATTGCTTTAACTTAATATAAATAACTTCTAAAATTGGTGGTCTTATTTTTCGCATCTTATTTTCAAAAGTATTTTTGTATTATCAAAACAACGAGCCGTCTTATGTGATTGCATCTTCAGCCTTTTTGTATTATGTGTGGTCGAACTAAAATGCAATACGGCAATGATTTTGATTCTTGACAATGACTGAACTCATTGGAAAGTTTAAAATATTAAATAAACTGAAATAAACTTAAAAATAAACTTAAATAAAATCAAATAAACTGTCGGCTTACGGCCACATCATAGTCAATACCAGTTCCCGTACTATCACCAAGCTTAAGCAACGTTGAGCTTGGTCAGTACCTAGATGGGTGACTGATTGGGAATACTAGGTGTTGTGTGCTTGGATGTGCAGGTGGTGTAGTGGATAATGGATCGTAAATGTTAATCGGAGAGCGGAGTTCGAATTCACTTACGCGTAAATATCCTTAGAAAATGTACGAATCCACCTCTTCCCTTCCAAGCTATGAGTTAATTAGTAGGACTTGGATCACTAAACCATCATTATCTAAAAACAATTCTAAAATATTTCCCTGCTTTAAATAACCTGCAAAAGGTTGATATGTGGAAAGTCCCGTCACTCTTTCGATTCAAATATATTGAAATCAATATATCAATTATAAAAACAGATTCTAGACACAATTTATCTAATATCTTTTATAAAGTCGTTTAAATGAACTTTTGCTTCCTCAATACACAATATATATATATATATATATATACACACATATATATATATATATATATATATATATATATATATATATATATATATATATATATATATATATATACATATACATACATATATATATATATATATTAAATTAATTGGAAAGAACAATGAGATTTATAATTCAGAGTTCTTAGCATTTATTTTTATTTCAAAGTGCCTAATACAACAGTAGAGCATAATATTATAATTGTTTTTTTTACATATATAATCATCGCAAAACCGAAATTCTTATGTTTCAAACTGAAACCTCAATTTAAATTCAATCATACAAATTAAACTTAAAATACAAAGTTCCGTTCTATTATCAAGCGATGCTAAGAATAATTTTTTTAAATTGATTTGCTTAATTTAAATTAATCAATCAATTTTCAAAACCTTAATTTAAATTAAGTGAATCAATTTCAAAAAGTTATTCTTAGCATCGCTTCATAATGGAACGGAACTTTGTATTTTAAGTTTAATTTGTATGATTTTAAGTTTAATTTTTATGATTGAATTTAAATTGAGGTTTCAGTTTTGAAACATGGGAATTTCGGTGTTGTGATGATTATATATTAAAAAAAACAATTATATATATATATATATATATATATATATATATATATATATATATGCATGTGTGTGCGTGCTTAAGTGGGTGTAATCTAACTGTTTTTAGGGAAATTCACAGAAAACATCGACCGAATTGTTATGGGAAAACAATAATTAACAGGTGGATATTAGTCGAATAATTCATAGAATAATGATCAAAATTAGTATGAACTTCAGCCAATGCCAAGAATTCCAATGATCCTTATAATCAAAGTGATTAGGATATTCGTTCGAATAATTCACTGGAAGAAAACGATTCTTTATTTTAAATCAATATAGATCATTCGAAGAAGGTCGTACAGGCTATTTGACAGACTGTTTTGAGTTTGTAGGGAGGGACTTTAAACCGTAGCGGTCGTGAGTAAATATTTACACGTTAAAATTAATTTGCGTAATTTTTACAGGTGGAAGAGGTAAATGATTTTCGGAAGGGAAGATCTCTCACTTGACGACGGTAGGCCATACAAAACATAATTAACAAGACAGTAGCCTAAACAGCAACGATAAGGATACTCGTCTGAATAATTCTGGAATAATAACGATGTTTGTTCTGAAGTTAATAAATTTTGAATTGAAAAATAGATTTCCTTTTTTTTCTGTTTTTACTTGACACTTTCGACTGGGGATTTTTGCAACCACTTGCTTTGGCATTTCAGGAGACCACGTGGCACAGTAAGTAGATCTAGGTCAATCGGAGTGAAAAGAAAAAAACGCAACGATATTAGATTGCAATGCGCCTTCCACCGACGTCACATGTGAGACATCGTTCAACGCCGATCTCGCGTTTCAGATGAGATCCGAAGCGATGAAGGAGCAATAAACACTCGCGAGATTTAAAAAAAAAACCTTGATGTTTTGTAAGTGTTGTATGACGTTGCTCAGACACACGACGGTGAAATTCGTTTAACCCTTGCGTAATCAGATGATAACATAAACATGTCTTAGCATTTTAATCGACAAAGTCAGCACAGCAACAGAAAAATGAAACACAACGATGACAAGAGTCATTTCTAAAACTAATTTTAGACTTCAGTCAAATCAGAGAATCTAGAAAACATCAGTTTTTTTTTATTAGAAAAAATACCTGTTTTTATTGGCAAATATTTTTTATTTGAATTCAAGTATTTGATATTGTTAATTAATAGCTCGCTGTTGATAATGTAATAATACTTAGTAAAAAAAAACTATAAAAACGATTACAAATTATAGAAGCTCTTCATATTAAAACAACCAATAATTAAAAAATCGCATATAGTTTAGAAACACGCAATCTGAAATGCACTTAAGAAAACGGATCATTTGTATTATTATCTTTATTTTACCATTGATATTATAGCGGAATATTTTTCAAATATTTTTCAGGTGTACATTGCATTAGAGTAATAGCGAAATCCCTAGCTATGGGCTGAATATCAATTTTGACTGGGTTATCTTGACTTGAGGTGACAACCAGTCAAGGAGAAGGAAAACTCTGAACATAAACCAGCATGAAGAGGGATGGACTCCGTCAGGATATCTTGCTCTAGACACACCATGTTGATTAATTGATTCGTTTTCTATGGCTTGTCAACCCCTTGCATGCTATTTAAAGCCAGAAAATATTTTAGATTGTAAGATTGTTTGAAGATAATAATGGTTTAGTGATACAAGTCTTACTAATTAACGCATAGCTGTGGGGAAGAAATAAATTCATACCTTCCCCAAGGATATTTGCACGTAAATGAATACAACGAACCCAACGAGAATTGGAATTCGATTAACAATTCTGAGCCAATAACCATTACCCGCAAGCGCTTACAGTACCTGGTATTTCCAAGCAGTCATTCATCGAGGTCAGTGTTTTCCAAACTTTTTTTCTTTCGGTCACATTATCGGAATTAAAATTTCCTCGCGCCTCACCAAAGTTTATGTGATAAAAAACACAATTAAAAAAAAAATAATAATGAGAAGATTTTAAGGGAGATAACCACTGATGCGATGTCAGAATATTACGATTGATAACACACTCCTCCAATTTGCCGACCCTAGTAACTATATTCTTAATACTTGGTATAATTCAAAAATATCACAATACTAAAATCGGTCAATAATTATTTATAATTATTTATAGTTATTTATACTGGGACTCATGCATATAATTACAAATAATCCATGATAAAATTTTAAATTTTGAAATCATATTTATTTTGGCATATTATTTTTTGAAATTGTTTCTAAATCTTTGATTGTCTTTCAATCATTCCGCCTCACCTGTTATCTTATTTTGCTGTACCTATGAGGCCCGTTCGCACCGTTTGGGAACCACTGTTCTAGCTATGACCAGCTATGTTGCTTAAGTTTGGTAATCGTACGGGAACCGGTGTTTCAACGTGATGTGGCCGTAAGCAACATGAATCGAAAACGGCCGCCTGAGCAACTGTCAGCAAAAAGATTTTTGTTATTAAAACTACTACTACTACTATACTTAACTTAAAGATGCATAACGCTGCTTAACTTCAGTTGGTTAGACACACCATTTCTGCTATGAGTACAGTGTATGCGGTTCCCTACGACCCCCAATGGATTAGGGGTCTCGGGACTTGACATCAACTATGAGAATAAATCCCTTACATAAACCACAATGAGATGCCAGAACTTCCGAACTTCTTCTTATAACTATTATATCCATTGTTTTTGTTAGGGAAACGAAAGCCTGTTTTAATCCGCAGGGATATATCCTTCTCGTTTCTACATCGCGAACCACTGGACTGTGGAACCGACTCCCAAGAGGATGTTTCCCCGATTACTACAATCTTAACCTGTTCAAGTCTAGAGTTAACGTTTATCTTCACCTCCTACTCGGAATTAGAACAATCTACTCCTGTGGATTTCGGTGTAGAAAAGGGTTCGGTTAGATGTTCCAACAAATATCACCTGAAGAAGGCCGGAGCGTACAACGGACGAAACGTCGTGTAATGTGACAGTAAAAATGAGCACAACAGTCAGAAAAATGTAAATAGTGGATATATCGTTCGTATTCGTATATATATATATATATATATATTATCTTATTATGGAAGTTTGAACGAATGCATTCATTTAATTCACATGCTTAAGCAATTCAAGCATAATATATTAGCGGGAAACTCTTCCAATATTCTGATAACAATTACGTATTTCCTTAGTTACTTGTAATTCTTTGTTGTTTGAATATCGAAAGCTAGATCCCTTGAAGGCATTTCGTTCAACATCTCTCTCGAAAAATATTACACCTCTTTCAGATAAGTAAAATATGTTAATTTAATTTAAAAAAGCAATAATTCTTCGACCAAAGACTTCGAATGTGTCTAGATGTCTTTACTTTATTTCTTTACTATCCATTTTTTCATTGCATTTTCAAAATATGACACATTTTTCAATTTTTGGCTTTCAGCTATTCTTTGTTCCTTATTTAACAAATAATCAGGTTAAGATAATTATATATATATATATATATATATATATATATATATATATATATATATATATATAGGGTGCAATTGTTAAATTGTCGCCAGTTTAGAATTTTTAATTTCGCGCATGCGCGTTGTCTGTTTTTGGAGTCCTACATCAAGCAATATCAAAATGAACTGAAGGTAAGGATTATGGTAGCATTCGCCAACTTAAATAAGGAGACCGTCCAAAAGAGTTGCAGGAGATTCCGAAGTCGTCTGGAGGCCATGGTTGAAGCCAATGACGAATTTACAGAATAAATTTACCCTTTAGTATTTCAATATATTTTTGTGTAATTTTGGTAAATATATCTGCTAAAATGAGATGTCAGTGTTATTTTCATTTTTTGCGGAATTTAGACGATAATTTATCCATCAACGTATGAGGATACGACTACATCATTCAATTTTTATGTTTGTGTTGTATGTGACACGTTAGTGCAATTAATGTCCTGCTAACAAGTCCTTATATCCTGTAACAGCGAGGATCTCGAGACATAACAACAGGGACATTTGCTGACACTTGCGTCATTTTCTTTCATCTCTTAGCCTGTCAATACAACTGATTTGAAAATTTCTGATACCACTCTGGCACAAATATCTTCAGTTATTTCTATCCAGGGCAGCTCACTCGAAGTTAGTATGAGGCACATTGATAGCTGAAAGGTTACTCTTTGGTTTGTCTTTAAACCTGAGCCACGACCGTCCAACAGTATTTTGTTCACCGTCAAGCTGATGACCTTAGGTATTCTGTCATCACTCATCTTTGCAACATGATCAGCCCAGTTGTGACTGCATCAGAAAAGTCTCAATTCCACCAATGTTGTATTTTGCTAGAAGATCAGCATTGGACACCCTATCGTTAAAAGTATAGCCACATATCTCACAGAGACAACTTTTGGACACCAAAATACGTGTTTATAGAGCAGCTTTTTTGACAACACTGTTGTGCGGATCAGAATGATGGACACCATATAAGTCCCATATCAATCAGCTGGACGGTAGCAAAGCTTCCCAAATGCACTTGTAGCTTTGGCGATCCGATTTGTTATTTCGCCATCAGGGGATTCATTTGCATTCATCTTGCTTCCTAAGTACGTAAATGACCTCTCATCAATCTGTATAGAAGTGTCTGGGAATTGATAAACTGGTGGAGGTTGTCTGGATTTGCTTCCTACGAGGAGGCGGCTGTTGGATTACCTCCGTTATATATATATATATATATATATATATATATATATATATGTGTGTGTGTGTGTGTGTGTGTGTGTGTGTGAACATAGAAGTTAACACTTAGAGGCGACAGTGTGTTTCATGCTAGATGCAATCGTCAGGCCACTGATTGCATCTAGCATGAAACAGACTGTCGCCTCTAAGTGTTAACTTCTATGTTCACTTTTATATTTACACACGCTCTATCTCTGACATTGAGCACTTTATCCCATAAATATAGCACATCTTAAGACTATATTTCTTCATATATATATATATATATATATATATATATATATATATTGTCATCCACACATATATGTCAGTATTTATATATATATATATATATATATATATATATATATATATATACATATATATATATATATGTACTGACATACATACATATATATATATATATATACAGACATACATACATATATATATATACTGACATATATATATATATATATATATACTGACATACATACATACATACATATATATATATATATATATATATATATATATATTGTTATCCACAGACAGACTGTTTCGCTGTCTCACAGCACATCAGTGCGGCTAGACGTCCGGTTGCCTCGAGCTAAGATCGAAAAACCGGCTGAGTTGGAGCACGGCAGTGATGAAGGTGAATTTAAGCATATTTATTTTTGGGTAAACACCCAGTGACTGAGAGAACTCGATTCGCTTTACCAAAGAGTCTTGCATTATTAGCAGTAATAGTCACTGTTTACAAACTCACATTTCCTCCTCAGAGAGCTCAACCGAAATAAATTTTTCAGGAGCATATATATTGTCATCCACATCGAAACCATGGTCGCGTATTTTTTAAAGTATATATATATATATATATATATATATATATATATATATATATATATATATATATATATATATATATATATTGAAATCGATCATGTCCGACAGTAATTTAATATATTTTCTGTTTATACGCTATTTTATAGATACAATGTATATATATTTAAAATAAATGCCGTTTTTAATTAAACAGTACTAATTACATTTACCGGCCTGAACGTTCGCGAAATTTTGTAGAAAATATGCGTTCTCCGATAGGAATCGAAAGTGTATTCCTATACGGAAACCGTCATTTGATTTGACGTGCTATACTATTTAGCTACAGAGAAGCTTCTGCTTATCAATGTCCAAATTATTTAATCTTAAGATATTAATCTTTAATACATAATCTTCGACGATCATTTCTACTCACGATATATTAAACTAATTCTCGGACTTAATCCACTTCATAATATGTTGTCATTGTTTACGTTAAGATACGTTTCGTGAGCATATTAGGAGGAGTCTGATACTTATTGGAGCGGTGCCGGGAACCGACCATTTTTCAGTATCGTTAGCCATGAATCGTATATACAAGTTCCACTTGAGGCCTGGGGTGAACTTGAGTCTCCAGAGGCGTTCAAGGTAAGAGGCCTCCGTGAGGCAACACGCGTTTATCGCGTTCGGCGAAAATTCAGGGCCTGTTCAGTGATGATGGAACTTAGTTTGGTTTTTGGGGTACTGAATGTGACCAGACTTAAAAAGTCCTCTTCCCTCACTGAGCTGTTAGAGCTCGGTCATAGGAGAGATCAGTTGTCAGCCTCTAGACATCTACATTTTTGATATATACTGATCCAGAAAATACCAGGATGTAACGAATAATCCTTGCTTCTGTTATTAACTTTTAGTTCTTGATAATGACTGAGACGATCGAAAGAACAAAAACAGAACTTTGGACAGTTTATCTACAATTTTGATCCCGATGTGAATAATGGAGAAAAATACAATAAACATTTAAACAGAGAGACCTTGTCGGATGACGCTAACACGACGCGCTTACACACAACAGGCACACACATACACGCACACACACAGATATATGATATTTTTCTTGAAGCATTTCACCCCAAGCAAGGCTGGATACCACTAGCATGTAAGGGGTAACTGAGTGGTAGCGAGAGTAAAGAGGCGTGACAGAGGAAAGAATGAAGAGAAGGACAGGGAATAGATCAAGGCATCTGGAGATGTCGATTGACATTACATTTGAATAGTTGGAGATTATATTTATCAGGGAAACAAGTAATAGGAAGGGGATTCCACAGATGAGAGGTGCGAGACGTGAAGGTATTGGAGTAGAAGAGACGGCTACATTTAACTGTTTTAAAAGTGAAAGGGTGGGAACGAAATGGCGGCCTAGTTGCACGTTTAAATTAAAGTTTAGCGAATGTAGCTTGTCAGAGCAGTTACCGTGAAAGTATTTTTAGAAAAGACAGAGGGAGGCGACGACACGTCTGTCAGAGAGCGACTGAAAGATATATAAAGACAAAAGGAAAAACTATTCTTTACCGACGCGTTTCGGTCGCTTATCGACGTTTATCAAGACAAATGCAAGGATTTTATTTTGCAACATGTATTTATAAATGAAAGTAAAAAAAAGAATAGATAATCATATTTTTTTTTTACTTTTGTTTATAAATATTTGTTGCAAAATAAAATCGTTAGATTTACGCTGATAAAGTCCATCAGAGGACGAAACGCGTCGGTAAAAAAATTAGTTTTTCCTTTTGTCTTTATTCATATTGTTATTTTATAGATATATTTTTTTTATTTATATCTGAATTTTTACGCACACACAAACACACAGACACGTTACTCTATAAGCATCAAACTTGAGTGGCTCTTGGGTCCTTAACAGGGTGAAGACGACTAAAAAAGGAAAATGTAGGAACATCTTTATAAATATAACATGTTTTACTATTTATTTAGCTTCATCAGAAAATTTTGCAAGAGGAATAATACATTATTATTATTAATATTATTATTAATATTATTATTATTATTATTATTATTATTATTACACTTCCCAAAAGCTTGGATGACGCTAAATACATAACGAAACATGTTAAATTTATAAAAATCTTCCTTCTTATTTAATCCAGCTGTCGGATATAATCGATATTTTCAACTTGCCATTTATCTGATAATAACTCTGATTAATCGCACATCACGACCAACGCAACAAAGACAATTCCGATAAATACTAATAGAGATAATAAAAATGTTATATCACATCAACTGCAAAGAAGAAAGGAAGAACGATGACAAATACTATTAGCATTAACCATTAAAAACGGACAGTGTAAAAGGAATAAAATTGTCTTCAATTTTGGAATGAAATCGACAGTCACGTGGCAGTGACCAATGTGAGGCTTCAAGTTTTAGGACATCGGCTGTAGTTTGACCTGGAGATCTACACACCTAAGACGCACTACACATGGATAAATACCTTTGCAGCTTTCAATCGAGATATATGAAGGTAACTAGTCAGGCGGACACACGGTCATGGGAGATGATGATGATGATATATATATATATATAATGAAAAACAAAACACTATAAGCTGATATTTATTTCGTTGAGGTCGGTAAAAATGGCATCTCAACGAAATAAATATCAACTCATGGTGTTTTAAGTGTTTATTTTTCATTATATAATGATTATTGCTCTTTCTCTTACATAGAACTCTCACTGGATCTATATCTTCTTGGAAATTCCATAGGATTAACAATATTTTTATTGTATATATATATATATATATATATATATGTCTATATTTCTGAGATGAGGTATTATGTACAGTATTTACATTAGTTGGACTATTGTCCTCATCTCTGTCGCCATATTTGTCACAACGTTTCGGCCGTTGTACGCTCCGGCCTTCTTCAGGTGGTTGGAATTTCGAACTGAACCCTTTATTTCGATCACTGGGGTAGACTGTTCTAGTTCCATGTGACATGTTTGATGGATGTCAGTTATCAGTTATCTGCTAATTTTCTCTCTGAAAGTTCTCCACTGCCGTAACCGGGTATTGAACTCACACTCTTTGGGTTTGTCACTGGATCTAACCAACGCCGTTATCCACTGTGCCATGTGTCCTTGGAACTAGAACAGTCTACCCCAGTGATCGAAATAAAGGGTTCAGTTCGAAATTCCAACCACCTGAAGAAGGCCGGAGCGTACAACGGCCGAAACGTTGTGACAAATATGGCGACAGAGATGAGGACAATAGTCCGACTAATGTAAATACTGTATATATATATATATATATATATATATATATATATATATATATATATATATATATATATATATACAGAAAGTGATATTTTACACAAGTGCACATACACACACGGACAGACCTACACACACAAGCATACACACGCACGAGCGCGCGCGCACAGACACACCCAAAGAAGAAGACAAACTCAGTTTAATACCAATAAAAACTCACAAGCTTTTTTTTGCTGATACCTCCTATATATATATATATATATATATTTCTAAAGACTTATTAGATTTTATATTTAACCCATCATGTTTATACTACAGTGTAACCCGGATATAAGAGAGTTGTCGGGACCGGAGAAGAAGTCTCTTATATCCAGGTGTCTCTTATATCCGGGTTTGGTCTATTTTATTTAAGTAAGTATGGCTCTAATTTGGGACCAGAGAAAATCTCTCTTATATCCGGGTTTCTCTTAGATGTGGGTCACTTATATCCGGGTGTGTACTTAAAACGTTATTTTTAGTGGATACCCGTATTTAAGTAGACGCACCGTTTTATTTTAAACTGTATTTATTTCGTCTACCGGCCTGCACAGCCGAGAAAAGAGGAAATAAATACTGTTTAGTCACTAAAAATACTGTGGGATCACTAACAAATAATATTTGAATTAATACACACACACACACGCGCACACACACACATATATATATATATATCAGTATTAACATTGCTTATTTCGTATTTTTAGATCGTAGATGATCATAACTTTCCACAGATTCCTTTTCTTTATCTGTGAATTACAGTGTCTTGTGAAAAATAATTCCGTCGTTTCCTGTTGCTTTCTCTATGGTTTTGAATTCAGAGTTTTCCTTCTCTCAGACTGGCTGTCACCTAAAGGCTAGAGAGCCCGGTCTCTAGAGCAGCCAACACTCGGCAGCGACAGTCTGTTTCATACTTCTGGCCAAGTGTGTTGTATTTTGGATCGACGATTTATATATGATGCAATATTAATATCAATAACAAATAATAAAGAAATATATAATAAATAATGAGTAAAAAAGTTAGCAAACAACACTATAAAATAGCAAATAAATAATTGCATTCGGATTCCCACTTATCTCTATTTAAAAGCCTCTAGGATAATTTCAAACTTAAGCGTTAAGATATTACTATAGAACCTCAATCCATAATGACCCATTGACCTGTATATGTATATAGTCAAAAAATCCGAAAGTTTAAGCACTTGCCCTCACATAAAAAAAATTCTTATTAAGCGAATATGAAGCCGGTTAAAAAAATCTAATTTAAAACCTCACAGTTACTCTTTAGGCACACTAGCCTCCCCATCCTCCTTAACAATTAAGTTACATATTTGCTTTCCCTCTTTACTGCAATATACTTGTATTCCTGTTCTTTTCCATTCTTTTCTTTTCTCTTCTTTTTCCCCTCCTTTCCATTACACTCAATGTCCTGCCTTTCAATCATCATGACCCTATATATATATATATATATATATATATATATATATAGATAGATAGATAGATAGATAGATAGATAGGTTGTATCAAAAACACTTTGGGAGCTGGACCCTCACACCAAAACAAGGACAAAAGTCCATACAAACATATATCCACGTATACTTCGTTTTTTTTTTTTTTAAATCTACAGGCCCGAAAGGTCGTTTAAGGTAGCAACGCAGATAAAGCGAAAAGCGCTAAAGTATTATTAAAATTTAGTGCACTATAATGGGTTTCCTTATTATTATTATTATTGAATATATAATGAAACCCTCCAAGAAGAAAAGTTCGTCTAGTTTGAAGTGAGCTAGTAAATTAGTTTTTAAAAAGTACAAAAAAAATCTTCCAATTTTTAGGCGATTCTTTTAAATCTAGATCATAGCGCCAAAACATTAGTCTTCAGTATATATATATATATATATATATATATATATATATATATATATATATAATTTGCTCTACTCTTTTGAGAATAGTATTTTTTGGTTATTGGAATTTATTTCGTATACACCAATCCTATACTTGTATATATATATATATATATATATATATATATATATATATATATATATATATATATATATATATATATATATAAAATTTGAGATAATATATATATATATATATATATATATATATATATATATATATATAATTTGAGATGCCTATATTTCGGTAGTATATCTTCATTAAAACAGGTTTCGTTAAATAATTTAGACATGTTATGTCTACTTATTCTCGATAGGATCCTTTCATATTCGCAGATAAGCTTTTTTGTGCGGTTATTTACACAGCATACCACGTTACCTCCCTTTAAACGGTGTCTGTCACCCAAGCCATGACACAGTGTTTTATATATATATATATATATATATATATATATATATATATAGTATAAATCCTAACAAGCCAGTTAAACCTACCTAGGTTTCACCTACCCTGAAGATCCATTTAAGTGAAACCCAAGTAGGTTTGCATGACTTGTTAGGATTTATTCTAATTAACCGCTCCACTTAGCGTATTGAGCCCTCTACGTTTTCGTTGTCTTTATACTCGCTTGTTTTTTTTCTTTGGACTTAGGACTTAAGACACTTGACGATTTTTTTCGCCTTGTTCTGATGTTTTTAGTTCTTTCTTTTGTTTACTTCCAATTTTTTCCTCTGGTACCAATTTGTCCTCAGGTGTGTACAAGTTGAGTCATCCGAGGATTTTCAAGCGAGTAATACTCTTAATATATATATATATATATATATATATATATATATATATATATATATATATATATATATAATCTTAGTTTAATTTGATATTGGTCTCTTGTGCTTAGGTTTGAACTGAAAAAGTATTTGTTTTTTACCCTCAAACTACAGTTGTCAGTGGTAATTTATGGTTATATGACACAAAAAATATGCATTGCCTAAACTTTATATAACAAGCTTAGATTTTTTCGGTATAAGTGAACAGGCGTGAGACGCTACTCATACAATCGTCTTGGGTATGACGATAAATTACATCCGGTAGCAAGGCCTCTGATAGCAAGATTGGAGGTCTTGAGAAGTGTGGAACCACCTCTTAATTGCTGTTGATTCCAGGTTCCCAGGTTCACTCTGATCCGGATTGGTAGTAGCTGTTAGGGTCCCAGCTATGGGTAAATAGTGAACAACAAAAAAAAAACAAAAAACGCAACACTACATTTTTATAGCAAAATTATCAACAGTACATTTTATTATCTACAATATATATATCTAAAAAAAGCATACTTTTACCCTGAAAATATAAAATTATTTACAAAATATCTGTGGTTTAAAGCATAAAACTACGTAGAAAATATTGATTTCGGCATTAAATAACCCATTGAGGTGTTGATATGCCGCTATACAAAATCAATCAAATAACCAACTTGAAAGAATTCTTTCATGATATTAATATCCTACTATTTCTTAAAGAAATCAAACTATATTCCAAATTATAACTTTAACAAAACTACAGCATAAAACATACATTTCACCGCCTCTAGTAATTATGTCCACACAAACATATATATGCACAAGAGCTGAGTATCAGTTACCATGTATTCAGTTGTGAAGGCAGCATAACATATATCCTATTTTTATTACTTCAAAACTTCCAAGAAAATTATAAAGGAGTTGATATGCCGTTAAACAAATAAATCAATCAAATCAAATTACTAATACAATAGGAATGGTCTGTGATACCAATTGATTAACCATTGCGCAAAGACAAAGAACATATATTGCCTAACAAACCCGATTTAATTAAAAATCTGTGAATTAGGTGTGGTTATTTTAGTTAAGCCATTCTTTTGTTTTAAATCGATCACTTATTAAATTCAAATAAAATAAATAGATTTAAAAAAAAGAAAGGGTTTCGCTATGAGAAAGAAAGTGTCAATTGGTAAGCATTTTTTGTTAAGTCCAATTAATGGCTTCTTTTATGAAGATTACAAATAGCTTGATCCATGTTTACCTTAGGTTTGAGGCTATTGCAGTTCAGTGATTAAAAAACAAATCTGGATTGCATTTTAAGAGGCTTAATCTATTTGCATTTCGATTATGTTGTTGTTTAATTGAAATACTTCAAAGCAAATTTCACGAATAAAAAAATGAACATTTTAAAAAAAGAAACACTCCCAAAGACAAATAATGGATGTGTGGGTGGTGTCGCATTTATCGACGCAGAAAGCGAAATTGGTGAATTGAGTTCAAATCCCGGCTTTTTCTGCTGCATTCTTTTTACACAGGTGCCCATCGAAAAAGTATGAATCTAACTCGGATGCACCAAGTTATAGGTTAATAGGTCGCAGCCAATCTCAGAAAAGGAAAACTTTGAACTCAAAATCGTACTCGACATTTTTTTCACAAGAAGACACCGTAATAAAGAAAAATAATCTATGGAGAGTTATGATCACCTATGTTTTAAAATTACGATATAAGAAAAGTGATATATATATATATATATATATATATATGTATATTGTCATCCACTGTTTCGTTGTATCACAGATCATCAGTGTGGCTAGACATCCGATTGCCTCAGGCCGGGATCAAAATTCGACTGATTTCAGTCGGAGATTCTACCCCTGAGCTATCAGCGCCAAGTCGAGTGGAAGGCTATTTTTTTCGTACCCATACTTCGAATAAGCGCGCCCATGACCGAGAGGGCTCAATTCATGGAAGAGCTTTGCGTATATATATATATATATATATATATATATATATATATATATATATATATATATATATATATGTGTGTGTGTGTGTGTGTGTGTGTATGTGTGTGTGTGTGTATTGATAATAAGAAGACGGAGACTTTTTAAAGTCTCCATCTTTTTATTATCATTATAATGTTCTGTAATATACATTGAGCTCTCACTGGATGTATATTCTTCTCGGAATTATCCCTTCCAGTCACAAACTGGTAAAACGCACACACACACACACACACACACACACACACACACCCACACACACACACACACACACACAAGCGATATTTTAGTGGGGGTGTGCAGGTGTTTGCGATACTGCTCCAGTTTTTTTTTCTAAAACAGTGAAATTTATAACAACCGGCCAACTAAAGAAAAATATGCTTCCCGACAGGAATTTAATCTGTAACCCTCTTTCCATCAGGGAAACAGTTCCTGTGACTGAAGCGTGTCCTGACCGATTTACCGGACCAGTTCAAATATGCGAACCTATTAAGAATATCGTCTATACTAATGAGAAATAATATCAGATTAAAAAAAAAAATCCATTGTAAAATGACTTTCTTTACGTTTTACGTACGAAAATAACTTTTGCAGATTATAGTTTTTGGAGAAATCCCTGTAAGAGTGATATGTGTTTCTAAAATATGTAATTGAACTGTGCATGATCCAGATGGTCTCCCTTGGACAAATTGGTAACAGCACGCTTCGTCTATAAAAGTGATTTCCCCGAAGAAAAATTGATATAGGTTCGATTCCTGTCGTGGGGAAACTTTTCTTTAGTAGAGGATTCTCGATCTAAAGCGGGCTGTCATTAATTTCACTGTCTGAGAAAATTAGAAACCAAACAGGGAGAACAATTCAATATAGTACTTAGTTCTTGCCGGCGCGTTTCGACATTTGACTTTATCAAGGCAAGCGATGATAAACAAAAGCGAAATGTGTAGTTACATAAAATTCAAAAATTTCCAAAGAGGCGCCTGTGTAAGCCTCTTTTTGGATATTAGTAACTTTTTTGACTAAGTTTGCGTTTTTGTTTTCCATGTCGACAATGTGTTAAAGTTCTCAGAATAAATTTGTAGAGAAGACAAATTCAATAAAATAAACAATCGGAAAATAGTATATATATATATATATATATATATATATATATATATA
The DNA here is from genome assembly GCA_963932145.1 of Acanthosepion lycidas. Classification (NCBI taxonomy): domain Eukaryota; kingdom Metazoa; phylum Mollusca; class Cephalopoda; order Sepiida; family Sepiidae; genus Acanthosepion; species Acanthosepion lycidas. Next base: position 32,123,631 of record OZ010574.1, read on the forward strand.
TATATTAGGTTGGTGCAAAAATAATGTCGTTTTATCACATAGTAACATATGTGGAAAAAACGACATTATTTTTGCACCAACCTACTATATATATATATATATATATATATATATATATATATATATATATATATATGCTTTAATCTCTTGAGAATGCTTAATTCTCTTAAAAATATATCTAACACAATCAAAAAATAAACATTTCACTACCAGTAGTTAAAACAATAAAATTTTACCGTTTCATCACCAATTAATTCGATTTCACATTTAATAACTATTTTTACAAATATAAATTTGGATTACCAATGGGATCGTCTCTCAGTGGAGTAATGGCATGTATCTTCTTAGAATTTCTAAAATATTTTACTTAAACAAAATACTTCTGATATATTGATGATGGTCTATTAATATAGCCCCGTGATACTGACTTACCATATCTTGTAGATAAACTAAACAAAGTCGAACATAGAATTTACATACGAAAAACAATAGTTTACCTTTCTCAGACATCACGTTACATCGAGTTCACAAAAGCCTAAAACTGAGCGTCCACTGAAAATCAACCAATAAAAATGACCTAATAAACTTTTATTCCCATCATAGGAACAAAATAAGATCCGGAATGATCATTGGATTCTATTTAAGGGCAATTCTATTTAATTTGCAGCCTGTAAATATATTCACACGAAGAGGAAAAATATACCGAAAATACTTTCATGACACTTCAATACCATATTTTCTATTCAGTGCGAAATAAAAGGCTCATAAAATATTCCAAAATAGAAATGCTCTCCTTCCTGACAAACCCAACGAATCAAAAAATATATTTTCACAATTATATCTAAAACAATCAAAGACTTAATCAATATAAAACAAAACAACAAGTCAAAGCTTGAAGAAGGAATTTACTCTATCACTGAAAGTATTGCCAGAAAAAATATACTGGAGAAACTTCAAAAAGTTTAAACAAAAGACTATCTGAAAACAAAAGAGATATAAAAAAAAAAAGCAAAAAAAGAACAAAAAAACAAAAAACAAACGCACACACAAAACGCATTGGTTGTTCCCCGTAACGAAATTGACCACAATTTTGTCATAAAAAATTCTGCTCTAATTAAAAGAGAAAATAATTCACTAAGACGAAAATGTTTAGAAAGTGCTTTAATCAATAGTTCACCGATAGTATATTTACGTCCAGGTTCTTGAAACGTTCACCATTCTTGACAGATTTACTGTTATCACAATGTGGGATATTTAAAAACAAAGATGATGGAAAGAAAAAGAATATAGATGGATTTGGCTAAATTGCAAAAATTATTTTAAAAAATTATTATTATTATATATATATATATATATATATATATATATAAAATTGGGTATTTGGGTAGCAATTTTTCTTTTATATAATTTTCATTAAAGATAATGGACAAGGTTCTGCGATTAAACTTTTTATTCAATTTTTCTTGTTTTCGTATAAGTAATTTCTTTTCTGAACATAAAGTGTGTAAAAACTGTTCAAATGTTCTTTACATCCGAGCACTTTCGGCTATTCTATTAGACATTATCAAAGATGTTTTTTTTTTATTTTTAACTGAATGTGTAGATTTTTATATATGTTTCTAGAGCGATGGAATGATCTTTTATTTTCGAAACAATGTCAGCACATTGTGACCGTGTTTATAGTTGCTGTTGGCCTTTTCTTTTTTAGTATTATTAGTGCTTCTATTGTTTTTTTTAGCCTCTTTTACATGTGGGTGAGGCTGTTTTCTGCAAATATGTTGCGGATGTAGTTTTGATTTCCGTGTCTGTTTAAATGAGCCCTAATTGAACTATGGTCAGAGATATGTAATGTGAGCCTTCTTGATAGGCGTGTAGTGGTATGTCCAATATGCTTATTCATAAATGTTGTTTGATCAGAGCAGTTCCATAAAGGACCTATAAGTTCATAAATGATATTCTTCTCTGTCAAGTGTTATCTTAATAAAGTTCAAGCAACACGATTATCTAATAATAATAATAATAATAATAATAATAATAATAATTATATATATATATATATATATATATTAGAAAATGATTAGATAATCATGTTGGTTGAATTTAATTAATATAACCCTTCCTGCAGCAGCATGACAGAGCCGCGACACTCACGGGGACATTAGTAGTGCATCTGCCTCAGTGATCGGTGATCTTAATCTCCAACTGCATATCAATGGCTTAAATTTTGTTGATCAACTGACAAGATCAACTTGGATTATCATATTATCGCACTTTTATGGATTAATGCGAGTCAAACCCAAAAGCTCAGCGATCCTTTGTAATTGAAATTGGTAGTTTTTTTTTTTCTCTCTTCTGTCCAAGATCGTTGAACATCCACCTTAACACCCTAACACTGATTGGAAATATCTTCGCTTATCTGAAAACGACTTTGAAGATGAAACGTTTACCCAGTTTTCCCTTACCAAGTTTGCATTAACAATTTTGGAACGAAACACTAATTACCTCTTTATTTCATTGCCTGCTTCTAGTTTGATTGATTGATTTGTTTTGTTTTTTTACGTCTTATCAACCCTTTCTGGGTTATTTAAAACTGAAACATATTTTTTTGCGAGTGAATTTTAAATTAATTTTTAGGAGATAGCAACACTTTTTCAAGATACAATACCTATTATTTAAACCATAGCTGGGAGAAGAAATGGCTTCATACTTTTCATAAGGGTATTTCTAAGTAAGTGAAGGTAACGAACTCGACCTGAATTCGAACTCGGCTACACATTACACCATTCGCACATCCCACGTCAGTTGGTACAACTGTAAATCACCTACAAAACACAATATTAACGTACTGAGTTTGAATTTCTCCTAAGTTGAATTTCGCTCGGTGGTAATGAATTTTTAGAGAAAATCATGAATAGATTTTCCATTGTCTTTTTCACCCATCGCCAGATATTTTGACAAAATGTTTGATGATTTGGTATGCAAGGATAGTGAAGGAAAACCACTTTCTTACTTTTATCTGTTATGTAGTGGTTTCACAGTGGAGGCTTGTATTTGTACTAAGTCGGTCCTAAAATAGGTTCGACGTACAAAACGTTAGGAACTTGATATAATAGGTAATGACGCAGTAATCTAGTTGGGGTGGCTGATACTTTAATATCCGACTAACGGTCGTCCGACATCGACTGACTGACCAACTCACTCTGCGACTGCTACTACTACTCCTACTTATTATAGTTGGGAGAGTCTATTAACTATAGAATAGGTGTGTTCCAGTATAACATTATCTTAATTGCGGAAGTAGCTTTTAATCTCCCGTGGTCAACCTTAGACAGGTGACAATACGAATATAATATTCTTTGACCAAACATTGATTTAAATCATATCAAAATCAGGATTATGTCTCATTTAATTTGTTGCATCCATTATTGTGTAGGTCGTAAAAATGGATAGTAGCTCGAATCGAAAATTCGGAGGGCTGAGTTCGAACTCTAGATGAGTTCGTTACATTAACTTTCGCGCAAATACTCCTGGGAAAGGTAGGAATTCCCCACCTATGGGTTAATAGTATTTTCAGTAACCAGTCAAGGAGAAGCGCAACTCTGAATTCAAAATCGTGTGTAACCCTTGCAAAGCACATACTATGTATCTAATGGATTGTGGCACTCACAATGTTTATATGTTGATTTTCTAAGCGTAGATTAGATGTGGCACAAGGCCGAAATCGCTATTCGTAATTGATTCAGCGAGACAAGCTTGCTAACCATTACACCACTTTGAGAGTCCAATGATTTTCTAAGTTTAGCTTAGATGTGACTCAAGGCTGAAAGTATGCGGCATCCAGTGAGGATCGAACTCACTATTCAGTTGTAATTGATCTAACGAGACAAGCTTGTTAACCATTACACCCCGTCGAAGTGAAGTGCCCAGACTCACCGGAAGGTAAAAGGCGCAGGGGAAGACTGCGAGTAAACTACTTGACGTGTGAATGGATGACAGAACAAAGTGAAAAACTTATGGTAAGGGGGTCAAAATTACTGAGAGCAACAAAAACCAAAACAGTAAAACAGTTGTAATTGATCTAGCGAGATAAGCTTGCTAACCATTACACTATGACGAAGTACCTATATAATCCCGACTGAGGTCAGACTTGATTGATGATTTCTTGCTATATAAATCTGAATGAGGTACTTTAGGTGGAGATGTTTATTTATTTCACACAATAAACAGTGTTTTTTTTTTTACTTTATGAAAACAAGGCTTTATAAACAATTTGATCTATACGTTCTTCAGCCTTCTTTAGGTACGTAATCAGTCTAGTTGTTTTTTTCTCTCCTGTAGATTGTTCTTTTTAAAGATTTGGGCGTGAATTGTTGATTGAGATTTTGTTAGATATTAAGACAAATTACACCTCTGGCTTGTTCACTGATTCGGAAAATATAAACTGACAATGTTGACATGTAAGTGTGTGGATTCCAAATCTGAATGCATTGCATGCATTGATTAAGTTAATCACAAGTGAGATGCACTTTGATGGCACTGTTGGCCTATTTTGCATAAGAATATTTAAGAATACGAAGTCGATCGATGAAGCTATGTATTTATAGCCAATCGCATTTGAATAACAATTTCACAGAGTCAATAGCATAAGAGTTACGTATATATTTACACTACAAACATACACACGCACACACACACGCACGCACACACACATATATATGTGTGTATGCGTGCGTGTGCGGAAAGATTATGTGACAAAGTGGAAAAGTTTATAAACAACGTGTTTCGCCGACGTTCGTTGGTTTCAGATTTCTCAGATCGGAATGGAAAACTAAACTTTGTGTAAAGGAAATGCGTTGGGATTTTTGACGATAAAAGGGGTAATAAATTAAATTACCATATTATATTCGATGTTATATATATATATATATATATATATATATATATAACATTATATCATATGATAATTTAATTTATTGATGAAACATATATATATATATATATATATTTGGGCATATTATATTAGGCAGCATATATTTTATATTATAAAGAGGTAATCATACAATAAATCAATTAGCAATATTAATGCAATTAATGGAGAATTCTCTTCGCTAACAGACTTAATATAAGCATTAATTTACTAACAATCAACTGAATGACGCGATCCTTATGTATAAAATTGTTGTCAGATGAATCCAGTGTATTTTTTTTTTCTAAATTGAAATATTTGAACACATTCTAAAAAAAACATCTTTCGGTCTACAATATATTTATTTCGTCTTTGAGTTTTATTTCTAAATGAAAAAACTACAGCCTGACGATGAGAACATGAAATTTTCGAAAGTCTTGCTGCTCTAAAAAATTCAATATATAGTTTTTAAAGAGTTCATAACCAAACACTACCCCACCGGGGGGATGTGTGTGTGTGTGTGTAGGGGGTAGTGGTTGTTTTTTGAACTTTTAAAAAACTCTTTATTTTACTTGCAAAACTCTTTATTTTACTTGACAAAACACCAGAAATGTTGAAACAAAATGGCTATTTTTGTAGTGATGCTATAACATACTTATGTTATAATTTTTAAATAAATATTATATATATATATATATATATATATATATAAGAAAAGACAAAAGGAAACCATTTTATACCAACTCGTTTCGTTCTGTAGGAATTTTATCAAGGCAAATATAGCAATTTTATTAAGTAACCTATTTTTATACACACAAGTAACACGGAGAAAAATAAAATAAAATTAAGTTTGTAAATTTTTATTTGGAGAACACTAAAAACATATTCTAAAATCTTATTGTGTCATTCTAAAATCTTACTGTGTAAATTATGGAGGGACGCTACATGACGAAAGTGAATTGATGTTGTTAATGATTTTTTTATGTATTTTTATTTATTTAATTTGGAAAGGTCATGAGTTAACTGTTTTCTTTTAATTTTTATATTTTGATTGTAATTTTAATTTATTTATTTTAACAGCACGTTACCTTTGGGTAAATAAAAAAAATTCTAAAGGAACGAAACGCGTTGTCATAAAATATGAAAGCCCACCAGAATAATTACCATAAAAGTATTTATAGAAAAGGCTCATGGAAGCTATGTTATGGCAGTTGGAAAGTGCCTGAAGCCGATATGCCAGATCAGGACCAATAACATTGGAGATTATTCTTTGGATTTTATCAAGAATCTTTAAATACATAGCAGAAGGACCAGACTAGATTTTAATACTATAAATATGACTTTTAGTGGGTACATGCGTTTGAGTTGCTATCCCTGTTTTTTAAAATTTTCTTAAACAGTGAAATTAATAATAACCCCCACTAGATCAAGACGTCCCACTGCAGAGAACTGTGCCTCACGATAAAAATCGAACCCTTTTTCCCTTTCTCACCAGAGTAACCAATTCAATAGCCGAAACGGGCAGCTACCAATGAGAGACCATCTTAATAGTACAAGGTGCGAATTACCTATTTAACGAAAGCGCATCTCTCGCTGAGACTTTTATGAATCAATATCTAGCTTCATTTTCGTACTCGTAAACCTAAATAACAGTCATTTTAAATGGATTTTTTTAATTCGATATTATTTCTTATATAAGTTATGTGTAACCGGTACACGTGTTTGAATTGCAACCCATTTCGGTTATAGAAGCGGTTTTTCTTTTTCATAATATTCTGCTTAGTTTTTGAAAAGCATCTTTCACTGTTTCAATTCACCTTCGTATTTGTTATAACTTTCCGTGATGTGTTAAAGAATATCAAAATTAACAACGAGTGAACTAATTTTTTAAACGTACTGCAGTATTGCCTTCTACGAAATTAACATCTTTCATAATCACATGACTGGGAAAATATATTCTGAATAGTGTTGTAATTGAGTTATCAAAAACAACAACAGAAAACGGGATTGCTTTAACAAGTTTATTACGTTTGGTACAGGGAGACATAATGTAGAATAGAAACTAGGGAAGAGAATGTGAATGACTAACTGTTTTCAACAAGGGAAACTGCTGTTACTACTCCTGCTGCTACTCCTCTTGATGTAGGAGTATTTTTAAGTCATTCGTCCGACGGCCGAGTCCAAACTCAAAATAGGAAGGCCGAACAACAACGTAGTAATAAAATTAAGTAAAGTAATTATTTTAGCAATTAATATTTATTTTTCAACATAATCCTCTTAATCCAGCTTTTCGCTATTAATTACATAGATCATTGATTAATTTCTGATAGAAAATATCAGCCAATAACTCTGTCAGGATACATATTTATTGATTCGTATTTGGGAACACACATACGCATAAAGCATACATACACAGTAGATGTACGACAGTATGTACGCCTGCTTTTGTCAGTCAGTTATGTGCCATGCGTGATACACGCTTAGGCGATCATGTATCTTTCGATACATGACTGACGAGGCAGATTTTTTCCCGCTGTAGTTTGCCATTTCTTTCTGCGGTAGACCAGTTGCCATCAAGGCTATAGAACCCAGTCTGTCCTGCTATTTACCCATAGCTGGAGGGGGAGAAGAAGAGAATTCAGACCTTTCCCAAGGGTATTAACACGTAAGTGAATGTAATGGATTCGACTGGAATTCGAATTCTTCAATCCAAGCTGCTATTTCATTACTCCACCATGCCGTTACATTCACTTACTTAATACCTTTGGGAAAGGTATGAATCCTCTTCTTCTTCCCCAGCTATGGGTAAATAGCAGGACAGACTGGGTTCTATAGACTTGGATGGCAATTGGTCTACTGCAGTAAGAAATCGCTACCTACTCGTCAGTTATGTATCGGAAGATAGATGATCGCCTAAGCGTATATCATGCATGGCACATAACTGACTGATTGCCTGTCTTCTCTGTCTAAATCTCATGACATGAAGGCGTTGGGTCGACCCGAGCCACCTTGTACCTCCAGCTCTCACGATCTTGGCAGAGTCTCAGAACATCTCTCAGCGCCAGATTGATCTGTTGGAGGTCCTGGATGACTTCTTTCCAGCTGCTGTCTGGTCTGCAGCCCGGTCGTCTCCAGATGGCGAATCGAACTGATGGTAGATGACTCTGGTGGTGTGGCCATCAGGTCGTGTGGAGGGTACATAGCTGACCGGTCCTCTAAAGAGTTCCTCATCGGACACAAGTTCGGATCAGCGTGTCCCCTCGTATCTGGCATTAATTTTCCTGATGGGGAGAGACTTTTTACCCACCTAGCAATAAAACCAAAATTCGGAATCATGACTTTTACCTGCTCTCAAACGCCCATTGGATATACAAAACTACCTCATTTAACAAAGCAGTCACGTTTGAATAGCTAATGTCAAATTTTATGATACAAGTTATCATTCGATGTTAGTCACGTTTTAAGAATATATTTATATTTATAAACAATATAACCTGTCAATTTCAGCTTTTAATTTTTGTCCTTATTCAAAATATTGAAAACTTATTTTCGATGTGCCAAGTTTTATTATGCAAAGTGAGGCATAAATTGTTGTTTATAAATAAATCAAAAAAAAAAAAAAAAAAAAGAACGGCCACAGATACATATATTTGAAAAGCACAATTTCATATACACCTGAAAAAATGATTATTTTATTATTTTACTTGTTAATACATGCTACCGGACGTCCTATGACATTCATCAGTCTTTCAACCTTTGATTCTGCTAATTTTTCTTTTGATTTGACTTTAACATTATTTGCAGTAGTTTTTTTGTTGCCTTTCAGAGATCTTTGATTGAATATTGTTTTCAATTCTCATATGCCTCTATTTTAATGGGGATCAAAAAATTGTCTTGGAGAGACTAGAGAATCATTACATTAATTTAATAATCTTGAAACCTGAATTTTGACAAAGTCAGGTTTGTTAAATGTCAGGTGGTCATTATCTTGCATGAATCTACACTCTATTTTAAGGTTTTTAAGTTGTGACCTGCGCCATTCAAGAATCTTGTTCAAGAACTTATAAAAATTCTTAGCAGTTATTTTGACACCAACATCACCTTTGAAGGGATCTATAATTTTGCTGTCTACTATACTAGCTTAAATCATTACAACAATTTCCACCTGTTGTCTTTTAAGCTGTTTTTGCAGAATATTTCTATTAAAGAGCCATCAAGTTCATCCAATGAAGCTCTAAAATCATCGATAAAAATTATTTTCATTTCTACAACTTTCAAGGTGTTTGAAGCATTTTCTTTTCGTAACGTACGTGCAAAAACTAGAAAGAACAAATTTTCATTAAGCAGAATTAATCAAAAATGGAGATTTCGCTTACATATAAAAACAACAATAGTTTGTGGAGATTATTTTCCAGAATGCTTTTCAAGATTTTTGACCAGAATCTCCCAAAATCGAGTAAGTCATGGACGTGTTGTTGCAAGTGAACGGAGCTGACAAAAAGTGAATTCTTGTTTTAAAACTTATTATTGAAGGTGGTCATTTTTATCCAATCGGAAAATACAGATTTTTTTATCATTAGAGTTAAAAAGATTTTTAAGTACACAAGAAATAATGAAGTTTGTTGACGTCTTTATCATTTGAAGTTTTAGTAATATTTGATACGCACTAAAACTTGAGAGGATATATATATATATATATATATATATATATATATATATATATATAATATTCCTTCAAATGTTTTATTAGTGGATACCCGTTTTTTCTCTTTATTATATTTTCTTGGGTGCGCAGGCCCGTAAACACTGTTAAAAACACGGAGAGTTTACTCACGTATTAGTATCCCTAAAATAAAGTTAGAAGTAATAAAAATGTGTCGGATCAAAAAATAAAAACCATTAATTCTTTATATATATATACACACATATATATGTGTGTGTGTGTGTATGTGTGTGTATATATGTGTGTGTATGTGTGTGTGACTGTGTGGGTGTATGTATGTATGTATGCACCCAGAAGTTTTAATGCATTCCACCGACAAGCCTTATCTATTCAACTTTTATTATATCGTTCCAATTTCCGGATGTACATCGGGATTGAAGTTATGAATAAATTCTCCATAATTCATGTTTTTTCCACATAATTGTAGAACTCTGCTCTTTCACCTTCCAACATCGGAACCATTTTCAGACAGTGTATGTATGTGTGTGCGTGTGTGTGTGATTTAAACTTGGTATATATTGATAAGAGAAGAGTCCTCAGTATGGAAGATAGAATGTTTAAGTATATATTGAGTATATACGTAAGAATAAACATTACATGGTGACTGCCCTGCGAATTGCTCTCTAGTGCACAGGGAAAAACACAACAGTGCTCGAGTAAAAGACGAAAGTTAAGATATATATTTAAAAATTATATAGTTGTTCCTAACCGTACGATGATACCATCCTTGGACATCATATTGGAATTGTCTGCCATGGAGTTCTTTAATGACTACAGGAAATACATACACGAATGCATGCACGCGAGAGCGCGCACACACACGCACACATATATGTATCAAACACATAAGCATATGTATATATCGTGTTTCCTGGAAAATAGTGTTGTTTATTAATAGTAGTACTCATTCTTACCTGAAAGTTAATTAAATATATTCAGGCTGAGGAATTCATGTTAAAATAAAGTTTGAAATGTAATAACAGGTTACCAGCTATTGTCCTTTTGCGATGAGGCATTGTTGGCATCATCAAGAGATTATGTTGCAAGCATTAAACTAACGTACAGACTGCAATCGAAAAGAATTACAGGATAATTTCAAGAGAAGTATTGAAGCAAGATTTAAGTTCTTTTAGCTGTTAAAAGACGAAAATGTGTTGCTTGAGAGGACGAGTAGATGTTGGTGTTGAAACAAATAAAAGGGAAAAAGAAAAAGAGGCAGAAAGAAAAAAATAAAAGAAAACCCATGTCAAAGAAGAAGAAGAAGGAGGAAGAGAAGAAGGAGAAAAAGTAAAGAAATTTATCGTCTTACCTATATTTTGTTCATTACCCTATATATTCCATTTTGTTTTTATTTCCTGTAAGCATTTTTCATCTTGAAAATTAAAACCATTTATTCTGTCTTCAACGTTAAGTTTGACAAAGCATTGTTTATGCTTTCTTCTATCAAGTTCACGTTTTAGAAAGCGCAATTGTTTTATAACCAGCTGTAAAGACATAAGCAATAGTGAATAAAGGGACAACTCGGAATCACGTGTTGTCCCTTCACCAATCACAGTATTTCCTTTTTTTTTACGTCAAAGGAGAAAAGCGTTACACTCAGGAAAATGTCATCTGTGGTAGTTTTTATTGCAGTGAATTTTGATACGAACCGATTTGAATTGGTCATTTCTTAGGACAGAGTTAGACAATTATCATTCCGTTTTGACTCATTTTCTTTTCTCGCTATGAAATTATTATTATTTTTTTTCTATTAAACTTTCATTTCTGTCTTTCTTACTATGAATGTTATGATGTTTTCTCTCACAAATAATTCGTAATGAATCCAAACATCATTTTTGCTGCAAAATACGGCTGACCTTGTGTTAAACTATGGAGTAATCAAGTGCTTTTTTAAAAATATGTCAACCAACCATACATAAAGGCATACCAACATATGTATGCATATATACACATATATGCTGAAGGGAATATGCTTATATACAAGTATACGGGAGCATATATATATCACACACACATATGGAGGTGCATATGCATATATGCACATATGGATATGAATATGGCGGTGTATCTACATACACATACATATGAATGTATATATATATCTAGACACACACACACATATATATGAAGAAATAGTCTTAAGGTGTACTATATTTCTGGTATAAAGTGCTCAATATCAGAGATAGAGCGTGTGTAAGCATAAAAGTGAACATTGAAGTCAACATTTAGAGGCAACAAGCTGTTTCATGCTAGACGCAATCGTCAGGCCACACACACACACACACATACACACGCATATATATATATATATATATATATATATATATATATATATATATGTGTGTGTGTGTGTGTGTGTGTCTGTGTGTGTGTGTACATATACACATATGGAAGTGGATATGTGTCATACGCAAATATGGAGGTGTTCCTACATACACATATGTAAGTATATATGCTGACGGTCATATCACGTGTTTACGTCTAAATCACGTTGAAACACACAGTTAAGCAATACTGAGCCTGGTCAGTGCTCAGTGACCGCCTGTGAATACCGGGTTCTGTAAATTACACGACAGTCTTAGCAATTTATACTAACAGAATACCTTGATATGTGAGTACGCAAGACATACCTAGACTTGGCAGGGCCGGCGCGTACAACCCTCAACCTCCCGACCATAGGGAAAGCTTGATTAGTTACCCCAGACAGTGCTTTATGTCCCTCGCTATCTTATCAACGTTTGCTTTTTTCTATCTACCTTTATATACGTTACAAATTAAACTAAGCATAACTGACTATTAAAGGAGGAAAAAGTTTTCACGGATTTTGACGTCATTCTGGGGGGGGGGGTTACTTTTTTCGTCCAAATCCGTGATTTTTTTTTATTATGCTAAGTCTCGAGAAAAAAAAAAAAAACAAAACAAAAAAACAAACACTATATAAACTTCACTAGTTCTTATCCATAAAATTGAATGTGTTAAATTATTTAATTTTTTAACAAGAAAAATTTCAAGTTGATGCTGGAAATTGCCACAAAACATTGTTAATTTATTTCAAATGGAATAATCTATTATGACATGTCTATAATTCTGTGATGTGCAGAGGTTTGGTGATGCCAAGGGTTAACCCCTCGATTGTATCCTCCCATGATTCAAGTAGGGAGCCATATAGGGAGAAATTTGAGAGAGGAAGATTGTCCAAATGTGTAAAAACAGATGAAAGACGAAATAAGCACTTTATTGAAATTAAATATAAACTAAATTTTTATTTCATTCTTTGATTGGATGCCCTCCTGATATGGATGCCCGGGGCTGTTGCCACCTCTGCCCCCCTCTTCTGACAGAATTTTTTATTTAGATACATAGTATTTATTTTCAGTTTTTCTATTTGGATTTTTAACCTATATTTCATATGATCCATTCAGTTCAGCCAGTTATGTGCCATGCATGATACACGCTTAGGCGATCATGTATCTTTCGAGGCAGATTTTTTTTTCCCGCAGTAGATTTCTTTCTGCGGTAGACCAGTTGCCATCTGTCATCCTATTTACCCATAGAAGAAGAGGATTCATACCTTTTCCCAATAAATACAAGTAAATGAATGTAATGGATTCGACTGGAATTCGAACTCGGTTCCGTGTCTCCTATGATCCATTAGTGTACATAATTAGGTTACAATTAAAATTATATTTATATTAATACTATCTTATGAAAATTGAAATGCAGTAGAATGGGGGACACCGTATTATTAGATTCCTGGTGGTTGGGGAAATGAGACCCTTACACCGGGCCTGCATATTGAGGCGCACATCTGTTATAGTGGAACACACCTATTCTATAGTTAATAGACTCTCCTACCTATAATAAGTAGGAGTAGTAAGAGAAACAAGTCAGTCAGGGAGTTGCTCAGTCAGTCGATGTCGGACGACCGTTAGTCGGATATTAAAGTATCAGCCACCACAACTAGATTATTGCGTCATTATCTATTATATCAAGTTCCTAACGTTTTGTACGTCGAACCTATTTTAGGACCGACTTAGTACAAATACAAGCCTCCACTGTGAAACCACTACATAACAACATCTATGCACACATACAGAAGAAAGGCGTTGATGAACGTATAAAATTGAGTCTGGGAGCCGAGTTCAAATTCAAGTAGTTTGTGTTTGTTTCGTTTGTTTTCCCCTGGGAAAGGCATCAATCCATCTTTTCTTTGAACTTATCTATCGCTTAAACAGCAGGACATTCTGGGCTCTCTAGCCTTTGAGCTACGACCAATGTAGGAGAAGGACAATTTTGAATTCCAAACCGTGGAGAAAATAATGGGAAACATCTGCAGTATCTTTCCCAACTACAATCATGGTAATGCAGAGTGTAGGCCTCTTGAAAAGAGGGATGCTGTGAGGAACCATAATCGCCTCCAATATCCTGTAGGATTATGACACGTGGGGACGACAATATAAACATGCAATCATATATGTAGATACATAACCATAAGCACATTAACACAAAAACACACAAATACATGCACACATGCTCACAAGCATACACATTTGCAGAAGTCTATTAACACACGTACACACACTCACGCGCGAGCGCACACACACACACACATATATATATTGTGTATTTAACTAGCAATCCCTCTTTTATACATGTTTCGTTAAAGACGACTGCCAAAGAACTGCGATTAAGCTATTTATTTAACTTTTCTTGTGTTTGTACAAGCATTTTCTTTTCTGGACACAAAACGTGTAAAAACTGTCTAAATGTTCTGTAATTCCGAGCGCTTTCGGCTATACTTTTAACCATTATCAAGGATGATTTTATTTTTACTTTTTAACTGAATATATGTGTTGTGTTTATGTATCTAGGGTTATAAGGATGTTTTATTTTCCAAACACGGTCAGCACATTGTCGCCATGTTCGTAGTTAATATTACTGAGTCTTGGCTTTTTCTTTTTTTATTATTAACGCTTCCATTATTTCTAATCTTTTATTACATGTGGATGAGGTTATTATGTTTGTATTTTCTACTAGTATATTTTGGATGGAGTCTGGTAGTTTTTGTGTGTGTGTTTAAATGAGTTCTAATGGAGACTCATACCAAACACACACTCTCTCTCTCTCTCTCGCTCTCTCCACACACACACACACAGAGAGAGAGAGAGAGAGAGAGAGAGAGAGAGAGAGAGAGAGAGAGAGAGGAAAACAAATTTTTACTACGTTACTTAAAAATCGAAAACTAAAAATCAAACCAATAAATAAGTACATAAATTAGGTAAATAATAAACAAATTAACAAATCACGAACGTACACATAAACACAAGTAAATTATATCAAAACCCCCGACCCCTAGCGTGGTGAGTCTGTGACTCTATGGTTCACATGCATGTCTGCAGCACTTATATACGGTTACATAATCTCAACTTTCATCAACAAGAAGTGATCAATAAACACACACACAGACACACGCACACACAGCTTACATTCACAGACACACACATACACACGGAACCCACATATACACACGCACACATTGGAAACTCACACACACACGGCACATACGCATATACACACATACACGGCACACACACACACACACACATATATATATATATATACATATATATGTAGATAGATAGAGAGAGAATCGTGTAACAGCAAAATTGTCTAATTGTTAGATTAAGTTTGAAGCATTGTATCTTAGAAATGATTAAAGATATCTTACTGCAATTCTCTGAGGTTTTTATAACACTACTGGACATACTTTGAACAATAAGAATGTATTTAGCTGTTGAAGTTGAAATGATGATCCTTCTCCCTGTTATGACCTCCTGATCCAGATTTCCTCTCTACTGTTCCCTCTTTCTTATAACTTATCCTCCGTTCTCTTGATGGTTCTTGAATGGACTTTGAAGATGAAAGCCGGAGTATGAATATTGGTACCATTACTAAAGGCCTGAATGATCCTTTTCGTCTCACCATTGCTCAGTTGGGAAAACACAGTGGCTGTCTCTTTCTAGCTGAATAACTCAAAGGGTTTTTCAGTGATTCTTACGAAAAATGTTATCAAGATGGGTAAACGTCTTATCTGAAAACCTAGAAAAAGAAACTCAATTAGTTTATTTCATTTTCTTTTCGATATTAAACATGGACAATTATCGCATGCTGTTACACGATTTAGACAATTTTGCTGTTACACCCGATATATATATATGTCCACCATCTATCTATCTATCTATCTATCTATATATATATATATATATATATATATTACAGTTATATTTAGGTAGCAAATATTAATCGGAACAAGTTTGATTAAAAAGAAACAACAAGTTCTGCCTGTTCAATATTTATTGTATTTTTTAAATTTTCGAAACTATTTTCAAAACTTCTTGGGCGATGGGCAAGCAACTCTAAATACTGAATTCCTACTTGATACAGAAACCAGAACCTCTAGTACCAGTACGATTATTTAATCAGAACTATCGTCAACACGTAGCGATCAATAAATACATCTACTGCTATTTTCAATAACCAAAAAATTGATTCCCGCGTGGAATCCCTTAAGAGGATCCCGGAAAGGTCATCTTCCTTTTAGAAAAAACCCATTAAACAACGACAATCTATGTTGAATCTTAAAAATTATATTGAGACATTCGCGCTGATTCGAACGAAGAACAGTCCCCCTCTTAATCAATCTGTTTTTGATGTGTTGCATATCAGATGTGTTCTTCAATTTAATAGTACAAAACCATTAATAAAAATAAGACATTAGTCTGTTCCATATTTACGCCAGGTGATTAATCCAGGCTTAAGTACTAAATTTATTTGAGTGAAGGTCTTGCAAGAATGTCCGATTTGAACAGATCAATGACATTTATTTGTTTACTTGTCCAATAAAAGCGAAATCTGTTCTCGACACCCGCCAAGCTATGGGTGAAATAGTAGGGTAGACGGGGGTTCATTAACCTTGGGTGGCAACTAGTTTAAGGGAAAGAAAACTTAGTCTCAAACAGTAGAGAAAGCAACGGAAAGAACACAACTATCTGTACTAAGAAATCCTGACAGTACATAGATAAAGAAAACGAATCAATGGTGATCCATGATCGCCTACGCCCTTGAAGGGATGCGGCATGAGCAGTATTACACACACACACACACAAACACACACGCACGCTGCACACACACACACACACATACACACACATGCACGCTGCACACACACATATACGCGCTGCACGCTGCACACGCACATACACACACACACATATATATATATATATATAAAAAGAGAGTGATAAAAATGACTTGAGTAAGAGTAACGCACCCCCATATATATATATATATATATATATATATATATATATTCGTTTAAAGCAGTGGTTCTCACCTGTTTTTTTTTTACCCATGGACCACTTTTACTTTTAGGTTGACCCTCCCCCTCTAAAAAAAACGTTCGATGAAAAAATACATTTTTTAATTTTTTTTACTAATAGATAAGTTTAGGAATCTTTACATAATTTTCCTTTATATATATAATTCTGCTTTTATATATCATTCTGAATCATTGTTCAATATTTACAATCAAAATATACGGTAGAGTAAAAGTGAGGCTAACTTACATCGCTTGGTCTCGTTTTCCGTGAGTTTTAGAGTTGTTTTTCTATTTTTAGTATTTTAATATGGCGCAGATTACTGTAGAAATTTCAATTCACACTTGTAACAACCGTTCCTAAGTGATATTGCTCTATGGATCACTAAAATATTAAAATATTACCGTGGGTCCCCAATTTTCAATTTTTTGTGTGGAGTCCCAGTAATGTTACATTGATCCCCGGTTGAAAACCACAGTTTTAAAGATGTTATATATATATATATATATATATATATGTATGTCTAAAAGTATAGCCAAAAGCTACATGTTACAGAACATTTAGTCGATCCTCACTGGGTGCTCTATAATTTCGGCCTTGTGCCACATCTAAATCACGCTTAGAAAATCATTGTTACAGAACACTTGTTCGAACAAAAGAAAAATTAAATAAAAAGATTAATCGCAGGACCTTGTCTACTGTCTTTAATGAAACATGTATAAAAGAGGGATTGTTGACTAAATACACAATGTATATATATATATAACAATAAGACGAGATTGATTAAGCGTTTTGGTGATTTTCTCTTGGTGCCAAATAAGTTGTTTGATGGCACAGGACCTGGCCAAAATACAGTGTTTGAATAACATTCAAAATCTTAATTAACGTTGACTTCCTAACTTTGTCTTTTTACTCGCTATTAAAAATAAAATTGAGAATAGTTTTTGTTATATTCCGTGCTAATAGGAATATATACTTGAAAAACAAGGTGGATAAAATAAGTAAAGGTTTATTGTAAAAAACTAGTACAGTAACAATAAAGGTAACAGTTATGTACAAGGTCGTCGCAAGTCAGTCCAGTAGTGAGTGTTATTAGGTTGGTGCAAAAATAATGTCGTTTTCTCACATAGTAACGTATGTGAGAAAACGACATTATTTTTGCACCAACATAATACTATTGGAAGCTCGGTAGTTCTCGCGTAAGTCTGACTCGTACTCAACAGATCCCAGCTAGATGGTATCTAGCAACTCCCCCACGCCGTCACATGTGGCACAAAGCCGAATTTAATGTGGGGTTCCCAAGCCTGTAGGCTCGGCCAAAAAATCCCGTAGAACCCGCATAAATGGGTTCGGGTGTCTACCTCCCCGGACGAGACCCTTTGGCGTAGCCTCACCCGAGTTTCTCTCTACCCGAAGGCAGAGAGTTCGATACCACAGCTGGAACAGATCCCAGCTAAGTTCTATAGTCCCTTGACTTCCAGATACCTACAGTGTATTCACTCATGGGGTGACAGGTTATTCTATTACATCAGTTTTAATAAAGTTAAAAATCAAGATAGCAATCTTTTTCCTGTACTGTCGCCATTTTGTCTTGAATGAATTTCCTAAGGATTGAATGAGTGACCCAATCTATTCTTCTTCTAGCTTATGCCATGCGCATGTAGAGGTAGAGGCCATTTAAGCATTCCCTACCACATTCCAAACGAATCTGCCGATAGAGAACAGCGTTCTTGCTTTCCTTCCCGAGACCAGTGTGTACTGATCATGATTGAGTGCCTGTGCTAATGATATAAGGTATATTTATAGTTAGGATTCTGGAAAAACAATTAACACTCTCTACCTAGGGTTCCAAGAAACAGGATTAAAGCAAACCTTTCAAAAAAGAAAAAAAAAAAAGAAAAAAAGAAAAGAGACTATGATCTGGATTTGGAATGAAAGCAGCGATGGCACCTATCCTGAATCCATTATAAAAATTCGTGGAATTAGTAAATACTAAATAATTCAAATACCTCCTTATATTGATGGGTCATAACAAATTTAGTATAGGAATAAAGGAAAATGAACATAGAATACTCTGCGCTGGTATAGTTTGCCAAGTTTCCAAAAAAATCGAAACACTGACTTGAAAATTTGTGTCACTCTTAAATAGTCTCGTCAGGTCGAAATTTTCAAATGGCTGTAATGCATGGCGCCAAACTTGTCCAGAATTATCTAAACTATCAGTTGTAGAAAACCAATTTCTCAGATCGATGAGTCAAAATGGCTCCCAGCGAATGAAGACTGTAAGTCTTAGGGCAGACCTTCCATCTTCGAACATAGTTGGCTGGCACCACAAAAATTACAAAGAACTATAACAAATAACAGAAACCACGGTTTGTGGCTTTAGTTTGAAATGGACTCAACTCAATACAATGACTTTTTCAGCGAGTCTATGACAGATGATATTTTTCCACCAAAATCTTAAAATTTATTTTTTTAAAACTGGAAATTCGATATACACATTATTGGAACCGGAATCTTGTTTCCTTTGCAAACATTTTTTTTTCTAAATGAAGAATTTATATTCTTTGCATTTTCAGTTTCGTTATAGCAAAGCTTGGACCAACGAATAAATGAAGTAAACCATGATTTTTCTGCATTTGCTCGAAAATATAATACAAATGAATAAAATGTGTTGATTCTTTAATTGAATAATGAAATTAAAAGAGATATTTTAAAAATAGATTCTCTGTTAAAAATTGATATGATTTTCTTGAAAGAAAATCGACATTTCTTTGTAATTCTTGTGAAATCTTCCATTTTATAAAAAAGGGGATTGATTGACTGACTTTTTTTACGGCTTATCAACCCTTTGTAGGTTATTTAAAGCCGAAACATTTTGAATTGTAAGAATATTTTTTGCGAGTGAATATTGCATTAACAATTTTTTTGTGTGATAGCAATGATTTTTCCTGTTAAAAGTTCTACTATTCAACCCATAGCTGGGGAAGACAATGAATTCATAACTTTCCCAAGGGTGTATACGCATAAATGAATGTAACCAACTCGACTGGAATTCGAACTTGGTTTTCATTTCGAACCGTTATTACATCATAAAAAGGACAAGAAATGCATAGAAGTATAAAAAGGTAACGTGAAGGAAACAGTGTTTTGTTTATTGGCACATCGATTTTCTACGTGAGTCATCTCGTGAGTCTCAATATTTGAATTCTTTTTCCTTATTTACGAACCATGAAAGAAATATCTTCCACAGGAAAGAGCAATCTTCGATGCACCTGCAAAATGCTTGTAAAATATTAATTTAGATAATCTTAAGTGATTAGTTTACTTTTTCAAATTATTAGTAAAACTGGCAATTTTTTTTATGTTCTAATTTCTGAAAAAAAAAAAAACTTTAATTCATATTAATTTATTACTAATTAATTAATTACTAGCTTAAAGGCCGCATCTCCTCCTCCCTACTTATTGTAATGAAGGCCCAATCAAGAGCCCTTCGCGGGAGCTAGGTTAAATGTCATCCGATAGGGCGGCTTTTAAGCTAGGAATTGAATAAAGCAATGCCATGCACATCATGTTTTTATTTTTCTTCTTGAGATTCATCAAGATTCATTAACAAAACAAAATTAAAAAAGATGAAATACTTGTGTGTAGAAAAAAATGGTTGTCCTGTTTGTTGACCTTGTAACAATTTTAAACCAGCCTTAAATTACGTTATATTTGACGACTCTTGCATTATAACTACTTATTACTGATGACAAATCACTCGTATCAAAATATGACATTAATCCTTATTTGCACACACAGGATCGGATTATTGTCGTTTGCCGGAGATCATTGCTTAATAAGCCAATCTTAAAAGCCCTTGTTAGTGAGTTAAAATCTCACTGGGTGGCAAACAAATGTAGCTCTCTAATGAACTAACTTTCGCTAGATTACTTTTACTAGATGCCAGCCATAGAGCAGCCATCAACAAACTTCTATTGTAGCTTTGTGTCTGACTGAGCTAAGCTTAGTAAATACCTGTAATGTTCCCCGTCCATATGATTTTGATTAGGACGTTAGTCTTGCAACCGATTCTTAGGTAAGTTAATTAGACTCTTACTAATTCTCCCATTTTTTGGCCTTGTGTCAGACTAAGATAAGTTGGCTCAATACTTGCATATGTTACATGTATGTAATGCATATATATATATATATATATATATATATATATATATATATATATATATATATATATATATGCATTACCGAGTTCGAATTCCAGTCCATTACATTCACTTACGAGTTAATACCCTTGCGAAAGGTATTAATCCTCTTTTTCATACTGAAACTTACATTTTTTGTTATTGTTTAATCTAGTACAACAACAACAACAACAACAATAATAAAAATCATACAGATGAAATTTCAGGAGAATTGTTGCGCAAAGAACACTTGAAAAAGAAAAAAGGCATTGCTAGTAATGGCAACCCAATATAAGTTCATGAAAGCAAATTGCATCAAAGATAAAATAAACGCAACAAAAATAGCAAGTGTCCCCTGTTCAAATTTAAGCGAATTTGATAATTTAACTGGTGAGAAAAACTTGCAAAGATATAAGTGAGTAGGAATGAGGCGTGACACGGAATTGTGCAAATGATGTGGATTTGAGCTTATTGTAAAATGATATAAATAAAAATCAGAAGCATTAAAAAAAAGTAAAAAAAAAACTTTGAAGATTTGAAATTCAACCAGGTCACTTCTCTCAGGTCAGAAGACCCGATTAACCATCGTAAAGAAAGAGACGAAGACCTGTCAGTTCCAAAAGACTGCAGAATGAAATGAAAAAGACTAAAATCTGTGGATCATTTTCAAGAAATTGCTTGAAAACTCAAAAAATCTAATTGTAAAATATGAAAGTGACGATTATATAAGAGGGTGCTGAAAAGTTCTCGGACCGACCAAGAAGAGATTTTGATTTTTGGTCATTTAACCAAATTTTGGGAAATGGTTAGGGCCGAGATCTTTTGAGAATCTCCTCGTATTTTCATCATCAGGTCGGCTTGAAACAGCCGTAAGGAACTTTGTATCTGGAAGAATTAAAGATTTTAAGTAGAATTGCAAAGTTATTTTTAAAATAATACACGGCTCAAGAGCCACTCAAGGCAAGGTTTACTAAACTATTTAAACAATTTCTTTATTGACTATAATATTCTGCAGAGTGCTGGACTAATTAAGGGATTTGTCGTCTCATGATCCCAACCAAGAAATACCCGATCCTATTAATGCGAGAATTCATTAAAAAGTATTTTGAGGAAGAAGATTTATCCTGATCCCATTTCTTGCAAATCAGTTCTCATTAACATTTTGGATTATAAAGAATAAAAAAAAAATAAGAATCTTCCAAAATACAAATTACACACATAGTAATATGTCTCCGATTTCTGAAATTCATTCTGAGATTAGGTATATTTTAAAATCTAATGTAAAATATGAAACAGAAAGAATTTAAAGAACCAAACAGAATTTAAATACCAAACAAAATATCTTTAAATTCCAGTATGAACGGTCAGTGAAGAGTGGTTAGAAATAATAATAATAATAATAATAATAATAATAATAATAATAATAATAATAATATCAACAACAACAACAGAGTGTGTTTTCTTATTGTCATGATAGTTCTTGAAGATCTTCATAAAACTATCAAAGTACAAGGATCTTGAAGTGGAAATCTCAAAAATGTGGCACATGAAGATAATTCCAGTTGTAGTTGGAGCCCTCGGATTGATTGGAAAAGGTTTCGATAGACTCACTGAAGAGATTCCTGGCAGCCCGTACCTTAAAGAAATACAAAAATTGTTCTCACGAATATAGCTCAAACCTTACAAAGAGCTCTATGTAAAATGTGTGTGATCTTGGATTGTTTTTTTATTTGCTACAATGGTCAGTGTAAAAAGTCATGAAGCTATTTCTGACCTTAGGTCTCTGATTGGGACTCGGAAGGAATTGTATATACGACAGAAATCAAAGGAAATAATAATAATAATAATAATAATAATAATAATCAAATGATGAAAACATGTCTGCGAAGTTTTAAAAAACTGAGCAAATACAAAGACATGGGGAGGGAAATAGAAAAAAATGTGGCTCGTAAAAACTAAAACTATTTCTGTTGTGGTTGAAGCTTTGGGTCTGATAAAGAAAGGAACTCAAGAAGAAATCAACAAAATTCCTGATACACCATTTCACAAGGAAATCCGAAAAATATTTTAACAAACACATATCCTGCAAAGAGTTTTGCCTGTTTAATTTTTTTGTTGGACGTTGTCTTTTGACTAATTAAGTGGGAACAAAAAAACAAAACAAAAAAACAACAAAAAAAAAAAAAACAAACAAAAAAACACATCATTTGTTTGATAGAAGCCATTGGTTATGATCGGCATATCAGCATAAAACAAATGTAAGTGGAAAAGAAATTTTTATAATAATATTAATTTAAAAGGACGTTAAGTCACAAGAGTTAAACAATTTAAAAACCAACCTTACAAGTGTACAAGTGTCATCATCGTTACTCAAAATGTAACGATGATGATGTAGATTGACACAAAATCCATCAGTGGCCGAAGAGTGCAGGACTAAAAGCAGAGACAGAAGAGTTTATAACAGTTGCACGAGACCGGAACCTATTTATCTGGAATTACCAGGCCACAGAACCAATATGTTGATTATGTGAACAGCATGTTGAGTGGACTGAACACTTAGTGTCTTGTCCAATCTTGACATTGAAGGAATACGAAGATCAACATAAGATTGTGCAGTTTATTCATTCGATGATATGCCAGCATTACAGTGCACTGCATGCTGAAAAATTGTACGAACATTACTCTGAAATGGCTTTGGAAAGCTGTGAAATCACTATTTTTTGGGACTTTACTAATTGTATTGAAAGTTTTAGAAAAGCTAACAGTCTAGACATTGGTATTAATGACTACAGACAAACAAGACAAAATGTCTTCTCACTGATACAGTGACGTCATCAGATAAAAATGTATCTGTTTATAGATTATGATAAAATAAATATCAGCTTATTAAAATTGAGATTTGAGAAAAACGTGCCATCTTTAACCGAGATAATCCTATACTGAGAAAATCGAAGTAAAGGCGAATATCTCATCACTTCAGAAATTCGCGTTGCTTGTCAAATATTCTGCGTCATCAGATGAAAATATATTTGTTAAAGAATATGACAAACAGATACAAGGATCTTGAAAGTGAAATTGAAAAATGAGGCAACTTAAAACTACTGTTACACCTATAATGATTGAAGCCTTGGATCCAATCAAAAAGGTACAAACCAATGCATTAGAAAAATCCCCGGCAGCTCCTATTTACAAGAGATTAAGAAAACTGCACTGTGTGGAATGGCTCATCAATCTCAAGAAAATATAAACACTGTACATGTTAGAATGAATGCAAATAGAAGACATAGATCTACTATTTTTTCTTATGCTAGGTCTCAGGCAATTGTAGTAAACAGTAAGCAAAAGATAATAATAATAATAATAATAATAATAATAATAATAATAATAATAATAATAATAGTACTCACTGTGTCATAAAATGTCCCAGTCAATTATAGAATCAGTTCTTACAGAATATGTAGTGCCTCAACAGATAAACCTCATTCAAGGGTGTGGCGTTTTCCCGTTGACTCGTTTCAACACCACCGCAAGGTGGCGCTCTCTCTAATGCTTTAGGATTTCTCTAATCCGCATCGGAGGTGAAACGGCGAACTTACTGGGTGATTATTTTTGCATAATGATCGTTAAAACTTACATTCAAAATTGCTTACGTGAATGTGAAGTTATATTTTCCCTGTGTGTTCATTTCTCTTAGGATTGATTTTTATGATTTTGTTTTGTTTTCTCAACCACCCTCTTCCCCCTCTCCCACAAATTCTCTTCTCAGAGGGCTAGTGTGCAAGTTTTCGTAAGCTTTTTAGTTTCTTTCTATTCATATCTATCTATCTATCTATCTATCTTATTCTGTTCCTCTCTGTTTCCTAATATATATATATATATATATATATATATATATATATATATATAGATAGATAGATAGATAGCAATCCGTTAGTATAATCCAGGCGAGTTCTTACTAACATAACATAGAATTTGAAATATGTTAAAACCGACTTACAAAAGACCACTCTATGTTTATTCAACATAAACAGCAAATTTTCTTTACAATTGGAATTAAGATACCTTTAGTAAATGACCATTTTCACCTACGAATTTTAATTTTAAAATTCGCATGATTTTTCAAACTGTTTCTGATGCCGGTTTGTAGTGTACACTACAAACCGATGCCAGAAACAGTTTGAAAAATCCTACGAATTTTAAAATTAAAATTCGTAGGTGAAAATGGTCATTTACTAAAGGTATCATAATGTCAGTTGTAAAGAGTATATATATATATATATATATATATATATATATATATATATATATATATATATATATTCGCCCTGCATATTAAATATTAAATATCACCATATAAAATAACCAATAAGGATTACAAACCGAAATTTCTACCTGTTACATATACACAGTCATCAAAAACAAACAAATAACCAGCTTTAAATATAACAAATAAACCCCCTTTTTTTCAAAAATTTAAAAATAAATATAAATAAAAATAATAATATTTTTTACCTATCATAATTTTACACAAACCCCACCACACGTATATACATACATGCGAGGAAATATTATTTAGTGGAAAAATAGAAAAATGACATGTATACATTCACAAGAAATTTTCGCTACACTTCCAATCTTTGAATTTCAACATACAAATGCGTATGAAAAGACACAACACCACCCGTATACATACATATGTCATATCCGAAACTGCCCACATATGTTTATATATGTATGAGTCCCGACGGACGACCAATTGTGTATGTGTGTCTGCGTACTTCATTGAGCGTATGAACATACATCGATGTTTGCGTTAGTATGATGACACCACGACGACGTTCCCCACACCACTTCCATAATAACACCAATACACGCAATCTACATAAACCCCAAATTTTAAAAAAATTAATCAGTTAGTCTGACCATCGCAAAAGCGTGAAACCCAGGGTCCCAAACTCACATCAATCCAACCATATATATATATATACATATATATATATATATATATATAATATATATATATATATATATATATATATATATATATAGGATTAATACAAATAGAATTTGTCACTTAGCCGATTGATCTTAAGTCATTTAGCATCCTTCAATCCTTCATGATTTGCCTAGAATTTTAAGTTAAACTGATGAATAAACTTCAAAATTTTGAAAAACTAATCACATTTAAAATTTTGCTCATAAATACTTGTTGCAAAATAAATAATCCATACATTTGCCTTGCTAAAGCCCATCAGAGGACGAAACGCGTAAGATAAGTTCTCCTTTTGTCTTTATTCATATTGTCCTTTTACAGATATACTTTTAGTGTGCGTATGTGTGTGTGTCACACGCACACACACACATACGCACACACAGACACACAGACACACACATATATATATATATACAGGGTGTATCAAAAATACTTTTAGAAATTTTTTTTTGAGGGGGATTCTTCACACCAAAACAAGGACAAAAGTCCGTATAAATATATGTCTGCATATCCTTCGTTTTTTTCAGTTATTAAGTTTAAAGTGGATAGCAGACGCCGTTAAATGTACAATCCAAGACAATCGAAAAATATTTTTACAAACATTAGGAGCGGGTTCCTGAAGCCATAACAAAGTAAAATGTTCATATAAACATATGCCCCAAAGGCCATCGTGATCTCTCAACACAGCAACTCATAACAAATGTTCAAAATGTCCTCCGCTTGCTTCTACACATGCATGCACCCGTCGGATCATTGACTGGCGGACCATTTCAAATACTCCCACACGGTGTCGAATGGTTTCGCAGGCCCCCATGGCACTTTGATGAAGTGTCTCTGCATTATTAATGTCTGCTGCATAAACCAATTGTTTTAGATAAAAAATCGAAAGGATTGAAGTCGGGGAAACCTGCAAGCCATGGGACCGGTCCACCCCCACCTATCCATCTTTCAGGCTAGATGCCAGCCAGTGAATCGCGAACAATGTGCTGAAGTCCTATCATGCATGAACCATATATGTCTTCATATGGAAGTGTGTTCGAAATAAAATCATTGCAGACAGCTCCTGCAAGACGTTCTTTGAGAACATATTAACCTACTAGACAGTCACCTGCAATTCTAGCCCACACATTTATTGTAAACTGTTGCTGGTATCTAGCCTGTATTGTACGATAGGAATTCCGATCCGCCCACAAATGTTGGTTGTGTAAATTTGTTATTCCATCTCTTCCAAATGTCGCCTCTTCCAAAACAACGGATCGGCAAAAGTTCTCTCGTGGTGAGTGATCAAAGGGCGAAAGACACTGCAAACGTTGCAAATGATACGGATACAGGAGCTGCTCTTGAAATAACCTCCATGTGGTACTATAAAATGTATGACAAGCTAGGGTCACTTGACGTATGTTAATACTTGAATCATCTCCAACTGCCTGTAGAACGTGTTCTTCGTGGTCAGGCGTACGAGCAGATCTCGGTCTTACTTGACCCATAGTTTGTAGTGCCACGGACACTGTCCCAGCAATGCAATGATAAACAACAGCAAAAGTTGGATGACTCGGCTGCCTTCGGTCTGGAAACGCAATCTGATACAGCCGTGAAGCCTCGCGTCCATTACCATTCGTGCGGCCGTATGTAAAATTATATCTGATCGCTTACGATATGAATATCCTGCTACTGTTAAACGAAACACTTCTCAGTTAACTCACTACTACACACGTTAAACGTTGAAGACAGACTAGTCACAAATGGACACGGATGATAAATGTAACCTGGTCTCCATGGCAACACAGCGCTATCTACTGTAAACTTTCTTTAAACGTAATATCTCAAAAACATAGGATTTGCAGACATATGTTTATATAGACTTTTGTCCTTGTCTTGGTGTGTGGAACCACAAGTATTTTTGATATACACTATATATACGGGGCCATTGTCGCAGAATGAACGGTAACGAACACATTAACTACAAAGATTTTTTTTTGATTTATTCAAAGTGATATCCTCGAGTTGGTTGTTATCGTCAAAACATTTCGGCCGTTCTGTTCTCCGTGCTTAATCATCGGCTTGGAAAATTTAATACTTACAGTTTGAGGAGGGGGGGTCGAGAGGCAGAAAGCATATAACTTATCTAATGGAATTGCATGAATGGATGGCAGAAGGAGACAAGGAGGGATAGTAAAGTCTTAAACGTTGCTTAGAACTATGAGGAACAGGAAGTTGTGGCGAGCTATGACCGTTCAAGTAGTGAAGGGATATGGCACATAAATGATGATGATGATGATGATACGATGAACAGATCACAAAACGTAAATTATCATCGGAAACTCGACTAGAAAACGTGCAATTTCCTTGATTTATATTGGTCGTAAAGATTAATGGCGTTTGAAGTTGGATTTTCGAAAAGTGTTGTTTCCAATGTCATAAACATCAACAATACGACTGGTGGCTTTTTGTGGATAGGGGTTCAGATGTGAACAACTAAGAAAACCCGCCATATAATCCAGTGGGTACATTCAGTGAACATTAGCAACATTACCAATTTTCAGTGGACATTAACAATAGAAAAATAATTGCTGTTGATGTATAAAAAAATCGGCAAACAATTTGTTTTTCACACGGTCCTTTCAAGAACAAGCGAGAGGGAGTTCAGCCGTCTTGGAACTTTAAATCTTTGTGGTCTAAAGTTATATTGTCGATTGATTTTTTTTATGACTTATCAACCTTTTGCAGGTTATTTAAAGCCAGAAAATATATTTAGATTTTAAGAATTTTTTCGAGATAATAATCATTTACTGATACAAGTTCTGCTAATTAACCCAAATCTGGGGGAGAGGTGGACCGATTCCTTTCTCAGGTGTATTTATACGTAAATGAATATAGCGAACCTGACTGGAAATGGAACTCGGCTCTCTGATCTCAAATTCCAATCCATTACACCACCAGCACATCCAAGTTTACAGCATCTGGTGTTTCCAAGCGGTCACCCATCTAAGTACTGACCCGTTTAAATTTTGTTGACACAAATCTTAAATTACTGGAAAAGTACGCGAGAGTGTTGCATTGGTACTGACACTTACGTCCATTTTCATCTTAAAAAAGCGTTGGAGTACTAATCAAATAGAGAGAAGAGAGGGAAAAAGAGAAAGAGGCGAAAAGAGAGAAATATTCAAATGGGAGAACTAGAATGAGAGAAAGAGAGAGAGAAATAGATAGATAGATAGATAGAGAGAGAGAGAGAGAGAGAGGCGAAAAAAGAGAAGTAGATAAAGGTGTTGGTTAGATCCGGTGACTAGGCAAAAAGAGGTGTGAGTTCAATACCAGACTACAGCAGTGGTAAACCAAAAACTTGGAGAGTTGTGTTAAAGAGAAATAATTGAGACATCCGGAAGATGCGTGGCATGTGGAACTAGAACAATCTACCACGGTGGACGAAATAAAGGGCTCGGTTCGAAATTCCAATCACCTGAAGAAGGCCGGGTCGTACAACGAACGAAACGTTGTGATTATGGCAATGAAGATGAAAATAACAGCCCGAATAATGTAAATAATGTAAGAGAAAGTGAAAACTTCAAATGGGAGACCTAGAATAAAAGAGAGAGTGTGTATGTGAGAGAGAAGTGAAAATAGAGAATGAGAGAAAAAAGAGGTACATTCAAATGTTCAATAAATTGCAATAATAGTGGGGCGTGGGCCAAAGCCTCAGCAATTCCCCGAGTCAAGAAAAAGGATCACTGTAATACCATATGAATCACAAAGCTAAATGAAATCATAATTATGGTATTGCTGATAGCCATGATTTCATTTAAAAAAAAAATATATCTATGAAGGGTTTTAACAAAAGACGGAAATGCGATACCGAAAATTAGAAAACACACCGGAAAGAAGCCTTCCAAAAGTTAAGCAGAGTATTAAGAAATCGAAAAATATCTCTAGAAACAAGGAAAAGGGTACTAAACTGTTACATGATATTTGACCTCCTGTATGGCAGTGGGTGCAAGATAATCTCCCCAAAGATGAAAAAGAGACTTGAAGGAACAGAAATGTGGCTCTACAGAAGGATACTGAGTATACTATGATCGGAACATGTGACCAACGACAAAGTTTTAGATAAAATGAAAACGAAAAAGAAACTTATTAAGAAACAGGAAACAGGAAAATTTTCGCTAGAAACAAAGAAAAGGGTACAGAACTGATATCGATCCTCCTATATCGTAGTGAATACTGGACAATCTCTTCATAGATGAAGAAGACATTTGAATCAACATAAATGAGGTTCTACAGAAGTATGCTGAGAATACCATAGAAATCAAAATGTGTGCAACGACGAAATTTTAGAGAAAATAGAAGCAAAAAAGGACACTTACACTTAGAATCAGAAAGAATGTTGAAATTTCGAGGGCACATTATGAAGAAAGAGGGCTTGGAGAATTTGAAACTCACAGCGCAGTTTGAAGGCAAGAAGGACAAATGAAAGCAGTGAGTAAACTACGTGGGACATAGCAACAAGCCAAGCCTTACTAAGAACTACAAAGGGTAGGATGTTGTGGGGAGTCATTACCGCCCACGTTCTGAAGGGACACGGCAATAAAAAAAGGAATAAATCTGTTCATATCTATCTGTCTATGTCTCTTTACCTCTATCCTTTTCTATCTATCTATCTATCTATCTATCTATCGATCTATCGATCTATCGATCTCGATTTGATCTTATCCGGGTGACTTGACATTTCCATACTGACCTTGTGACCTTCACTTACGTTAATCAGTATTAATCCCCTGGAGCGCAAATTAAATCCTTGTTCGGGGATCAATACCTTTTATTCCTTCCCATCTAACCCAAAATATATTTCACACGTTTTGCACTTCAATAAATTATTTTCTATAAAACAATTTTCAGTTTCCAATATAATTAATAATTATAGTTTATAATTAAAAGAAGTAAACTTTAAGAAGTGTGGGTGAAACAAAAGGCTGAGAGGGAATTGCTGGTGAGATTGGTGCCTGAGATTGTCGCGCGTCTTCCGTTGCTAGAAATCGGTGTTCATGTCTGGAAAAACCAGAATTTTGAATACTGACTTTCAAAAGTGACAGATTCTGTGTTACGTGAGAAACTCGTACATATTAGCATTTTGTTTCCGTAGCAGATAGAGCAGATAGAGCGTCCATGAAAGTATAGCATCTGTAAGATTGAAATGATCTATCTATCTATCTATCTATCTAACTATCTACCTAATTATCTATCTATCTATCTCAGTCTGTTCATATCTATCTATCTATCTATCTATCTATCTATCTATCTATCTATCTATCTATCTCAGTCTGTTCATATCTATCTATCTATCTATCTATCTATCTATCTATCTATCTATCTATCTCAGTCTGTTCATATCTATCTATCTATCTATCTATCTATCTATCTATTTATCTATCTCAGTCTGTTCATATCTATCTATCTATCTATCTATCTATCTATCTATCTAGTGCATTTCAAGGCGAACGGAATTTTTAGCAAAAAAGTGCTCAACAGTAAACTAGATCGACAATAGTTAATAAATTAATGTTCAACTGACTTATATATCGACCAACTTCATAGCTTCGCGGATACACCACTCATCAGAGGCAGATAAATCAATAGATAGATATATTTATTAATTTTTATTACATTTTTCTGACCCTAACAAGTGTATGGGTGTGCTAACACTTTGAATTTGGTCAAAAGATAAGTCATTTCAATTTTCATTAATATATATATATATATATATATATATATATATATATATATATATATTAGACACAGGAATCAGCACTGTATATATCTATAAACGCTCCATCGCCAATATTGTCAATACGTTCCCTTGAAATATAACACAATTTAACAACACACGGCTTGATACACTCTTACTGGTCAAGGATCGTCAGGCTAATTTTTTATTTTTTTACATTCAACATTTTAATTATTGTACTTATATAAATCAATAAATAATTATATATAATTTAGCGACGGGGAAATTCTGATCCTAAGTAAACCTCGCCTATTTATATACACATTTCCTCCAACCACCCAACCAACATGAATAAGCGGTGTAGAGGTTATGGTTGTAAATAATAGTCTGCATTATCCCAAACTTAAGAAACTATTACCTCACTTTCCTAAAGCCCCTAATGACCTGCATATTAAGATAAACCTGTTAAAGCACTTGATCTGAAGATCGCATTGAGGCGTATAATTTGCAGTGTTGATTTCTACGTCGACAATATCTACATATATACACTCATATATATATATATATATATATATATATATCTGTGTGCGTGTGTATGGTAACATCATTCAGCTAAGTGACAAAGCTTTACTTATATTAATTCTGCACACGCACATATATATATATATATATATATATATATATATATATATATATATATATATATCTGTGTGCGTGTGTATGGTAACATCATTCAGCTAAGTGACAAAGCTTTACTTATATTAATTCTGCACACGCACATATATATATATATATATATATATATATATATATATATATATATATATATATATATATATATATATATATATATATATATATATATATATATATATATCCTGGACATTGAGTTCTACCTGGATTCTATCCTCTTGGAATTTTTTATTAAAAAAATATATATGTATTTTTTTATTCAAACAATATATGTGTATGCATCTATATTTTGCATATGTAC
Organism: Acanthosepion lycidas; assembly: GCA_963932145.1. Taxonomy (NCBI): domain Eukaryota; kingdom Metazoa; phylum Mollusca; class Cephalopoda; order Sepiida; family Sepiidae; genus Acanthosepion; species Acanthosepion lycidas. The sequence continues at coordinate 32,156,526 of OZ010574.1, forward strand.
GTGTATATTTACCACTAATATTATCTCTCTGTGTATATATATATATGATCGACTCTCCTGTCGAGATTCGACGTATGAGGGTCAAGCAGATCAGTTGGCCACCGGCACATGAGATTTGATTGTAGTGGTGAAGGCTTCGTGCAGAACCATCCACACTTTTTGGCGGGACGAATACAGAGACCTGGTGCACCGAATGCCACAAGGTTCCCAAACGACCCTCCGCAGGTTTTGAATTCAGAGTTGTCCTTCTCCTAGACCAGTTGCCATCCAAGGCTATAGAACCCAGTCTGTCCTGCTATACCCATAGCTGGAGGGAGAAGAAGAGGAGGAGGATTCATACCTTTCTCAAGGGTATTAACGTAAGTGAATGTAATGGACTTGACTGGAATTCGAACTCGGCTCTCCGATTCCTCAATCCAAGCCGATATCCATTACTCCACCGTGCCATTATATAATATGTATATTAAAGAGAGAAAAAAGATAAATAAGGCGAGAAAAAGCTGCAAACCTTTATTTGATTATGAAATAATGAACATCATCGGATGAAAAATGCTTATTTCCACATTATTTAAAGGAATTAACTTTTTTCTTCCTATGTTAAATCTTTTAACCATTGTTTTTTGTGTGTAGTAGTAGTAGCAGTAGTCATCTGAATCCATCTTGGACTGACCAAAAAATATTCCTTTGCTTGAGGGGTAATAAAACAATTAAATTTGGTTAGAGAAATGGAAAAAGAATGGAGGATTTCTTTGTTCTTATCTTTTTTTTATGTCTCTGTGTATCTTTTCATTCCTTTCTCTATTCTTGTGCATTGTGTGTGCATTGTGTGTGCATTTGTAAGTATGTGTATATATTCTTTTTTTCCATACATATATATATATTGTATTATTACAAGGAAACCCACAAAGTATATATATACAATTTGTATGGTGAATAGGGTTCGTCTGTGTGTGTGCGCGTGTGTGTTTGTGTGTATTTGGTTCGTCTAGTGTTTTTTTGCCAGTATGCGTGGGCCAACGTGTATGTTTTGCCACTATGTGTATATGGTATGTACTTATGTGTGTGGGTTTATGATTTGTTTAGTGCTGGTTTAAATTTGTCTGTGAAGTTTTTTTTCTTGTGTTTGGAGGTAAGAGTCATCCTTTGTTTGATATATTGGCATAATTTTAAAGTTATCCTTGTTGCATTTGTGTGTGTATTGTGACAAGAACAGTTTCCTGTTGTCTGCTAATTTAATGTTGCTTTGGTATTCCGGCTTTTTCTCTCCTTTTTTTCTCTCCTTTTCCCTTTCTTTTTTTCTCTTTTTAAAATATACACTTTTCTCTCATTGGAGCAACAATAATCTTTCTGATATATATATATATATATATATATATATATATATATATATATATATATATATATAAGGTATATTTAGGCAGCAAGTATCCATTTAAACAAGTTTAATTAAAATTAGGTACCTTCAATTTTTCGCTAAGATTTTCGATACCTAAGGCTTAAAATGAATTTTAAAAATGAAAACGCATTCTTGAAGATTACTTTTTAGCTTTAATAGAAAGCTAAAGGATTAAATTTGACTATTTCCAGTACGTAAAATACTCTAGTGTATTTGAAATAGAATTTATAGAGATTGAAACGTCAAATATTTGGTCGAGTTCAAAAAAATCTGTTTACCGGCGGCCATTTATTAATCTTAACAATTTTTAAAACAAAATTTAATTAGCGGTTTTTAAAATCAACCAAAATAAAATATATATTTGTGACACGTAAATAAAATAACAAATTTAAAGTTAAATTAATCTGATTTGAAACAAATATTACTGACTTATAGCGTGAAAAGTAGTGTACAAGCATTTCTTTATGACGAGTGCTATTTTTCTTTTGTATTTATTGACGTATCAATAAGTTCCAAGGTGTTGACACCTATTATTATTTTATTGACCTTTAGTTACGTTTGAAGATGCTTTATGGAAAAATAACATTTAAAATACAAAAAAATTTTCTTGAATTAATTTAAAAAATTTAATAACTGAGATGAAATACCATAATAGAAGTAACTCAATAATTTATGACCCATACTAAAATAAATACATAAAATAAAAATATTTAATTTTAAAAAGTAAAAATTACTTTAAATTTTGAAGTTTTAAAACTGAGGGGATGATGTTCAAAACCTGTTGAGAAGTAAGCAATGAATAGCGAATTAGAGACAAGGGAATTTTTCTGTAAAAAGAGAACAAAGCTTAAAGCACATGACTTTTCCTAATAATTTTACATATGGACTACCATAGATGCAAAATGGGTATGCTTAAAGTAAAAAAAAAAAAAAAAAAAAAAAAAAAATGAAGATGTTTTAAAAATACTGGAGCAAAACGACTTATATTAAGCTTTTCAGTTTGTGAATAAGTTCTGAAAGTTTCATTAAAATTCAACAATTATTTGATTTTTGCAAGAATTTTCCAAATCAATGCGTTTTTCACCGGAAGACATTTAATTGTAAAAACTATCGGTATTTTAAATATATATTTTAATGTCATGTCTCTAGCGCATAGAGGACCAAGGTTCTCCACAGTTTTTTTCTCCTTATTGTCCATGAATTCTTGGGAAAGATGGTGGTGCGGTTTTCCGGTTGCCTTCTCAATGGTTTTTTGAATTCAGAGTTGTCCGACTCTTGGTTTCTGCCCACTCAAGGCTAGATGATCTGGTCTACTCTACAATTTAAGCAATGGCTAGATATAGATTCATACTTTTCCCAAGGGCATTTATGTAAAAAGAATAAGCGGGAATTAGAAATCTGCTCGCCGATTCAACTTTTCGCTACACTACTTGCTCATATATCTTCTTATTTATGTGCCGTGTCCCCTCAGGACGTAGGCGATCATGGCTCTCCAAAACTTTTTCTCCCTTAGATCTCTTAATAAATTTTATATTTCTGTTATTTCTCCTAAACCGTGTTCCGCCATCCATTTTCTTAAGCTCACTAAGTATGTCATGCATTGTTTTCCTCTGTCTTTGACTTCAATCTGCCCTGTGAATATCAGATTTTCCAAGCTCTCTTTCCTCCATATGTACCCACAAAACCTCAACTGTCTCTTCCTGGATTTAAGTGTAAATTTCTTTTTTTTGTTTTCATTTTCTCTAAAACTTTGTCGTTGCTCACATGTTCCAACTATGGTATCCTCAGCATCCTTCTGTAGAAAAAAAATTTGTTTCTTCAAGTCACTACTTCATTTTTGAGAAGATTGTCTAGAACACACTGCCATATAGGAGATCAGACATCACGTAACACTTTATTCTTCATTTCTTTGTTTCTAGCGAAATCTTTCCATTTCTTAATACATTGCTTAGCTTTTAGAATACTTCCTTGGCTATCCCAATACATCTTCGGATTTCAGTGTCACACTTTTGGTCCTCTGTTAAAATATTTCCCAGTTATTTCATTTCCTGCATTTGTCTGATTTTGGTATCTCCGGTTTTCAATTCGCAGTTTGGGCTCATCCTTTTGCTAACAACCATGCATTCTGTTCTCTTGCAGTTGAGGTTTAATTCTTTATTCTTGCTTTCCTTCACGACCTTCTGTGGGAGTTTTTGTAGTTTTCTTTTTGTATCTGCTCTCAACACATATATACATATATTTAAATACCTATTTAAAAGGTTATTTATTTAGGGAACCGATCACAATTTAAGAGTTTCTTTCATACGCCGTCGTCGGCACCTGCTCGCATCCGAGCATTGGGATCGAATCCTCTCTCCTTATTTCCTCCTCAACCTAGCGGAAGTGGTGGAGATGGCTGGCCAGAAGCGCCTCCATCGCGACTCAAAGGGGATTGAAACAGATGAGATCTGGCAAATTTGCATCGGGCTGTCGGATGTTCGGTCTGTCAAGGTCCGCCTTGTTTACGACAGCCCGACTGGCGCTGCCCTCTTCCGCCGGTTTAGCCGTTGAGATCGTGTTTATCTTTACCTATTCCTCCGTTGGGGCGTTCGGGGGTTGGTCGCATTCAGTCTGGTCCCTCCTCTTCGACCTTACCGCCATGGGTGGCCCTACAGGATTTGGAACTCTAGACTTCGTTCTTGGGATCACTGGGACACGCAATCCATCTACCATGACAAGCAACAACCATATACATTTTAAACTGGCTGTCGGAAGGAATAGCTCGTTATCAAGTGTACCACTTTTACTTATTATTACTTTAATGACAATAAGAGACACGAATTAATATATAAGAAAAGGATGAAAGTATAAAATTATCATTAAAACTATCATGTGTTTGTGTGTGTGTGTGTGTTATGTGTGAACACATCGTGTTTTATACAAGTGGATTATTATTCTTTTTCTTCTTATTATTAAATTTTGAATTTAATGCAATTTTTGTTAGCTTTCCAAAACAAATAAAATTAATACACTATTTACAATTTTCGGACTGTTGTCTATCTTTATTGCCATATTCACGACGTTTCGGCCGTTGTACGCTCCGGCCATCTTCAGGTGATATACGTTGGAATTTCGATCGAACCCATTATTTAGTCCACTGTGGTAGATTGTTCTAGTTCAGGGTCCCAAGGACGCATGGCCCAGTGGATAAAAGCGTTGGTTTAAGTAATCCACTGATTTGACCCAGAGACTTGTGAGTTCAATAACTAGCCACAGCAGGGGTGAACAAAAACTTGGAGAAGAAAACGTTGAGTGACTAAAGGGAAATAATAGACACTGAGATATCCAGAAAAAGTATTGCACGTGGAAATGATAACAATACCTGATCTCAGAAATATAGACAGGTACACTATTTGCTTTGCTCGGACTATTGTTCCACATCTTTTGTTGCCATATTCACAACGTTTCAGTCGTTGTACGTTCCGGCATTCTTCAGGGGGATTGGAATTTCGAACTGAACCCTTTATTTCGTTCGCCGGGGTAGATTGTTTTAGTTCCACCTGCCGTTCCTCTTCCGGATATCTTAGGTATCTCACTTTAACTCAATTCTCCAAGTTTTTGTTTACCACAGCAGTAGACAGAACACACAATTCTTTGGGTCAAGTCACTGGATAGAACCAACACTTTTATACACTGGGCCACGTGTCATTAAGGGCATCATTGTGCGAATTTTTTGGCACTTATAAACTTAATGTCTCAGCAAACATTTTTTTACCAGAGCCCGAATTGCAATTTTTACATGATCAATTAATAGCTGGACCTCTTCCTAGTGTGGCCAGAGTATGAAGGTGTCATCTACATACCTCAGCCATAGGGTAGGCTTTAGTGATGTGGATTCTAATGTCATAAGGCCCTATGTGAAGTAATTATCGGAAAAATACAAAAGATCTGTGGTCCATATAACATCGGGGCGACCTTCAAAAGTGTTTCAACACTTCGAGGACATTTCTTCCGAGTAAGACCCTTCCCACAGAGGGGAAAATGATTAGGGATATCTGTGCACCATTCCGTACAGCTGTGGTAAGAAATATAAAGGAGAAACAGTGCGCCTCCTTAAGGTAAGGCTGCAAGAACATTGTAAAGCCGTAACACGAGTTGGTAAGTTGTAAAATCAGGCGCAACTGACCATATATGAATGGTAAAGGGAGATCACCGCCCCCTGTGGGATGAGGTTGAAATAATACTGGAAAATGGGAAAACTTAAGGAATCAGCACATATGCTAAACCACAAAATTCTCCTAAGCCGGCCAAGCATAATGAATACAATATGGGAGCCAGTAATACGAAGTGCTATAAAAAGGTATTACTGTGTGTGCGAGAGTTAGAAACAGAAATATTGCTAAGGAGCTAGAACAGAAGAAGAGTAATCAGGAGGACAGTAAATGCTGAGATTGGCTGATCTAATAAGCTGGTTTAATGAGACTTGTTTTCCCATCTACATGTATATATGGTTTTTTTTATGCAAATACTATTGAAAACGACCAACATTTTATATCGAATTATTTTAATGATCGTCTTTTCCACATTATAAACACTCCCTCTCAAACAAGGAGAAAATTCCGTCAAGAAATGTCAACATTTGCTGCTTAAACACACAGAATGTGTTTATGTATGTATGTTCGGTTGAGAGTATGGTCTGATCGTAACATCTTAAGCACAAAGATCGACATCTACGAAACAGCTGCCCAAATATTTCTCTGAGGCGTGAACCACCTTTTGAAGACACATTAAGATCTTTTCACTAGCGTTTTCGCTAGCAGTGTCTCAGACCAAACATCAATTGACAGTCTTATACACCACACACAAAAGTCCCTCACCGTACAAACATAGCCAGTATTCTACTTCTATGTAATCAAATTCCCTTGATAGGTCTTCTGATACGTATGGCGGATGGTAGATTGACCAAAGCTACTACAAGATAATCGACTCGTTCATAAGCCCCCAAAATGTTTCAAGGGTATAATTAGATGTAACCTAAAGACTCTTAGCGTTAATGTTGAAGAGTAGGAAAGTCTTGTTGGAGATAGATCTGGTTGGAGAAGGGTGATTTGGGAAGGCTGCAACAATTCTGAGCAGAATTGAATTGAGCATTCCAACAAAAAGCACGCCATGAGGAAGGTAGAGATAGAATCTGTCCCAGAGCTATTAGGACACCAACACACTTGCAGTATTTGTGGAAAAGACACCCTTTCGGCGGCTGTTTTAGCCAGTCACATGAGATCACACTAGAAAGGTCAGGTGCAAACTCCTGTGAATGGAACCCTACCAGAAAGACGTGCAGGTTACTTTTGCGATTTTTGTGACAAGGATTTTATGACTGTTGCGGGTTCTAACATCAGATGATTGCACACAGCAAGCTTCTAACATAGGTAACACAGATAAATTTTATATTTGCCACATGTGCAAGAGAGGTTGGAAAAGTGAAGCTAGCCTTAGCAGGGATTGACCAGTCACACTAGTAGACGAGTGTGCTCGGAATAACGAGATATTATGTATGTATCTCCCCCACACGGTGGACCACATCCACAACAGGCTCCTGCAGTTTCTCATCTACATATATAAATTGAACTTCACACAATAAGCACTTTGCTTCTCATGTGAGTAGACAGAAAATCTAGAAAATCCGTTGGGAACTTCGTTAAAGTTGTTCAATAAGATACGGAATGGTTATACTATTTTTTGTTCGAGCGCTGTACGAACGGATGTCGGTATTTTTTATCACAGCTCGTTGGAGGTCAAGCTGATAATTCTTGCCAGCCTCAGGTGAGTGCTTGAGTCATTCACCGATCAGAGACTTTGATCAACGACTCTGGGCTGTTGGCTTTATGCAAAGGACAAAAGGATTAACTTCATCAGACTCCTCCCACTCATGTGCTCTGGAAAGAAGCGTTCACTCATTGACACATCTATCTATCTATAAATAGGTTTAAATTGCTTTTAAAAGTGGGAATATTTAAATATGTAGCAAATATGTATGTGTCTATATGCAAATGTAGTCTTAGTTCTTAACTACAAATTTTAGATGTGAATCCTTTGTTCTTCCTCCGCTACCCAGTAATTGTTAACAATAACAATATTTTTTCTCAAAGTTTTTATATATAGATATGGCAAAACGAGATATAAATTTTATATATAGAACAATTTTAGGAAAATCTACGATAAAGTGAAAATTATTTCGTTCCGTCCTTTAAGACTTCATCGGGCTGAAGTGGTGTTTATGTTGATGTGATTACATATGCAAATGAAGGAGAGGAGACGTTGAAATTTTAAATTTATTTTTTTTTAAATATGTGTTTTAGGCATATAGTTTAACCTCTCTTGTTTCGTACACAGGTTATGAGAGTGAAAGTGAGAGAAAGAGAGGGGGAGAAAGAGACCGGCAGATAGAGTATGAGAGAGTGAGTGAGATAAAACGGAAGTATTTGACACACACACACACACACACATACACACACATATATATATATATATATATATATATATATATAATAGAGTAGATAAGTTGTTTTATAAAACAAAGGCAAACGAAAGGGTACCGATGTGATCAGCACGAAAAACATTTATTAATATTAACCACATGACAGAAATGAAGCACGGAAATTAAGGTTCCAAGTTCACCTGTGTCCTTCATCAGTGGATGCAAAAAATAAACAGAGAAACGTTGGAGACTCACCAACGGTAGTACTAGAGGCTGGGGATAATCTTGTTTGTAGGTGGAATTATTAGTAAAAATCTGATCTTTGTTTGATTTCTCGCTGTGCGAAACTTTTATGAAAATAACCTTAGATTTAAAAATTCGGATTGGTGGTGGGTGGAATGGGAGTGAGATATTGAACAAAGAGGAAAAAGGGTATAGGACCTGTGTTAGGGAAGTTGTTTGCGCTGAGAGATTTTGCGCGTAGGATACAGCGTGAAAACAGAGGGAAATAGGCAATAAAAATAAAATGAAAGAGAAAAAGAAAAAAGAGAGCAAGGAAAGGAATAGCGCAAAAAAGGGGAATAAAGAATTCTTTTGGAAAATCATACTCAGAAAATGGGGGGTGCGGAAAAATAAACTGAAATAAAAAAATAACAAAATACTAATAATAATGATACGAGATAGGATCAGAGTATACAATGGCAATAAAAATAATAAAATAAAAAAGAAGTAAGAGAAAAGAAATAGTACAAAAAAGGGGATCAAGAATTCTTTTGAAAAGTCATTGTAAGAAAATGGAGAGGGGATGGGGAAAAGTAAACTGAAATAATATAATAACAAAATATTAACAATGAAAAGAGAAAAAACATACAAAAATAGATGCGTTGTGAACATGAGTGTATCAAGCAGTTTGTAAATATATACTAGCTACCACAGTTTTTTAGGGACAATAACTAATTGTTGCGAGTGGTAGGGAATATCCTATCTTGTTTGTGTAAGTTTCTATAAGTTATTTTCATGCCTTCTGGCTTTGACATATATATATATATATATATATATATATATATATATATGGCCATCCCATAAGTTCTGTCCGAATTTTAACTTTTTGTTAAAATGAACGAAATTTAAAGAGTATTTTATAATGTCTAATGGAGCTGAACATTATTTTTATGTTTAGATGCATTTAGACTGATCAAATTTTATTTCAGTGAACAATAAAATTGAATTTTGTTTGATTAAAATCCTGCTAACATGGAAGTACCGAAGAATCATTTGAGGCACATAATGCTTTATGAGTTCAAGAAAGGAAACTCAGCAGCCGAAGCGGCTAGAAATATTCACTCAGTTTATGGAGAGGAATGTGTGAATGAAAGAACTTGCAGAAGATGGTTTGCAGAATTCAGAGGTGGAGATTTCAGCCTTGAAGATGAAGATCGAACCTGACGTCCAGTTGAGTTTGATGAAAAGCTTCTTGAAGCTTCCCTTAAAGAAAATCCTGCTTTATCAGTTGAGGAATTGGCAGTGGTTCTCAGTTCAAACCATACAACTGTTCATCGTCATCTTCAACAACTTGGAAAAATTCCTAAACTTGGAAAATGGGTGCCTCATGAATTGTCTGAAAACAACCTCAAATCCCGAATTGACATCTGCTCTTCTCTCCATTCTCGCCAACTTGTTTCACCTTTTTTTGGATAGACTTGTAACTGGTGACGAAAAATGGATCTTTTATAGAAATGTTAAGCGTCGTAGACAGTGGCTTGGTAAAGGGGAAGGACCCCAGCCACAGCCGAGAAGGGAACTTCATGGGCAAAAGGTTCTTCTTTCAATCTGGTGGGATCGCCAAGGAATAATCCACTTTGAATTCTTACCACCTAATGCAACAATTAATGCTCAAATATACTGTCCGCAATTAGAGCGTTTGAACCAAGCTTTGAGGAAAAAAAGACCTGCTCTAGTGAATCGAAAAGAGGTGATGTTTCATCAGGACAATGCGCGACCCCACACAGCAAGAATCACGTCACAAAAGATCGAAGAACTTGGTTAGGAGAAAATTCCTCATCCACTTTATTCTCTCGATCTTGCTCCTTCAGACTACCATTTGTTTCGTAGCTTACAGAATCATTTGGAAGAAACAGCTTTTTTAACACAGGAAAAGGTTAAAACTGACATTTGTGAGTTCTTCGAATCAAAGCCAAAAGAATTTTATATTTAACTTTCTTAATCAATTCGAATGAGAAGGAAAAGTATTTAGATAGAACCAGAAACCCGATTCTAAACAGGAAACAATGGACACTACTCCTGTAATAACGACAGGGGAGGAGTGTGAACCGGAGGAACATATCAACTTCTATTGAAGAAAAAAATAAATAGTAAATAAAATTTCAGCGTTTAGACGAAGATGTTAGAAGTATAGAGTTGAGGTAGACTTTAAAAGGAATCGGAAACCCAATCCTAAACAGGAAACAAGGGATAGATTTCTACGCCTGTTCAAAAGACCGGGGAGGAGTGTGAACCAGACGATGGGAAAATTGAATAGATCATTATTTTATTATGCCATGTTTTAAAACGGGCTCGATTACATTCATCAGTCTTCCAGATATTGACTTTCTTAACTTTTCTAGCGTTTTCAATTTAAAATAACTTAGAAATAGTTTTATGACACACCGTAGATCTTCTTTGTTTCAATATTGTTTTCCATCCTTATACTCATCTCTTTTTATGATGGACTACAAGTTTTCTATTATGTTAATATCTGAAGGATGACCTGATATATATATATATATATATATATATATGGATGCCTAGGATAAAAATCTACATACACGCACAAATACTTGAAGGCGAACTATTTAACATTTATTATATTTCCGCACTTGAAGATTGCATAAACTGCATAAAACTCCGAGTCGTGCTATCGACGTTGGATATATATATATATATATATATATATATATATATATATATATATATATATATATTGATATGATAGGAAAGAACTGTTAGATTGATGACCCGAGGTTCTTTTGTATTTTTGGTTTGGTTTGGTTTGGTTTAGTTTATTTCGTTTAACGGCATATCAACCTCAATGGGTTATTTAATGCCGACAACATTTTTAGGAGAGATTCGTATGAATAGAGTATGTATTCTCTGCTTTAGATTGGTTTGGTTTAGTTTGTTTAACGGCATATCAACCTCAATAGGTTATTTAATGCCGACAACATTTTTAGGATAGATTAGTATGAATAGAATATGTATTCTTTGCTTTAGTTTGGTTTGGTTTATTTTGTTTAACGGCATATCAACCTCAATAGGTTATTTAATGCCGACAACATTTTTAGGATAGATTAGTATGAATAGAATATGTATTCTTTGCTTTAGTTTGGTTTGGTTTATTTTGTTTTACGGCATATCAACCTCAATGTGTTATGTGTCAAAAAACTGTTTCTGGTAATATATTTCCTTCAAAATTGTATTGCTGGTAATAATTTTTTTCGAAAAACTATTGCTGGTAATAGTTAATTATTTGCCCATAGCTGGGACCGTAAAAGGTGCTACCACTCCGGTTCAGGTTGGACCTGGGAACACCAGCAATTAAGAGGTGGTTCCACACTCCTCAAAACCTCCTGATCAGAGGCCTTGCTGCTGGACGTAGTTTAACATCTTACTCAGGACGCGGATGTAGTTTAACATTCCCTTTTTTATTTTTGTTTTTATTTTTAAAAAACAGTGCTCTATACACAAGTAGAGCCTAGATTATAATTATTTAAAAAAATATGATTTCATCGCGACACAGAAATTACTGTTTCGAAACTGGTCAGCAGTATTTATGTTTAATTTCAATATTAAACCTTAACCACTGGGTGGCAGTTTCATCCTCAAGTATTGTTTTGGAATAACTATGGTATGGAATGTTTTACTCATTTATAGTTTTGAATGGAGGTGTGGCTTGAGATTTGTTTTTTCATTATCAAGTTTTTAGGATTATGATTGGGTTGTGTTTTTAAATCTATTGCTTTAATTGAACTTGTTAATAGATTTTGAATTTTTTTTTTTTTTTTTATAAAATGCTAATTATTTAAGGCGAATATTTGTTGATGTCGGCAAAAAAACCCCCAAAAAACGCTATGTCATTTCTTTGATTTAATAAATTTTCGTTTTTTAGAAACTTAATAATGTGTAGTTTTTCATGTAGGCATAAACGTAGGCATTGGTCATCCTAGGTTTTACAAGTTCTTCTTCTGTTTATTATTTTCCATTTTACTTTTGGTGTTTTATTTGTTTCTTTTAAATGGCAAAAATATTTAGATGTCTGATTTCTATTTCTAATTCTATTGAAGGAGCCTTTGTGTTGTCTCCACCTTAACTTAAATTCATTCTTCGTGGATCCTATATATATCTTTTCAATGTTTGGATTCTCGATGGATGAGATTGTGCATTGGAATACCACAGATTTTAGGCAGCATTTATTATTCAAAGGGCAATTGTCAGGGTTTCTACAATCATAATATTTTTTTCATTATTTTTGTCTAATTTTGATTCAGTGTCTTTATTTGATTTTGGCATGCGTGTTTTCTCAGGATTTTATTATTATGTTTTTTATTTATAATTCTTCATAGATTTTCAGTGCAACTATAACTTAATTTTAGGGTGTTTTTATTAAAGATCTTGCTAAGTTTACTGTTAGTAGGAAAATGTTTTTCGATTATGGCTCGGTATCTTTTCTCTGGTTATATATAATTGATGTTAGCGTTTTTGTAGCCACTATTTTTTAGAGTTTTGTTGTGAAAATTACTGTGTTTCTGGAATATTTCTTCATTTGCGGGGTTCATACTGATTCTTTTCTCTATTGATAGGGGTATGTAGTTAATTGTGGACGGAGCATGGTTTGATCTGCGGTGTACATACAAGGAATTAGTGTTAGGCTTTCTGTAAGGTAGGTATATGCTATTCATTAAGTATAAAGTTATATCTAGAAAGTTTACCCTTTTCAATTTTGTGTAGTTTTTAAATTTAGTTTTCTGAATTCACTATATATTATCTTCCTAATTTTATCTATTTGAAAGTTTGTGGAACTTCTCACTACCATGAGCCTGTCATCTGTGTGTAGCCCGATGTCCTTAATGTCTAATTCATGGTGCACGGTCAGGTTGTATAGTATAAATAGACCGTCAAGGTTAGAAGACTCTGAAGAGTCTAATGATCCCATTGTGATATCGAAATGATCTTCAGTGTTTTTAATCCATTGGTCCCCATTAGGAATGAGGACAGGTTTATTTGCATTTAGAATTATGTTCTTTTCTTCTGTTATAGTAGCGAACTCTAGGGCAGTCGTGAATAGATCTCTTGATAATGACTGGTAATAATCCTCAATATCGAACTGTATTAGGGTGCAATCTGGCTTGTTGAAACCATTTGATGACCTCTTTGGCATTGATCCAGAGTGTTAATCCTCGGTAATCCTTAATTTGCTTAGTGATTCTTTCTAGGATTCTTTTGCCTATTTTTCCGGTGTCGGGTCGGGTTGTGTTTATCATTCTAGTAGTAGGGTTTTCCTCACAATCTGGTTTCTGGTCCTTAATAGTGATGTAGCATTCCATTTCAGCGAGTTTGCCTACTCTATCACTTATCTTTAATTTATCAGTGATGTTTTTACTAGTTCTGTTTATATTCTCTACCATATTTACGTTGTCAGTATTAGCTTTTTATAATTCCTTGTTAATTTATATATATATATATATATATATATATATATATATGTGTGTGTGTGTGTGTGTGTGTGTGTGTGTGTGTGCGTGTGCGTTCGTGCGTGCATGTATATGTGTGTGTAGAATTAATACAAATATAAAGTTTGTCTTTTAGTTGATTGGCGTTACCTTCAGCACCCCGACTCTACAGTTTTGTAGACAGCCCCTCCAGCAACCACTCCGTCCACTCGTCAGATGTGTCTGAGCGAAAAACTACCTGTCAACAATATATTCATAGAAAGGGCGCCGGGAATTTTTGCACATAAATATATGCGATGGGATAATCGGCGTTGATCAAATTTAATTTCAGATAAATTTATTAATAATTTTATCTGAAATTTAAAATAAAAATGCAGTAAAAAATGTTTTCAGTAAATTCTTTCTGAGATCTACTTTGAAAATGTATCAACTAATAGTTCTTATATCTTTAAAAAAATATTATTTTCATATAATCTGAAAGACTAAATACTCTAAATACAGCCATTTACTGGATATATTTCCTGTTTTACACGTGTAGCAATCTCTGTATTTCTGAGATGAGGTATTGTAACAATTTTCTCTATTTACATCGTTCGGACTATTGTCCTCATCTTTATTGCCATATTCACGACTCTCCCTGTCGGCTGGAGCTTCAGAATACGTTGACAGCACCTTTGCAGAAGAGTAAGACTCACACCCAATCACACCTATTTGCCGTAGGTGACGACCCGTAACGTCTGAAGACGGGATCCTTGTGGTTGAGGGTTTCAGGAGTCAAGGTTAGATACTTCTGATTCCCAACACACCACTTTGGCCCTTACTTAAACTAGACGGGTGGTCTGAGAGGCCCAATTTGATCAATCAGCTGGTCATGTCAAGCCCTAGCACCTATGACTATATCAATTTATGGAGTCCCTTATAACTAAATACAATACCACAAAAATACAATCTCACTCAAATTTATAGGCGTTAGAAGGTGATGATTGAGAGTCAATCTGTTCGAAGAGATCTAGACTTAGACATGGCTGTGAACATGCCAGTTTGTACACTTAAGATTTGGGAAGTCCAATAAATGGTTTAACGGGTACTCAGTCTCTATCGAATACGAGTATACTGGTTTGTGTAGCCCTGACCTGTCAAGGCGACTGGGTTTCCCCTTTGACACGTTCCTATGTCAGGCTCCGAGGTGTATGGGCAGTGAATCTTAATACAACAAAATTAGGAATAATCGAAATAAAAAGCCCAAGAGATGTCTTTCAGACTGATTCTGAAAAAGAAATTAATACGGAATTTCCAAGACTTTCTGTGCTCATGTCCCTCGAAGAAACTTTGCTGGCAAAACTTGCCCCTTTATTGAGTGAAAGGCGTTAGAAGGCAATGGCTCTTCAGTTTGAAGTGATCTATAAGTCTAGATAGATGGTTGTAAATGTATCAGTTTGTACATTTCAGATTTTGGAAGTGCAACAAATGGTTTAACGAATGATCAGTCTCTGATAAAAAAAAAGATAACTTTCAGACTCTGATTCTGAAAAAAGAAATGGTTATGATTTTCCAAGATTTCTTGTGTTCGCACCCCTACATGAAACTCCTTTAGCAAAACTTACCCTTTTCTTTATTGAAAAAGTGTTATCCCGTAGAATTAACCCCCTAGACAGTTAAGAAATGGAGAAAGGGCAATTTTCCGATAGAGATGGAATATATGAAACACACGGAAAGTTTAATCATGATGAAGACCTTTCATAAACTCAAAATAAAAGCCTTCCCCCATGAAAAACTGAACACTTCTAGGGAGTAATTAGAAGGTGGGAGTTGTCTCTGATTACACATGAGGAAATCACATCTGCCTTAGGAAGCCAGGGTGATCAGTGATTACTGTAGATTCACGATAAAAAGGAGAGGAGAAACCATCACAACAGGTACGTATATGCTTAATTTTTTCACACCTCAAATCCCTAGAAATATAAAAGTCCGGTACAATATTGAGCTAGTGGAACAATATATTCCTACTCCACTAAGGTGCTTCAAGTGTCAAAAATTTGGACATCATAGGGATAGCTGCATGAGTCCCCCAACATGTGGAAAATGTGGCCATAGTGATTCAGACTACACGGAAGGAGAATGCCACTATGAAGTAAGATGTGCTAACTGCCAGGAAAACCATCCAGCATACTCACGATCATGTGACTTCTGGAAAAGGGAAAAGGAGATAGTCAAGGTGAAACATAGACGAAATGTCTCATTAATGGGGACAAGGCAAATTGTAGAAAGCTACACGAAAGGCCACCCCTATGCAAAAATTATGCAAAGAAGGACCACAACGAATACCAAACCTGACAAATACAGAGCCCTCATTGAGAAACTCATACACCTAGGACCAAAATGCCTGGAACAAATTTCAGAACTACATGAAGGAAATATACTCCAAGGAGATATTGCAAACTGTAACACCTCAAAAAATGGAAGAATTGAAATAATAGATAAAGAAAAACAAATACAAAATCTACCGCTCAAACACAAACCACTCCTTCAAAAAAACAAAATCTCCTACAAAGCAAAGGTCACAGCGATCCGTCTACCAAAAACCAAGAAAGATAGACTTAAGAACTTATCTCTCAAAGAATCAGAATCAGCTAAACAAAAACCAAAAATTCACAGTGACCAAATTCCTACCCAAAACCGATTCGACAAACAGGAAGAAATGGATGTGAAAAAACCAGAATCCACAAACGACCAAAACATTCAAACTCAAAACTTCGGAAAAATTAAAACCCAGATACCTTCTATGCTAAAGCCCCAAATCATTTAGCAATCATGTGTCAAATAATTCAAAGGAATTGCCGCGAAATTAAGACAAACATAAATGAACTGCTTCTGTTAATAACAGACTTATCACCGTCAGTTCTTTGCCTTCAGGAAACATTCTTTAAGCAAAATAACAAACTGAATATAAAAAAATACCAGCACTACAACTATAAACATGACACTGGGCTTCGGGCGTCAGGCGGAAGATCCATTCTAATTAGAAATGATGTAATTCAAAGTAGAATAAATTTAACAACTACTTTGCAGGCGATTGCTGTTAAAGTGATCTCACACAGGCTAATAAACATCTGCTCAGTATACACCTCACCGAATGAACCAGTAAATGAAGTTAAAATTAATGAAATCATAATGTAACTCCCATTTAGGATACTAAGGGAATTTAACTGTCACAGTACCATATGGGGTTGTAAAGACAGAAAGGGAAGGACTTTAGAAACAATAATTCATAACAGCGATTTATGCATTTATAATGATAAAACTCCGGCGTGCATAAATTCATTTTCTGGCAGCTACGCGACAATAGACTTATACTTATGTGATCCATCAATTTGCAAGGACTTCTCTTGGAAATTACTGACAGACACATGCGGTAGTCATTGATGATGATATGCCGTAAAACAAAACAAACCACACTAAACCATATTCACAACGTTTCGGCTATTTTACGCTCCAGCTTTCTTCAGGTGAACTAAATAAAGAGTTCAGTTTTAAATTCCAACGTATATGATCTGAAGAAAGCCGGAGCGTACAACGGCCAAAATATTAATATATCAATAAAGATGAGAACACCAGTCCGAACGATGTAAATCGTGAAAATTGTAGCAATCTGTCCAGTTGGATGACGTAGGCGTGACGTAATAGTTAAAAAGGTATTGTAGCTAAAGCAGCTGTGGAACGTGGAAGGATTTAATAGCGTTTGACTGAAATATAAGGAAGATAGGTCACTTTATCTTGGTTTTTCTCTGACATCATTAGCAAGATTACACCAGGAATATGGATATTCCGGGCATGCATCATCAATGTTGAGAAAACTTACGGCCACTCACAGTAGATGCAGAACCGGAAATGTCAGCGATTAAGAAGAATGATATCCAGCAAACAGAGGGAAAATCAGATCAGACGATTGCGCCGCTTAACCTGCCAGAGGACCATCGGTTGCTGAGACACACGAGTGGCAGATAATATCGCCATTTTACATTGAAAGACTGGCGTCGGGTCGCCTTGTCTGAGAAGTTATATGTTTAGCTCTTTCGAGCGGACGATCACGTTCGTGCATAGAGGGGATCACATGAAGTTTTCATGCTTCTTCCCAGCTGGTTTTTGGTTCTTTGATTGTGGAAAATACATTCTTTTGGATTATGTAAATACTATTAGTAAAACTATTTTTACTTCTGGGCAGGTGGGATATACACAAATCTTGTTGCAGAGAAATTGACTCCTTTTATACTCGCCTTGATTTCAGCTTGTGATAGTTCAAAACTCCATGCTCACCAGGTTTAAACCCCATTGAGCATGTATGAGATATGCTGGCAGGCATCACTAAATGCCTTGCAGCCATACCTAACAAGTATAACTCAATTATAGACAGCCATAGAACGTATTGATATATATATATTTTTATACTACGTCGCGAAGCCGACGTTATTCTGTGCCTCTCTGATTTTTGGTACATTAGTTTATGTTTCTATCGATGGCTCTAGATTAACAAGCGTGATTTTATGCCAGATAATTTTTATCAACCATAAATTCAAGAAGAAACGCCTTAATTGGTCTGCAGGGCCGGTGTAAATGTCTTGTGCCAAAATCTTGCGATAGGATTGCTCCATTCTACTTCATCTCAGTTTTCATGAGATAGCATTCATATAAAATACAAACTTTATTGTAACCTAATTTATGTACAATAATGAATCATATGCAATATAGGTGAATAATTCAACTGGAAAAATTGAAAGCAAATATTATGAATCGAAATACAAATTAGAGACATCTCATAATAGATCATTCCATCTTAAATAAATAAACAATGTTTGACGGTTATTTTAAACATTAACTTGAGATTTTTCTTGTTAAAAAGTTGAATAATTTTAACACATTCAACATTATGGATTTAAAAATAGTGAAATTTGTATAGGTACCCCCACGAGATCGCTAAAAAAAGAGCATAGCACGATGAAAAAGACGCCAACCTTGACGAAAACAAAATTTTATTGTCTAAATGTATATGTTATTATTAAGTAACTTAGCTTCTGCGCCGAAAAGATGTAATTTGAAAATAAAACAAAGCAGGTCATAAACTTTCGCGTCACTTGATAGGTGATGAATGACATATTGACGGATTCCGTGAGGATAATTTGTTCTACGGAAGGGGAAAAGTGAAATAATTTACATTTAAGTGAGCAAATTATTTAACTCGTTATTATTAAGGAAAACTTTCAGCGCTCTAAATTTTTTTTGTACTTAGCTTTCACCTTTACGTTTACGATGCTTTATGGAAAGTATATTATAAAGAAATTAAAATAAGACTGTTAAGAGTGAGATTAAATTTCATATTTCATAAGAAGGTATCTAATTAATTTATGAAATTTTATCAGAAGTGTACATAAAATACTATAATTTTATGTACATTTATTACATTTTACTGTTATTTGTATTTGTATTCATTTTATTATTAATTTTGATATTTCATTTATGGAAAAATGTCATAACTGAGATTAATATAAAAATATCATCATATAAATTTCATAAGATGATACTGATACTTGTAGGTACCCTTTTCAGTTGAAATTGAAAAATCAAATTAACTTCTCCACACGTATTTCGCAAAAGTAAAGGCCTTAACAGCGGAGAACACTACTTAACTCAAATAACGCAACTTAATTGTATTCTGGTTGGTCTTCCGTACTTTATAATTACAGCCCGATTATAAACACAAAATTGCATTTCTTAATTACTGCGGATATTCTCATTAGTCAAAATGATACAATTTACAACGCGCTAAAAAAAGATCTATCTCATAAGGAGACTTAGGAAACCCGATGCGGCTTTAAACTAATTTTATAATATTTTAACAAATTAAATGTAAACATCTATTATAATTAAGAAATAACAAATAATTGTATTAAAAATTAATTTTTCATCGAAAAAAGTTTTTGCTTGCCCATATTCATAAAAACAACTAAAAGCAAATAAAAGCATTTGAAATTAAATAATATCTTTGTTTTATTGAGTTTTGTATGTTACAATTCAGAGCTGATTTTCAGGTTGGGGGGGGGGTCCAATTAAAAAAAAACCCCAAAAAAACATGATTTGCATTCCTTAAAGCCTTATGCTTTTAACTATTGTAATCACTAACCCCAATGCGATCGAATTTCTAGCGTTTTCATAAAATTAGTTATAGGGTGGGGCAATAAATTTAAAATATATATATATTTATAATAATTTCTATCACCTGTGAATAGTTCCTGAAAGTTTCATTAACATCCGACAATTATTTTTATTTTTGCAAGATTTTCCAAATTAATGTGTATCATAACAAAAAAACGTGCTAAAAATTGTCCGTTATTTTACTAGTTCCGGTGATACAAAGAAAAACAAGGTTTTTTTAATCGAAATTTAGAATGTTCTAAAAAGAAGGAAAAATTTAAAAAAAAAATTTTGTCTTTCCTCTTAATAATAACATAAGCATTTAGACGATAACATTTTGTTTTCGGCAAGGTTGGCGTCTTATTCATCAAGCTTTGCTCTTTTTTTTTTAGCGATTTCGTAGAGGTACCTACTTTCATATAATGTTTTTCGAGATTTAGCACGAGCAAAATAAATTCATGGCTTTGGACAGGTAAAACAACAAACCCAGGATGACGTCAAAATCCTCGGAAATTTTTCATTATTTGATAGTCAGTTGTGCCTAGTTTAATATAAAAGGGGAGTAATGGATAGCGGCTCGGGTAAGGAATCGGAGAGCAGAGTCCGAATTCCAGTCGAATCTATTGCATTCACTTTCGTGCTAATACCCTTGAGAAAGGTATGAATCCTCTCCCCCCCCCACCACCAGATATGGGTAAGTAGCAGGAAAGACCAGATTCTATAGCCTTGGATGGCAACTACCTTGTCAGTCATGTATCGAATGATACATGATCTCCTAAGCGTGTATCACGCATGACTCATAACTGAATGGAAATATCGGTAGAGAAAATCAAATGTTGATAAGATAGCGAGGACACAGTAGTAAGCGCCGGCCCTGCTGGTCTGCTTACAGGATTTATTAAATGCTTTAACCTTGCGTAAATTGTACTGTTGAATAAGCAAGCCGTTCCAATTGGCTTCAAATAGATCATCAGTGATTTTTTTCTCATTAAAGATAACATTAGAAAATAGTTATTTAAAAAATGCTAAAAAATCTTTGTATAGGAAGAAAATGAAAAAAAAAATAAAAAAACGTGAAACTATGAGAAATACGTTGAAGAGTTCTCAGACCTAAATCTGACCAAAACATAAAACATATTTATATTTTTTTTATTCTGTTTTGGCCGAGAACTTTTCAGCGCCTCATCGTACAACAAATTTCGTTTTGTCAGATAGAAATTTGCTGTCTATTTGCTGCAAACCGGCTTTCATAATTCATAATCCTTCATCAAAGATTAAATCGACCGAATTCGTCAGAAGCCATATTTGACGCATATTACGACGAGAAAGATCTCCAATCTTTCAAGGCCGATAATCTCTGGTTGCGGTGGGATTGAATATAATCTTGAAAATCTTTCTTAGGCAATTAAAAACGCATTACGTTTTCAGTGCATTTAACGAAACGTGACACATACGCACATACATGGCCGCACGCATACACTTAAAGGGCCAGAGGCAAAAACACAGTAACAAAAAAGGGAGCCTACTGTAGAGTTAAAGCTGTCAAGTTGACTTGAAAATGCATTCATTAGTTTTTTACTGTTTGATTCAATACGTTGTCGGAGACGGGGTTGAGTTGGATTGTTGGATTGTTGGATTGTTGGATTTTACGACGTATCCAAATCTCCCGGGTTAATTAATGTTGAAATCTAGGTGTACTTATTTTAATTAAACTGGAGTATAAAAGGTAAATATTTGCCGAATTTGTACTTGAGTCTACAGGTAAACATTAGTTGGAATTATAGTTGATATGTCATTGATCGGATTTATACCTGAGTCTATAGATATATATTGGTCGGCTTTATACCTGAGTCTATAGATATATATTGGTCGGCTTTATACTTGAATTTATACGTAAATATAGGATGGGATTAAACTTGAGTTTGCAAACATATTCCCATTAGTTCTATTCACCTTTTATAAGAGATTTAATGCAGTCGAAATGAAAAAAAAAAATTCTTGAAGCTTTTATTTTAGTTTTAATTTGAAGCTAATAGATTTAATTTAATATTTCCCGTTAGCAAAATTGCTGTATTTCAAAACTAATTTAAATTAACAGAAATCAGTTTTTGTTAAGAAATTGCTAAAAATCGCTGATTTTAACGCAATTTTTAGCCATCTGTCATCACAATGTTTTCCGAAAATAAAATATACTTTTCTGCAACCTTATTTAAGGAATATTGGCTGATTTAAAGTTTAATTAATCTGATTTTAAACAAATATTACTTTTAGTTTAAAATAGCGCAGCAATGTATTTTTAACACGGACGTAGTTGTTTATTTTAGGAGTTGACAGCTTGATTGATAGGCGGAAATTTATCTAATTTTTTTCTCCGGTGGACATATCTGTAAAAATTACTTGAGGAAAATAACGTGTGCGCCATTTTTATATAATTTTTAACTACCCAGTAATCTTAAAAATTTAGGAAAATATTCTTCATAATCTAATGTTTTAATGAATTTTAGGTATTAAATTTCATATTTACTATAGTTATCGTCTTATTAATGCAGAAATTTAAAAGATTTAAAACATTATAAATTATTCTAATTAAAATGAAAAAAAAAAAACAATTCTTGTAAAAATACATTATTCATTAATTTTTTTTCCTTAAGACAATAGTGTCCATAATATATCTTATTCATAAAAGCAATTAAAAGCATTTGTAATTAAATAATGTTTTAGTTTTATGGAATTTTTTATTTTACAATTATGAGCAGATTTTCGGTTACTGTGGATCATGTTTTACAAAAAAAAAAAAAAAATGGATCTAAATTCTTCAAGGAATTCTGCATATAACTAATATAAACATTAAGCTGCACAAAAATTAATTTTTTGAAATTTCATAAAATTAAATAAGTTGTGGTCACAGATGTAAAAATGTTTTACCAAGATATTCTAAAACTTCAAAATTAATTTGTGAATAAGTTCTGAAATTTTCATTAAAATCTGACAATTATTTCATTTTTGCAAGAATTTCCAAATCAATGTGTTTTTCACCGAAAAAAAAAAAAAAAAAAATAAATAAACAAACAAAACAAAACAAAAACGGTGAAACAATATTTTTAACTAAAATATTTCTTGTGTTCGTACAAGTGTTATCTTTTTTGGATACAAAGTGTGTAAAATGTGGAACACTGGCCCTGTTTGGAAAGTAAAACAATTCTATAACTTCAGATACATACATAAAAACGCACAGACTCAGTTAAAATTAAAAAATAAATATTGGCCATAATAATGGCTAAAAATTGTTTTTTTCTCACCTTCACTCTCTGTAATCCACTGCCTACCAGTGTCATTCCCGCCTTGCCTGTGATGAAATCATTAAAAAAAATTGAAAGGCGAATACAAGAGTTCCATATCGAATTTTAAATAAAATCTCATGATAAACGCTTTCCTCTCATATCCATTTCTTGTAAAAATTATAGTTAATAAATAAATTACAAGTATTTTCAAATGGGGAGATACTTTAAAATCATATATATATATATATATATATATATATATATATATATATATATATATATATATATATATAAAATATTATAAATATTATTAATATTATAAAAAATTTAAGACAGCTAACCTTATCCTCAAAAATAACAACACACCAGCTAAGTCAAAATTACAAAGAATGAACATTATCTATGAGTTCAAATGCCCTTTAAGGAACTGTGTTCCTGATCAAATTGGACTCATAAATAATTATATCGGTTACACAACTACATGCTTATCCAGACGTCTTACGTTACACCTATCTTATCACAGCTCCATTAGAACCCATTTAAACACACACACAGATTTACCAGACTCCATTAGAAACATACTAGTAGAAAACAAAAATATATTAACTGCATCCACCCGCAAAAAAGACTAAAAATAATGGAAGCTTTAATAATAAAAAAGAAAAAGCCAACTGTTGACAATTTTAACTACGAACAAAGCCACAATGTGCTAACCGTATTCGGAAATTTAAAACATTCCTACCCCACACTAAGACATACACAGAACGTACAAACTCAATTAAGCTGAAAATTGAATCATCCTTGATAATGGCTAAAGGTATAGCCGAAAGCCCTCGGAAATATAAAACATTTGGACAGTTCCTACATACCGTTTGTCCAGAAAAGAAAGCTCTTGTTCGGACACAAGAAAAATTAAATAAAAAGCTTAACCGTAGTACCTTGTCTGTCGTTTTTAATGAAAGTTGCATATATATATATATATATATATATATATATATATATATATATATATATATATATATATATTCCTTCAAATGTTATTTTTAGTGAATACCCGTTTTTGAGTAAACGCTCTGTTTTTTTTTCTTTATGAAATCTTCTTGAGTATGCAGGCAGAAGAAATACTGTTAAAATACGGGGCGTCTACTCACATACGAGTATCCCTAAAATCCCGTTTGAAATATAAAAAAAGTGTCGGATTAAAAAAGAAAATCCATTAATTATTTACACACACACACACACACACACACACACACACACACACATATATATATATATATATATATATATATATATATATATATATACAGAAAATTCAAATTTTTATTATATTTTATGTACATTACGATTGAAGTAATGAATAAATTAATCATTTTTTTTTTTTTTACATAATTGTTGAACTCTGTTCTTTTACGGAGTCGGTCTTTCACGGAGTCGGTCTTTCACCTTTCGACATCGGAAACATTTTCAAACAGTTATTTATCATCATAACAAGAAAACACTGTCACCTACCATCCCCATATTTCCTCGCTGGTTTTTTTTGTTTTTTATTACATTCTTTAATAATTCAATATGGTTACTCTTACCTGATTAGACCACCATTTAAACATCTCTTTTCTTTCTATTTGAAAAGCTGAAAAAGAAAAGAAAATGAAAATAAATGCAACAAAATCTTATTTAACAGCAATTAATTTTCTTAATGACTTTATTCTTTCTATCTATTTTTGTCTTCATTCTCTTTAACAGTTTTCCCTGCTACTTTCAGAAAATCCAATGTTTAGTCACCCCCACCTTGATACTCAGCTGTGGGTGGTACACAGAATGTAGAGTCGGTTGAAATACGCGCCATTATTTACTTTTTTTTTTCTTTTTAAGTTTCGAGTTTCTCTTCGTAAGACCATTGGCAATAAACCATGAATCTGTCTGTAGAAGTTCCAAGAACGCGTAAAGCAGCGCTCCTCCCGTCTCTCGTCAGCACAGAAAGCTAATGACATAGGAAAGGAGACGGATGCCTCTGAGGGGGTCATTACGTACATGACCACAATATTTGGAGGCCGAACATCGTTAAGACAGCAGTAAAATAACGAAAACGCTTGTCCTGTCGTTGTTGTTGACCTACGTGAACGAACAAGACCACCTTGCAATTGGAAGGGCAACGCATTCATCTCCACGTTCTAAAAAGCAAACAGAATTCGGAAGCAAAATAAGCAAGCGGTCCTGAATATTGGCTTTCAAGTCACTTGAAATCACACACACGTGGAAGCACTCATTTCGCACGCGCGAAAATACCGTATACTGTCGAGTGTAAATTCCTGTACGACATAAGGTAGCCATTTTTTTTTCTTTCGAGAAGTGGGTCTGCACAGCTCTTTGATCTTTGAGAGAAGAGACATGTTATCCTAACTTTGACCCAAATATATCGAAACACGGGTGGCCATATTCTTGTTGGCTGTCCAATGCATTAATTTTATTTTATTTACGTAAGAGAATGTTTTATATATTTTTTTATATATTTTGGATCTGCTAAAGTTTATGTTTTTCTGGAACAAGGCCAAATAGAGAAATGCAGTAGATAGATTGTATTACACCAATTTTCCAGTTGGTGAGTGCGTTCGTATTGAAATTAGAAATGTTAGCTTTTACCGAAGTGTGAGTGTCCTTGTAATCATTTTAACATTTCAGTTGGCAAAGAAAAGTCCTTGTTCACCAAAAGAAACACGTATATTGCAAATCATTAACTATAAACCCAAATGCTCCCGAAATGTGATATTGTGCAAATTTTAGCCACTTGCAGTAAATAAGGAATAAGGTAAATATTGCATATAGCTTTTTATCATTGTTCATATATAAATAGATATGAAAAACAGGTACTGACACACAACAACACGCAAACACATACACACACGTATATATATATATATATATATATATGTGTGTGTGTGTGTGTGTATATATATATGGGTGTGTGTGTGTATGAGTATGTGCGAGTGGGTGCATGTGCGTAAAAATGCAGAAACAAAATAAAATGTAACTGCAGAAAGTCAATATGAGGAGACAAAATGAAAACCTTGCTTTACCAAAATCAAATTAAAATAAAATAATAAATAATTACATTAATAAAAACAAATAAATAAGTATATATGAACAATTTTAATTTATTTGGCATTATCTTCTTATCTTTAGTTGCTATACTCTCATATATATATATATATATATATATATATATATATATATATATATATATATAAATATAAAAGTGAACACTCAGAGGCGACAGGCTGTTTCATGCTAGACGCAATCATTAACTGTTGCCCATCTTGCCCCCAGAAGGATTCAAATACATTAAAATAATG
>OZ010574.1:32187924-32200424 GCA_963932145.1 Acanthosepion lycidas
GGTTTCTGGGGAATATAATGAGGAAGGAGGGCTTGGAAAATCTGATACTCACAGGAGAGATAGAGGACAAGAGGAACAGAGGAAAACAATGAATAACATACTTGTGAGCTTGACTAAATGGAATAGGGATTAGGAGAAATAGCAGAAAGACAAAGTTTATTAAGAGCTAAAAAGGGAAAGAAAGTTGTGGAGAGCCATGATCGTTTATGTTTTGAAGGGACATGGCACATAAAGAAGATAACTGACGTTGTAGCGATGTTATTGTAATATTGTGGTCAACTATTTTCCTAACTCCAAACTGACCCCCTATCACTAATGTTATCTCAGCATCATGCTTAACTTTTCGGATGGCTGTAACTGTAAAGTTCCGCCCTGGTTAATTCTCTTCTTCTTTTATGAGCCATGTCCCTTCAGGGCGTAGAGGATCATGGCTCTCCACCTCCTCCTCTGCCTTGTAGCGCTCAATAAGTTTTGTCTTTTTGTTATTTCTTCCAGACCCTGTTCTCCCATCCACTTGCTTAACCCCGTTATGTCACGCGTTGCTTTCCCTTGTCCATCTTTCTCTCTATCCTCCCTGTGAGTATCAGATTTTCCAAGCCCTCCTTTCTCAATACGTGTACCATAAATTTCAGAGAACATCAGAATTTTTTTCTTCACTTAATAATATACTTTTCTTTTTATGTGCCATGTCTTTTCAGGACGCAGGCGATCATGGCTCTCCACTTCCCTTTATCCCCTGCAGCTCTCAGCAAGCTCCTACCCTCTGCTTCCTCCCTCAGACCACGTTCAGTCATCCACCTGCTCATCAGGTATGTCACGCGCTGTTTTCCCTTGTCTCTCTTTACCTCTACTCGACCCGTGAGTATAAGATTCTCCAGGCTCTCCTTCCTCATTATGTGTCCCAGAAACTTCAGACGCCTCTTTCTGATGTTAAGCATAAGCCTTCTCCTTGTTTGCCATCTCTCTAAGACCTCATCGTTGCTCACATGCTCGGTCCATGATATCCTTAGCATCCTTCTGTAGAATCACATCCCTGTCGCCTCGAGTTTCTTCTTCATCTTTGAGGAAATCGTCCAACATTCGTTGCTGTAAAGTAGGACAGATTCTTTTCTTCGTTACCAAAGAAATCCTCCTGTCTCGCAATATTCTGCCCAGATTTTGGAATGTGTCCTTGTCCATCCCAATACGCCTACGGATCTCAGCATCGTACTTACCGTCCTCTGTCAAGACGCTTCCCAAATATTCAAGTTTCTTCGTCTGCTTGATTCTAGTGTTCCCGACCTGCAAATTGTATAACAGGCTCATCCTTTTACTGATGACTATGCATTCTGTTTTCACAGGACGTATAAAAATTTATTTTCATATTTTTTATTTTTATTTTTTTTTAAATTGAAGATCCCTAATTTAGATGATGAGTGCCTGTTCTAATCTTTTCCATTAATTTATTATTCATTTTCTGTTGGTGTAACCTTAGACAGTAACGTATTTGCAAATTCAGAACATAGCGTTGCAGATAAAAGACTCAACATATCCATCGTAAGAAGCATATAGAAACAGGTGTTTTATCTTTGTGGATCTCTTTACTGATCAACGGCTATCATAGAGTAATAGTTAACGAGCCTATCTCACAGAATAACTTTCTCCAGTGACTGTATGCTTGCTAAATAATGATTTCCTTTCCCGCCCTTCTTTGGCATGTGGCTTCGAAATAAACATCTGTTTCGTTGTTGATTGATTAGTTTAATTGAGTACAAAAGCGAGTTGAAAAGTTCTTCGGCCGAATATAAAGACTTTGCTAAAAAAAAAAAAAAAAAAAATTATGATGTTTGGGAAGAGGGATGAGCGGATAACTTTTCAGCACCGCTTTCTTTGTACGTGTTTAGCTTGTATTTAAATTAATGTGTTCAGTTCAACCTCTCACTACATGTAGGTTTCTGTTTCAAGTAATACAGACATGATCGTCGCCATCCTGAAGCGACACGGAAAATAGAAAAATAATTATTTTTAGCGAAATGCTGTCTTCCATTCCGTACAGATTTGTGAAAACAGTCAGTGTATTTTTTTTTATCAATAATTAAATACTAAATACCGAAGTCTAAATAATCTGAACACAATTCAACTAAAGATAAAATTGTTGGTCATTTTGAAATGAATAGATATTGTTGCTCATTCTACTATAAATTGTTGGTAATTTTTTATATTTATATTTTATATATTTATATTATATATTTATTTATAATTATATTTATATTTACATTTATATTTATATATTATATATTATATTATATTTATATATATTTATATTTTATATATTTTATTATGTTTTATTTTTATTATATTATAATTTTTATATTTTATTGTTGGTAATTTTTATATAAAGATGTATTGCTGGTATTTTTACTATAAAATGTATTTTTATACTTTCATCGTGTTTTTTTTTTTTTTGCTCTTAGAGTTTTGTTTTTGTTTGCGGGTTTCACTATTTTTCCATATCTGGAGTCCTAACAGGTGCTGCCACCCCGGGTCAGGGTGGACCTGGGAACAAAAGCAATTAAGAGGTGGTTCCACGCTCCTCAAAACCTCCAATCTACCGGATGTAGTTTATCATCATACCCAGGACTTAGTTGAAGACAAATTCCCCTGGAACTGTAAATGAATCCTTTCATCCTTCCCCATAAATATCAGCTAACATCTTGAACCATGTGTCGGGGTTTTAGAAGCAACAAACAATTCTAAACATTCACTAAGAGAAAAAAAAATATGAATCTCTCTCTCTCTCTCTCACACACACACACAGGGGAAGGGTGACGTTCTCGGTATCAGCTGACCCATCATCCCTAAATAAGCCTCGACACATTAATCAACTGGAAAGTGCTGAAGAAAGCGACATAACTGAAAGGAAATAGCAGTAATGGTAAAACACTACCGTAGGAAGAAAAACATTAATTCTGTATAGAAATATGTCCTTCATATTGACCAGACAAAATAAGAATGACCTAGAATGGGTGCATGCGTTTATATTGCAATCTCTTGCTTTTTGTCCAGCTGTACACCTACCCTGTTTTTATATACAGTAATATTTTCTGCAGTAGATTTTAATGAACTGATGGCTCGCTTTAAGCATTACGTGCTCAAATACACAAATAATTTTCTCTTGAATATAACCTGAATATGTTAAAATGGAGGATGCGTCTAATATGCACGTACGATTTTATGCTGTTGAATACAGTATATATATATATATATATATATATATATATATATATATATATATATATATATATATATATATATATGAAGAAAAATATGGAAAAACAAAAATCCGAATATGCAAGTATGCTGTTTTAATGTTGTTTCAATGTCGACGTCAGACGTTTCGGTCTAGTAGACCTTCTTCAGGACATAGTTATTAAAACATAATTAAAATTGGACTATATTCAAGTCAACATGAAAAGACGATCACGTCGGTGTCACATGGGCGATGTTGTGAAAATGTATTCCTAAAATAGAGTATATTTTAAATGAGAAAGAATTTTATTTTAATCTAAAATTTATAAGTAGGTTTGTCGTTTTTTCTTGCTAGAAAAGGGGAAATATTAAAGAAGCCGGGTCTAGTATTCACCGTGCGTGAGATGGATATTATGCCTGCCTCATAAATCCGTCTAAGATTTTTATTATGAATATATTTTAAAATCTTCACAGAAACAAAATCGAAATTATGATCAGATTTAGTTATGTGTACAAATAAAGCATTGTTCAAATTACCGAGGCGAATATCTCATTTATGTTCGAAAACACGATCTTAAAAACGCTGATCTTAAAAATTTCAGTTATTCTGTTTTGATTAGTCCTATGTCTATCGTCTTTTCATGTTTACTTGAATATCGTCTAATTTTAATTATGTTTTAATAACTATGTGCTGAAGAAGGTCTACTAGACCGAAATGTCTGATGTCGACATTAAAACAACATTAAAACAGCATACTTGCATATTCGGATTTTTGTTTTTTCATATTTTTCTTCATACTGTCGGATCTATATCCACATATGTGCTTATATATATATATATATATATATATATATATATCAAATAAGGATCTGTAATGTTTTCGGTCCTGACCTGGCATCTTGGTTTCAGTCATTTTCCCACTCCTTTGACGTGGCTTCCATGTGTCTTTTCTATAAATATTCTCATTGTTCTGATGAACTTTCCTCTTTGGTACCTCGACCTCGTGGATTTAAGCATAGTATTAGATTGGCAACTAGGTACATTATTTTTACTGTTGAAATAGCTATATGTAACCGTAAGTTCTATTCTAATAATTTCTTCTCTCGTACTTCTTGCCTGTGCGAGTATTCAATCAAAAGCCTTTTCAACCAACTATATGGGAAAGGCAATATATATATATATATATATATATATATATATATATATATATATATATACTGTGGCAATGTGTAACGAATGTGCAACTTTTGACTACTTTAATATATTTAGAGTTTAACACTATATTAAAATTTATCCAAATATTTGCTTTCTTTTTATACTGATTACATATGTACAATTCTGACGTTCGTTTCCATCACAAATAATCGATTGTTTATGATTTTGAAATATAAAATATTGTTCAAAATATAAAAATAAAAGGCTTGGAAAATCTAACACTCATAGGACATATTGAATGAAGAAGAGTTAGAAGGAAATAGTGACTTGTCTTCCCAATGAGTTTCGGTGAATAGATGACAAAGCGTAAACAAATTGATAGTAAAGCGTTGGTAGTTGATTAGAGCATCTAGAAATAGGAAGTTATGGAGAATCACGAACACGACTCTGAAAAGAACTTTTCCCCGCATACACTGACGCCTAGAGCACCTCACAAATTGTCAGGATTAATAAATTTATCCTTTTTCTCTTATTAATGCTCACCCAATCTAAGCTCCAAGTGTAGAGCTGTACTTTGTGGCGTTGTATTAGTGTAAGAAAGAGGAAAGAGTGAAGTACTTGGGGCGATGCTGGTAAGATGGCAGATAACTCTAGAGGTCAAGATAGTGAATAACTTTTCAGAGTTTAGTCGGAGACATTAGAAGAATAGTGTGGAATTAGACTTTAGAAGGAACCGGAAAAACAATCCTAAACAGTGAACAAGGGATAAACCTTCTACTCCTGTTCAAAAGACTGGGGAGGAGTATGAACTGGGCGACAGGTGAACCTATCTAATATTGATGGGGGAGAGAAAAACTAAAATAAATAATTAGTGGAAAAAATTTCAGAGTTCAGGTAAATTTACTAGCGTTTACTTACTCTCTACTACGGCCTTGTGTCAGACTAAGCTTAACTTAATATATAACCGAAAGAGAGAGAGAGAGAGAGAGAGAGAGAGAGAGAGAGAGGTGGGTGAATGAAACACAATTTTCAGATCGAAAATGAAACAAAGATATATATTTTTTTAAATTCCTTCAAGAAAAATCTTTATTAATTCAGTCTTTAAAATTTCCTGAATAATGAACAAGGAATTTCATTGAATGATGGAGATGAGATCGTTTCTAAATTGGACAGAATTATTCTTTACCTGAAAGCTTTCCTAATGTTCAAGCCCAGCCAAGCCCCAATTTTTCCGCATCGCTATGTGCGTGTGCGCATGCGTGCATAAAAGCGGGCGAGTGTTATGCAATGTGTATTACGTAATGAGCACGTGCGTCTCTGCTCGACAGCGACAGCAGATCGAAAGTGAAATCTGCATCGGTGTATAAGGCTTGAGGAGGGGGGGAAAGCTTTCTTCTCTTTCTCTTCTCCTCTCTTGCATAATCGCTTGAGTTCGCCTTGCACCCGTCTCGTGCAAGCGTTTTGCGCATGCGTGGAGGCGCCTTGCAAAAGATAAGACGCCTTCTATCTATTCGGTGCTTCGTGTGTTGATCAGCGTCTTCTAAAAAGACGCACCGAGAGTGCATCACTCACTAACTAAAATGCATCGCTGTGCTTGTAATGCATAAATATGCATTTACATACGGACAGGCGCTTCCCTACCTGCGCCCCCACACATACACACACGCAGACATATACGATCGTTTAAACAAAAACTGACAGACATACTGTTCAATAGATAATTAGATATTTTCTATTTGAAAGAATATGGCAATAATTTATTTTCACGATGCAGAAGTGAAGAAACATTTAAAAACGCAAAACAACAAAAAATAATGAATTTTCGTCTTGCCATAGAGCAATAGTTAGAGACCTACCATCACTGATTAATACTCAAGTGTATTCAATCCTCATTCAGAACTTCAAACTCATAGCCTTCTCTCGTACTAGGTCAAACTTAGTAAATATACAGGATAATTAAAAAGTAGGTCTTTATTTTATGTAAAATGGACTCTCCCGTCTTGTAAAAATTATAGTTAAACAGGAGAGTCGATCATACATAAAATAGGGAGTTACTTTTCAATCACCCTGTATATAAATAAATAAAAAAAATACTAAAATCATTTTATGGTGTAAACCGTTGCGCTACGACTAGCATTGGAATAAAAATACAAAGAATCAAATTATTTCTTTTTGGACGCCTACAATCGAGCGACGCTTAGCATGGAGTTTGATTTCTCTGTCTTTGTGCCGCACATAGTAAATATCTAATCGCAATACTGTGAAGTATGCCTACCAAAAAAACAAAAACAAACAAACCGAAAATCAACATGCTTGACTTGACTTGCAAGCCATTGTTCGAAAGTTTAAAGAAAGTATAAGATAGATGTCGCTGTGTTGTTATGTAGACTAGGTTACACTAGTCATTTGCGTACATTTGTGCTTAGTCTCCCTTCAAAGTTCAAACGTGTGTAGTAGTGAGTCAATTGACAAATGTTCTGTTTAACAATGGCTGGATATTCATATCATTAACAGGCAGATATGATTTTTACACACGCCCGTGAATGTTAAGGGACGCGAGGCATTCTTTAAACTTAACTCAAAAACGAAGGATTTGCAGACTTTATGTTTATATGAAATTTTGCCCTTGTTTAGGGTGTGAGGAACCTGTTCCCAAAGTTTGTAAAGGTATTTTTTATACACCCCGTATATATATATATATATATATATATATAAAGAAATATAGTCTTAAGGTGTGCTATATTTATGGAATAAAGTGCTCAATATCAGAGATAGAGCGTGTGTAAATATAAAAGTGAACATAGAAGTCAACACTTAGAGGTTGGCTTGACGATTGCATATAGCATGAAACAGACTGTCGCCTCTAAGTGTTGACTTCTATGTTCACTTTTATATATATATATATATATATATATATGAAGCATGAAACAGACTGTTGCCGCTTGGTGTTGACCTCAGTGTCCACTTTTATATTTACATACACTCTGTCCCTGATGTTGAGCACTTTTTCCTATAAATATAGCATCATATATATATATATATATATATATATATATATATATATATAGAGAGAGAGAGAGAGAAAGTGAGAGAGGTAATTATCTGTTGGTATATAATCCAAGTGAATCCTATCAATACATTATAAAATATGAAACTGATTCATACATAGAGCTTAATGTTTTAATTAAACAAAGCAACACATTTCATACAATAGGAATTAAGATTACATTAAGTTAATGATCATTTTCACCTTGTAAATTGAAATAAAATTTACAAGGATTTTTCAAGTCGGTCAATGGATGATAAATTATTGAAATAAAGACGGCCAGACAGAGGAAGGAAAGAAAGGACGGAAGAAAAATGGGAAAAGGAAAAAGAGATAAAAAGGGAGCAAATAAAAACTAGGAAGTAGTGTAAGTCTGGATATGAGGGGTGGTCAGAGGAGAAAGTGATAGAAAAAAGGGAGAGAAAAAGAGAGAAAAAAATGACCTATTTATTTTAAACAAAGTATTAATTAGAAGGTAGTTTAGACTTAAAGGAAACCTTCTTAAATCTATTAACAAAAATAATATTATTTTAAATAAAGATATAAATCTATTTATATGTAAGGGAGATAATTCCGAATTAAAGATATATTAAAATAAACAATATATAAGAAAAGTAATAAGAATAATATAAAAATTAATATATTGAAATGGTTATATTTATCTGTGGATGCAGTATTTCATTTAACATTTATTAGGTTGGTGCAAAAATAATTTCGTTTTCTAACATATGTTACTATGTGAGAAAACGAAATTATTTTTGCACCAACCTAATACATTTAAATCAACATATTTTAAATTAGACCTATATTAAATAATTCCGATATACAAGGAAAAAACAGTTAATATTTATCATCTAATATATAATATAATGAACCAATAAGAGGAAGATTAAATAAAAATAAAAATCTACACTTAAAATTAGAAAAGAAAGTGAAAGAAGAAACCTTTTTAGAATAAATTTTATAACACTATATAATAAATAATCAAATATAAATATATTCATTTAATTAATTAAGAGTAAAAAAATTAAATAATATATTAAATATTACATAAAAAACACGAATAACTATTAATAAAAATATTAATAAAAATACATTAAAAAATATATAAACTCTTTAAATATTATACTAAGGTAAATTTTCAAATACCACTACATCAAAGCAAATAATACAATTTATATCAGTAAATACACTTCAATACAACATATCAATATTATATATTAATATATACAAGTATATACACCACATTAATATATTAAAAAGACATATAATATCAATAAATTTTTAAATATTCCATAAACAATCATATCGATTGAGTAAAATAAATATATAAAACTGAGTCTATGTAAACATCATAATTATGTATTATTACATAAGAAATAATCATAAAAATTATATTCTAGTATATTATAAGGTAATATTGTTGTAAAATTATAATAATTATTATGTAATTATTAATTATCACATAAATTAAACACTTTGAATAATGCTACCATATAACGCTGAAAAAAAAAAGAAATTCATTAATATATAGAAATATTGAAAAAAAAAAAAGAAGAAATTTGTTAATATTAAAGGTCTTTTCCTTTTTCTTATTTTTCTTCTATTCATTCATCCCTTACTCTGTCTGGCCAGTTTTGTTTCAATAATTTATCATCCATTGACCAGTTTGAAAAATCTTAGTAAATTATATTCCCATCTATAAAAGGTGGATGTGTGTGTGTGTGTGTGTGTGTGTAACGAATGCACGGCCGCAATTTTCAACGGATTTGCACCAAAATATACATGCACATGCTCCAAGTTAGTGGGAAGGCCAAGATCAACTTTGCATTTCCCAACTCCCATCGATAGTGGAAATAATCGATTTTTTCATGCTTCTACGGCAGTTTTCATGTAGTTTGCGGACATTTTGTACTGGCCAGAGTGAGAGCCAACAACTGGCTGCCACGAATAGGCAGGAAGATTCTGTTGGCCAGCGTGAGAGCCAACAGCTGACTGACACGAATGTTAACTAGCATGCTAGCATGCAAAAAAAAATCGATAGCTGCATTCGTCACAAGTGGGAAAAATTTAAATCTGCATGGCACTTTACTCCAATTGGCTCATTCGCTTGCTTAAACTCAACGCTGATTCTGATTCCGCAGAACTGGGTTAGATGTGAAAAAGTATTTGTTGTTAATATTCTTTTTTCATTCGGTTTTTCCAGTTACGAGTCCTTTTTTAAAGCTGATCGTTTTGTGTTCATTTTGTTTAGTTCTTTTTTTCGTAACAGATTGAATGTTTAGTATAGAGCTTAGAAAAAATTCGCCGTGTGAGATAGGCAAGAAGTAAGGCATGTAGCAACATCAGCACGGCAAAGGGCACTCCTTTAAAGGCAAGGAAAGGCAAAAATATTTTAAGTCAAGTGATAGCGATTGCTGTATGAGTCTTACGATTTTTGAATCAAGCACGGGCAACGCCGGGCCATGCTGCTAGTATATATATATATATATATATATATATATATATATATATATATATATATATATATTACAATAGGAATTAAGATTACATTAGGTTAATGATCATTTTTACCATGTTAATTGAAATAAAATCTACAAGGATTTTTCAAACCAGTCAATGGGTGATAAATTATTGAAATAAAAATGGCCAGACAGAGGAAAAAAAGAATGGAAGAAAATGGAAAAAGGCAAATGACCTATAATATTAACAATTTTTTTTTTTTTCAATATTTCTATATATTAATAAATTTCTTCTTTTCAGTATTATATGGTAGTATTAAATAAAGGGGTTAATTTATGTGATAATTAATAATTACATAATAATTATTATAATTTGGACCCTACCGATCAATCAGTGCCGGTCGCATTTTTTCCTCCAGTTGCTTCAGCACTGATGGTCTGGTCCGATTCCACAAAGCCTTAATGGATAACGTCAATGGCTGACTACTAGGCAGTCATTTTCTGTTAGTACACTTTCAGTTTGGAAAGTTTTCACACGCTTCGCCATGATCAAAGTCATTGAGCCGATCGTTTACGATTGTCATAAAGGGTTCACTTCACAAGTGACTATTCAATCAAAGAATCATTCGAATTTGCCATTATTGCTGTCCTTATCTTTATTGTCATATTCACGACGTTTCGGCCGTTGTACGCACCGGCTTTCTTCAGGTGACTGAAACTTCGAACTGAACCGTTTATTTCGTCCACCGGAGTAGATTGTTCTAGTTTCACGTGCCATGCTACTTCCGGATATCTCAGTTATCTCCTTTTAACACAACTGACGGAATGATCTTTTTCCTATCACCATTGCTCATTTGGGAAGACAGTGGGACTGACACAAAACGATTTTATACTGTTCTCTTTCTAGCTGAATAACTCAAAGGGTTTTTCAATGATTCTTACGACAAATGGTGTCAAGACAGCTAAACTGAAAACCTGGGAAAAAGAAAATTAGTTCAGCTTTTTTTTTTTCTTTTCTTTTTTTTTTTGATATTAAATATTTTGTGTGACGGATATTTATAGCGTGCTCTTACGCGATTTGGACAATTTTACTGTTACAGCTGGTATATTGTTTTGGATTAGGAGAAATTAAAAATAAAGTAAAATAAAATAGAGAATAAAAAAGACGGAATGACTTGAGAATTTAATGATCCAGCAGCGGTTGACGTGTTAAATCCATTAACCGGAGATAACCTACATTAGACTTTGTTAGAAAAAAAAAAAAAAAAAAAAAAAGAGAAAAAGAAAGGAAAAAAAATGAGCTTCCATAGCCAATCGAAAATGTACGTCACTCTTACATGACACTGCAGGACGAACAAAATGAAAAAAAGGCAGACAGGAAAACATCTTGAATTTGAATATGAAAGTTTTAAACCATTTACCTTACTTTCCCAACATTGCTCAATCGGATCATTATTTTCAGATGTTTCTTGAACGGGAAACAGTGCAAGAATTCTGAAAGGTTAAAAGACATGGAGATGTTTATTTTTCCTCTCAAAATTCAAAGAAATCTATGCCCAAGTTATTAATAACGTGCCCGCCAGAAAATTAAGAAAGGTATTACATTGATTGGCTTTGCAATTGATCATCTATATAATAAATATGAATGTCAGTGTGTCAATTTTTCAACTTAAAGGGATACAACTCTCTAACTTTCAATAGCTCATTTCAAATAAAAAAAAGATACTGTTCTTAAATTACCGTATTTCAAAATAAAATTGTCCATATTTTTAACTTTACTCCCTGAGGTCGTAACCCAGCATATTATACCATTTTTGAATCAGCCCGAGTCCGTGAGCAAATTAAAAACATTCCGGACAGGATTCAGACTCGCAATCCTAAATTTTTCGATTCCCAAGTTTTCATTCATTATTGCGGTTCTTTTCGGCGATTATGTATTAATGTATCAACAACTACAACAATAACAAAACAGCAACAGCATTTAGCAACTTAATATTTTAGCCTATTTCTAAATATCAATGTTTCCTTATAAGGCAACGGCTAAAAATACCATTACTATCACACATTTCATTAGAAACAAAGTAAAGACTACACGAGTGTCATGTAATATCAATTCTTCTATATGCAGAAGATGTTGGATAATCTCCACAGAAATCACTTGTGGTTCTACAGAAGGATGCTGAGAATATTATGGGCTAAACATGTGAGCAATGGCAGAGTCTTAGAGAACATGGAAACAAAAAGGACACATAATTAACATCAGAAAGAGATAGTTGTAAGTAATGAGGAAAGAGTGCTTAGAAATTTGATACTCGCAGAACATATTGAAGGCAAGAAGGACAGAGAAATGAAGGTTATGACGGCCTAATCAAGAACCCTCTGCAGGAGTTAGCTTAAATGCCGCTCGACAGGTTGGTTTTTAAATTAGTTATAGATATGTCAATAATGTATCAACAACAACAACAACAACAACAACTACAACAATAACAAAACAGCAACAGCATTTAGCAACTTAATATTTTAGCCTATTTCTAAATATCAATGTTACCTTAATTAATATCAGAAAGAGACAGTTGAAAATAATGAGGAAAGAGGGCTTAGAAATATGA
>OZ010574.1:32205424-32215424 GCA_963932145.1 Acanthosepion lycidas
TATTATTATTATTAAAATCCTGTGGGATTTCAATCTCCAAACAGATCGCGTCCTTGAGGCCACCAAACCAGACACCACCGTTGACAAAAAACAAGAATGTCACCTCATTGTTGTGGCTGTTCTTGGTGACCATAATATCACGGCCATTGAATAGCGATGGTACTTGAAAAAGCATTGGATCCGGCCTTTGATGAAAAAAACAGCTATGAGTGCTTTATTCTAGAAAATCACGAGAGGTAACCTTAAAATAAACTTTTTACCAGCAACCAACATTATATGCAGTTCAGACGCGAAATAATAATAATAATAATGATAATAATATGCAACTGGAAAATATACAACTTTTACAGGAAGGAAACTGCAAGAAACTGATATGAACATCCCCCAGGCCGGTTACAGAGATAGGACCTGTAACAGTTTGATGAGATTTTACAATACACACAGACAGAACAATTAGAGCTAATCGCCCAGATATTGTAATCAATTCCCGCAGATTGTTATGTATCTTTAAGGTCTTAAAAAAAATTATCAAAATACAAATATTTTGAAGTGTAAATCTAAGAAGTGTGGCACATAAGGACATCAATAATTCCAGTTGTAGTTGGAGCCCTCGGTTTGATTCGAAAAGGTTCCGATAATCTAATTGAATGGATTCCTGGTAACCTATGACTTAAAGAAATACAAACAAATGTACTCACAACTACTGCTCACACATTACGAAGAACTTTATCTATATAAAATGTGTGTGATCTTAGCTTTTTTCTTTTTAACAAAAAATGATCAGCAGAAGATGTCATGAAGCTATTTCTGACCTTAGGTTTCTGGTTGGGACCCAGAATGGAATGTGTATACATCAGAAACAGAAGGAAATAATAATAATAATAATAATAATAATAATAATAATAATAATAATAATTTGAAAACTGTCATGCAAACAGTCAGAATCTTCAGCCAAGTCATTTGGATGGATATTTGGTATTGAGAAATGGACAATTCTGGTTATAAACGAGCAGGTGGAACGAGAAACGATAGGAGGGATTGAACTCTCCAACCGGGAAACGATCAGGAAGCTCAATGAAAAGGCGGTAAAGAAGCATTCAAGAAGGAGACACAAACGAGTAGAAATAGGAGGAGGTAAATAGAAGAATAAGGAGAATTTAAGAAATCAAACTCAACGACAGAAACTTGATTACAAGAATAAATACTTGGGACGTTTCCATCGGAAAGAACACTGAACCATTCTTGAACTGAACAAAAAGGGACTCTGGATCCCAAAACAAGAACCCTGATGACGATGCTTAAGATGGGCAGTATACTTCATATGGTAGGTTTAAAGAAAAGAAGGAAGAGGTGCATTTAGAAGTGAGGACTGTGTCGATTTTGCAATTAAGCGATTCTAAGTATACAGAAGACAAAGCAAGGAAAGAGAATTCATAACAGCCAAGCACTGCCTTAGAACGAACAGAAGAACGAAGAGAAACCCCTCAAAAACAAAGACGAAGATTCAAACATGAAAACAAAAATGTGAGAAGGAAAATCGAAAGTAAATTAAAGGTAAATCGAGATAGTTTTTTCGTAAGAAATAAACGAGATCGCTTTTAAGAGTGGCCAAAAAATAACGAAGCAACTACATCAAAGAGAAAATAAATCACAAGATAACAGCAAATGTAGACTGTATAAAAATAAAAAAGAGAATGAAGTATATAATGAGAGACTATATCAAGACAAGAATAAGCATAACATGATAGACAAGGTGATACAATGGGAATTTCGTAAGTGACTACATTCTGATCACATAGATAACTAGTATAGGTACAAACCAGAATCTGTCATAAAAAATAAAATGCCGAGAATCCACTAGGTCTTTGGGTTCCAAACAGATCTCCCATTCCAGGCCAGCGGACCGGACCTAGTAGTCACAAGCAATAAGAAGAAAACAAAAAGTGTCTGATTTCCTTGTTCCAAATAAAAGGAAATGTAAAGATAAATAAGTATATTGACCTTCCCAATGAGCTGAAAAGGTTGTGAGGCCGGAAAATTACAGTGATGCTATTCGTTATTAGAGTACTTGGAATGATTTCGAAGATTCGAGAGAATAGGCTGTTGGAAGCAAAAATCAAGAGGATGATCATTACAAGACCATTATTGTAACCAGCTAGAAGGCGAGGTTATACTATTGAGAATATTAAAATAACAATGGCACAAAATGACACTATAAAAACAACTATGCTGGAAAAATCCGCTCCAGTAATTACCTGACACCACCTGCTATCATTTGCATTTACAAGAGTCAGGCCAGGCCTAAATGAAGTACTACTGGTATATTTGGGTAAGAGCTACCCAGTCCTCATTTTCCAATCTCGATAGCGTTCAAACGCGTCTCCGCCTTCTTGTGGCTGACAAATTATTTTCCATTATTTACATTGATTGGACTGTTGTCTTCATCTTTATTGCTATTTCACGACGTTTCGGCCGGCCTTCTTTAGGTGATTGGAATTTAGAACTGAACTCTTTATTTCGTCCACCGGGGGGTAGATTCTTTCTAGTTCCACGTGCCGTCTCTCAGTTATCTCCCTTTAACACAACTTCCAAAATTTCTTCACCACTACAGTAGCCAGGTATTGAATTCACAACTCTTTTGGATCAAGTTACTGGATCCAACCAACGCCTTTATCGACTGTGAACAGAGATCGATATGGAAGCTAGAAGGGTTATGTGTTTGTGTGTATTTTATGTGCGTGTTCAAAATGTAAACAAAGAGGATAGAAGCGTACAGAAACTTGACGTTTATTCCTTTTTATGTTTACTAAAGTGAAGCAAAATTCATAACATCTCTTGGGTATATCAGTTTTCTTTTCCGTTCAGAAATCACAACGGCTAAAATGATCGAAATCAAGTCAGCCTCGCGCTGAGTTGGAACGACCAAATCACTTACTTCATGAGTAGGGGTTGCCAAAACACGTTCGAACGATCGTTGGAAAGTGGAAAGAGTTCAGTCGTCAGTGGACCGGAGAAACTACGTTCCATGTGGCGTTACATTTTGAACCAAGGGGGAGAAAAGAGAGTAAGGTAGGAAATGTTTGCCTTTTTATAGGTTTCAACAACGCCACCATATGACGTTTGACGAAACCAAGTGAGGGGGGGTAATCATATTTCCGGTTCCTTTACTCTTAGCATCATGGGAAAATGTATTTCTTTTTTTTATCACTCATTATTATTATTATTATTATTATTATCATTATTATTATTATTATTATTATTATTATTATTATTATTATTATTATTTTATCTATCGATTTTATTTCATTTTACCGCATCTACACCCCAGGGATGATATCGACAGACAATCGTTAGAAGGAAATGAAGCATGTGAAGAACAAGATGCCAAATGGAGGAAGAATGATGGTAAAATACACATGAGAATTTGGTGAAAACGAATGAGAACGGTTCAACGGTAAATTAAACGGAAGACAAACGTGTGGCAAGTGATGAGGTGAACGGGTAGAAATGGGAAGCGGGTAGAAATAGGAAGACATCAGGTGAACGGGTAGAAATGAGAAACGGGTAGGAGTAGGAAGAGATCAGGTGAACGGGTAGAAATGGGAAACGGGTAGAAATAGGAAGAGATCAGGTGAACGGGTAGAAATGGGAAGCGGGTAGAAATAGGAAGAGATCAGGTGAACGGGTAGAAATGAGATAGTGGTAGGAATAGGAAGAGATCGGGTGAGCGGGTAGAAATGAGAAACGGGTAGGAGTAGGAAGAGATCAGGTGAACGGGTAGAAATGGGAAACGGGTAGAAATAGGAAGAGATCAGGTGAACGGGTAGAAATGGGAAACGGGTAGAAATAGGAAGAGATCAGGTGAACGGGTAGAAATGGGAAACCGGTAGAAATAGGAAGAGATCGAGCGAACCGGTAGAAATGAGAAACGGGTAGGAGTAGGAAGAGATCGGGTGAACGTATAGAAAAGGGAAACGGGGCATGATTACTAGAGGCGGTGATATGTATGATTTATGTTGTAGTTTTATTGAAGTTATATTTTAGAATACAGTTTGATTTCGTTAAGAAATTGTATGATATTATATATATATAATATATTATATATATTCCGCCATAGCCACCGAAACCGTGATATCACCCCTGGTTGGCTGCTGATGAAGACAGGGTATCGCACGTGCTAACACACGTTGTATGTTAAAAAAAAAATGTACTAATATCATGAAAAAGTTCTTTCATGTTTGTTGTTTGGTGGCATATCAACCTCTATGGGTTAATTTAATGCCAAAATTTAAATATTTTGAACGCAATTGTATGCCTTCAACTACAGATAAATAATTATTGTTTTTATATAAAAATGTTTTGCAGATATTTTTAGTATAAAAATGTATTTTTATACTGTCATGGGGTTTTGAGGTTGAGGAGTCACTATTTGCCCATAGCTGGGCCCCTAACATATGCTATGACACGGAGTCGGGGTGGCTCTGGGAACAACATCAATTAAGAGGTGGTTCCACGCTCCTCAAAATTTCCAATCTCCTGATTAAAGGCCTTGCTGCCGAATGTAGTTACCCAGGGCCACTAAAGAAGGCAAGAAGGTTTACTAGCGTTCGGATCTGCGCCGGGTCTTCTACTTTTTTGTTTCTACTCTGCTCGATTCTTGAGAACTACAAAGGGCAGAGTAATATTCTGATGGCTAGAAGTTAAATTAAATCCGATACAGGGACAAATGTATTGGTTTGGTTTGTTTTAC
Organism: Acanthosepion lycidas; assembly: GCA_963932145.1. NCBI lineage: Eukaryota > Metazoa > Mollusca > Cephalopoda > Sepiida > Sepiidae > Acanthosepion > Acanthosepion lycidas. The sequence goes on from OZ010574.1 coordinate 32,210,175, forward strand.
GGATTATCAACCTCAATTGTGTTATTTAATGTCAACAAGATTTTTATTGCTGGTAATATTTTTTTCTCAAAAATGTATTGCTGGTAATTTTAAAAAAAATGTATAGCTGGAATTTTTTTAAAAAAAATATATAGCTGGTAATATTTTTTTCGAAAATGTATTGCTGGTAATAATTTTTCTTCAAAAAATTATTGCTGGTAATAATTTTTTACAAAGTATTTCTAGTATTAAAATCTATTTTTACACTTTCATAGTGTTTTGACCCTAGTCTGGGGGTTAACTATTTATCTATATCTGGGAATCTAACAGGTGCTACCACTCCGGGTCAGGGTGGATCTGGGAACACCAGCAATTAAGAGGTGGTTCCACGCTCCTCAAAACCTCCTGGTCAGGGGCCTTGCTGTTGGATGTAGTTTATAATCTTACCCAGGACACACAAATGAATTCTTAGGTATCAGTTAAAAGAAGTTATAAAGATGGCGGGTAATAACTGATAAGACATTTCAAGCAATAAATAAAAGAAATTGTAAATGAGTTGATACAGAAATCGAATCCTTTGGTTTTAAACAAGTCTATAAGAACAAAGTATATTAAGGTGAAGGTCAGAATAAAATATTAAGGTGAAGGTCGGAATAAAATAGCAAATGCAGATTATAAATCATGATCATCAAATTTAAAAGTTGGTCCCGCCAAGTTGGAAGAAAGTTTTTTTTTTTTCTTATGTGACGACCAACTTTGACCCAGATTTTCCCCCAGCTTAATGTTTTATTTTTGTTGGTTCTAAAACATCGCAAAAGACTCTTTGCTGTTTCTAAAATGTTGCAAAAGACTCTTTGGCGAACGTTAAAAGACGTTTTGTCACACAAAGGAATATTTATGCAACTCTTTTAAAACAAACATAGATTATTTTTTGCAAGGTTTGTATTTGTTATTTGTATTTTTGTGAAAATCTTCTCACTGCAATACAATTGTAAAAAAAAAAAATGCAATTGCTGCATAAATCTATTACAGGATCCTTGTAGAACGCTTATTCAATGAGTTGCTTTTGGTTGAAACCTAACAGAGATTTTGCATAAGCTATCTCTATCAGCTTTGAATTCAGAGTTGTCCTTCTCCTAGACTGGTTGCCAAACGTTGCTAGAGATCCGAGTCAAATTAACCCATAGCCGGGGGAAGAGGTGACTTCATATTCTTCCCAGGGGTATTTGCGTGTACGTGAATGTAATGAACTCGACTGGAATTCGAACTCAACTCTCCGACTTTTAATTCAGAGCCGTTATACTTCACACCAGCCGATAATCCTTTATACATCACACCAGTCGATAATCCTTTATACATCACACCAGCCGATAATCCTTTATACATCACACCAGCCGATAATCCTTTATAGCACCCGAGCATCCTTTAAGCTACCCGCACATTCTCGTTATTGTTTCATAAATGATTTTCTGGTTTTAATTTACATTTAGGATTTTCTTTTTTTGGCATTTTTATTTGATAATTCGAAATAATTTTTATACTTGATAGTTGAAAAAAAAAGAAACAACCTTTTATATGTGATAATTCAAAAAATGTTTTGTTTGATGATTCGAAAAAATTTTTTCTATTTGATATTTCGAAAAACAGTTAATTTGTAATTCTTCAAAAAACATTTTATATTCGATAATTGGAAAAATCTTTTATATTTTATACAGTGTAACCCGGATATAAGAGAGTTGTCGGGACCGGAGAAGAAGTCTCTTATATCCGGGTTTTGGTCTATTTTGTTTAGGTAAGTATGGCTCTAATTTGGGACCAGATAAAATCTCTCTTATATCCGGGTTTCTCTTATATCCAGGTCTCTTATATCCGGGTTACACTTAACTTATATATTTTATAGTTAAAATGTTTTATATTAATAGTTAAAAAAAACATTTATATGTAATGATTCGAAAGAAATCTGATAGCTTGAAAAAACTTTATATATTTGATCGTTCAAAAAAATATTTTATTGTTGATAGATCGAAAATTAATTATATTTCATAGTTTTTAATCATTTCACTCCAAGCAAGGTGATAATGCCACTAAGACGAGGGGGGTGGTAACGGGAAGGGAAAGAGAATGAGAAGACTTTTGTGAGGAGAAATGCGGAAAAGGACAATAAAGAAACAATGTTCAGGAAGACAGAAGATGGCGACATAAATTTTTGATGATTGTAGGTGTCAGGGAAGGTGGGAAGTGCGGGAAACTACTAGAATAGAACTGACGGTTGCATCTAGATAGTAAAACGGTGAGACCTAACTGCCAATCTAGTAGCAGGCTTATTAATGCAGTCGAGGTACTAAGGAGAAAAGTTAATCGGAACAATTGCTATGAAAATATTTGTAGAAAAGCTTTAGGGAAGCTACGTCACGTCGGTGAGAAAGTGATTGAAGTCAATTCACCTGGTCAGGATCGATTACATTACAAAGCCTTCATTGAATTTTGGCAAGGATCTTGAGATATATAGTGGGAGCATCAGGCCAGATATGGCAGGAATATTCAAGGCACAGACAAATGGTAGATTTATAAATGTGTAAGGATAACAACGAGAAGAATTGTTTGGCACGATACAGGAAAGCAACTTTTTATCGGTAGACCTAGCAATTAATTCAAAACAAACACTCCACTTCATGTTAGCGGAAAATGTGAGCCCAAGAATGATTTGGCACTCCTGGAGTTTAGCATCAGCCACGTTGTCGCTGGCACAAAAGTAAATCTTTTTGATCAAACAGGACCGCCATTTACAGAAAATTTACTCTGAATCGTAAAAAAATGCAATAAAACTAAGACATTATTTAATTAGAAATGTTTTAATCCGATTTATGAATAAAATATATTATGGATATTATTGTTTCAAGAAAAAAAAATTCGGTGAATAATGAATGTGTACACTTTTTTAAAAGTTTTAATTAGAATTATTTATAATGTTTTAAAGCTTTTAAAATTTTGTAGTTAATTTGTAGCGGTCAAGTGATATTGTTATCAAATAAAAACAATATTTACTAACCATAAATAAAAACTTACTACAATTCAACGATCCCCAGTATTTAAAAAAAAAAATTATGTGTGTGTAGAAATGTACCAATTTTTGCAAATAGGAACCTTCATACGCGATATTGTCAGAAAATTAGAATAGTAAATATAGTAAATTTAAAATTTATTTGTAATTTTCTGACATTTCTTCAATAAGCTTTTTCGTATTTTAAAGCCAAAGTACCTAAAATTCAATAAAATATTACAATGCAGAAAATATTTTTTTTAATATTACTAGATAGTTGATATATATATATATATATATATATATATATATATATATATATATATATATATATATATAAGGCGTTTACGTTGTTTTCGACATGTAATTTTATTACAATTACTTCCGCCTTACATAAATTAGCTGGCTGTCGATAAATATGTCAACACTATATGAAAAGACTCTTCTCCGTGTTAAAATTTTTTTGGTAATATTTTAAACAAAAAGTAAATAATATTTAGTTCAATTCAGATTAATTAAATTTTAAATCACCTAATCTTTCTCAAATAACGTATCCAAAAAGTATACTTTAATTAAAGAGAATTGTGTTGACAGATTTGTCAATATGAACGATTAAGTGATTTTACTAAGAATAAAAAAAATCGTTAGAATCAATTTAAATTCGGTTTGAAATACAGCAAAGTATTTTGCTTACTGGAAATAGTAAATTTAATCTATTAGATTGGAATTAAAACTAAGACAAAAGCTTTAAGAAGGATTTTTAATTTTTAAAATGCTTTTTAAAACATAGGTATCGCTTTTCTTTAGAAGAACCTACTATATATATATATATATATAGAGAGAGAGAGAGAGAGAGAGAAAAAGAAAGAGAGAGAGAGAGAGGGAGAGAATGAGAGAGAGAGAGAAAGAGTAGATAGGTTGGTTAATAAAATCAAATCTTTCAGTACCATACCTTCCCCAAACCAGGTCCCATACCCTTTTTCTTCTTTGTTCAATATCTTACTCCCCTTCCACCCACCACCAATTCCAATTTTTAAATCTACATCTAAGGTTATTTTCGCGAAAAATTTCGCACAGCGAGAAATCAAACAAAGATCGGATTTTTATTAATAGTTCCATATACAAGCAAGATTTTCCCCAGTCTCAAGAACTATTGTTGGCGAGTCTCCACCGTTTCTCTGTTTATTCTTTATCTCATCATATATATCTCTGTGTGTGTCTGTATGTGTGTATGCGCGCAGGCGTTTGTATGCATGCGCGTGTGCAGTAAGATATCGATTTCAATATCAAGTAATGCCATGGTTAAATATGGGTAGAGCGTATGTGGTTTTTTAATCCAGCTAGGGTCTTACATTCTCTTGTGTAGATGCGGCAACGTTGAACTATTTTTGCATTAGTTATCACATATATGCCACATAACCTGTAATGAATGACATCTCACTGCGTGTAGCGTTGTTTATATATATATATATATATATATATATATATATATATATATATATATATATATATATATATATACGTTTTACCAGTTTGTGACTGGAAGGGATAATTCCGAGGAGAATATAAATCCAGGGAGAGCTCAATATAAACTAACAGAACATAATAATGATAATAAGAAGACGGAAACTTTAAATATCCATTTCGTTTATAATTTTTATTTCGTGAACACCGAGATGTTCAGCTGCGGGGAAGTTTTCATCCTGATGAGCTGAACAACTCGGTGTTCACGAAATAAAAATTATAAACGAAATGGATATTTAAAATTTTCGCCTACTTATCATTAATATATATATATATATATATATATATATATATATATATATATATATATATATATATATATATATATATATATATTATTGTGCATAGGGTCAATACAAATGCATCCACACTTTTCCCCGTGTCTGTTTTTTAATTTTAATTTTAGGTCAGCGAATTGGTAGCGAATCAGTAGTGATTTATACATCTGAAAATAATTCATATTTATCTGTATCTCACTCATTTAAACCGTTATCTAACTCCTCTCTTTAAAACTTCTATCTGTTAAATTTTAATCCCCCCCTTCACCTTTAGGCCCTCCTGTTCTTGTTTCTTCTGTTACACCCTCGCTCTAGAGCTTTCATACATTTCACTCTTACACTTGTTTCCCACTCCCACACATACACTCTCAATAAAATTTTGTTTTTTTATATCCAGAGTTATATTTTCCAATTTCTTTTTGAATTTGT
>OZ010574.1:32217924-32225424 GCA_963932145.1 Acanthosepion lycidas
TTCGGTCTAATAAACCATCTTCAGGACATATTCATAAAATATAATTAACATTATCAATTCAACATGACAAAGACGATGGACATAAGAACAAGACTTATCCAAACAGATAACTGAAAGTTGTTTGTTTTTTCCGTATATTTTTCTTCATATATATATATATATATATATATAATAGTTATCACACTGTTCTAGAAGATCGATAAACACCCAAGAGTGTGATTCTCATTAAGTGCTCCATACTTATTCCATTGTGTCAGATTTAATAAATACACGTATTTACTGATATTATCTCCTTTTATTTGCCGTGTGCCTTAAGGACGTGAGAGGTCATGGCTCTCTACAACTTCCTATCCTTTGTAGCTCTTAGCAACGTTTGCTGTTGTCCCCATTTTGATAGGCCGAAAATATGGCGCGAACTTACTACTCAGTCATAATTGATCAAAGCAAGACAAGCTTGTTAACCACCACACTACATGGAATTGCTCCCTCCCATCTTGATACAACTCGAATACTTTTAAAATTGGTGAGTGATAATATATATATTTTACGAAGAAAAATTTCTGAAGATATCTAATTAAAAAAAAAAATTGTAATATCAAATAAAAAAATCCGGAATATTATATTTTCCCTGAAATCTTACAAAAATAATTCATTAAAACCAAGCTTATTTTTTATTTTGATAGTTGGAGCGTGCATAATTGAAGAAAATGCATTATTTTCTTTCAGATTTGACCGGTAAAAATACAATATTCTTTTGAAAAAAAATTACTTAGTGTGATTTTAAAATTGTTCCCATTGTAGATGACAAAAAGAGGTTTTTCTAATTAAATACGGATGTATTTGAAGAATTGACAAAATCCATTTTAACATCAGAAATATTTTAAAAAGAACTTTATTTTAATTAATATTTACACAACTGTTACATTCTTTTTTTTTATGGAAGATCAAATAGGAACAATTCTGAATCGCCTCCATCTCGGGATATTAATGTCTTGATCAGTATTGAGTTTTATTAGCCCCCCCCCACCATTTTTTAGCACTTCATTCAGTTTATTAAATTTAAAAATCGGAATAATTATAATAAACATTCATTGGATGCAATTAAATATTTTATATCATCAAATAGGTAAAAAAAATAATCAAAACAAAACAGTCATGAATTAAACTCAAAAACATCATTTCACTAGTTTTTAATTAATTAATTTTTTTACACTTGTAACTTAGAATAAAAAAATAAAATGAATTCTACTAAGTTTCATAAAAGCGTATATAATAAAAATTATATTCTTAAAATATTGGCTAAAAAATAATTTATTTTTAAACGTAAACAATACTAACTTCATGATTATTGAACTACTAGCGTTCCGTATTTCTTTAATTTTTAATTTTTTCCCGCCCACGTCCGCTAGAGTTAAGGATGGCAGTAGAAAACTACTGTTGATGACCTCTGATGACCTATGACCTTGATGACCTATGACCTTGATGACAGCTCACAGACAGCTCACAGACACAGCATTATTTTTTTTACAAAATCCAGTTAATTAATCCTTAATTTTACTAATTTACTTTGAAACAAATCCCAAGGACAAATATTCAATTTTTTAAGGAATTTTAAAATTTGTTGTGTACATTTCTATCTATAATGGCGGTTCGTTCAGTTCGAAGAGTGATAAATGAATGTGAAAATGCTTTTTTATTGATTTAGGGATTTGTTAGATTTACATGTTATTTAGAGCCAGGAAATATTTTGGGGTAAGATTTTTTTAAAGATAATAATGATTTACTAATGCGAGTTCCGCTAATTAACCCATAGCTGTGGGAGAAGAGATGGATTCATACCTTTCCTAAGGGTATTTGTGCGTGAATATAACGAACCCAGCTGGAATTGAAAATCAGCTCTCCGATTTCCAATTCCCAGTCGTTATCCATTACAGATCCCGCACATCCAAGCTTACAACAGCTGGTATACCCAAGCGGTCACCCATCTAGGTACTGACCAGGCTCATCGTTGTTTAACTTAGGTGATTGAACGAGAACCACTCTTTCAAGGTGATACGACGTAAACCAAGAATGTTTTAAAAGCGTCTCAAAACTTTGTTTATGTACGGAAATTTTTTTTCTGTTAATAAGAATTAGCTTTAAGTTAATATTCGAAATAAAATACAATTTTACTAAAAAGGAAGCATTTAAATTATTTAAAATGCATTTTAAAGGTTTTTAACTCAAATTTTTTAGTAACTATGTGTTTATAACGGATTTTAACCGTTTGAGAATAGAATATGGTCATTGGGAAGAAAGAAAGAAATTCTGTTAAATCGTAAATTAAAACCGTTCCAGTTGAAGGTGAAAATCTTGTCAGAGAATGAAAACAAATATGGAACAGGAAAATGAAGGTCATGTTACCATGTTACCCGGACCAATTCTAAAGAGTTTTTGACATGAACTTAGAAGAATAAAAGAATCTTAGATGAATTAACTACATCAGCGTTTATTTTGACGAGAATGCTGAAGAGCGCGCTGGACATCTAAGGAGACTTGATATCGCTTGATCCACTGAGGTAATCCCCTCCGACATCGAGTGTAAAATATATATGTGTTTATGCGTGAATGTACGTCCCTCTGATGGTCGCGATGGAGGGACTTGCGTGGTCCAATGACTCTGAGAGCGATGCTGTTGGGAGTTCTAAACTTCTGATAGGACCACTCTTGGCGGTAAAGTCGAAGACGAGGAACCAGGCTAAGCGCGACCAACCGCAAAGACCCCCAACGGTGGAACAAGCGGATAACGATTACAACAGATGTCAACGGTTGAACTAGCGGATGAAGAGGGCTACGTATGACGGACATGCTACAGATGGCGTCACTCTAAATTATAACAGAGTCAGCGGCAGTCCGTTGCAGTTTCATAACTGGATTTTGCATGTTTCATTTAACATGTGCCGCAGAGGATGGTCGTAAAATCAAATGTGTGAGTCACTTCCTGGCAAGTTGAGGTCCACCTTAAACAAATTCACACCACTGGCACTTTCTACTGTGATGTTCTTTTACCTTTCTCCAAGTCTTGCAATGCCAAACGGCGATGACGCGGGCAGGTTTTGCTGAAACTTGAAGCCTCTAGTCTTGAACGTGCACGTTGGTGGCGAATTTAGTCATCAACGCCATTATCATAAAGGAAGCGACTAGAAAAGAAGAAATTAAATTCTTGGATGTGACATGACATAAAGACGACGGCAACGACGACGACGAATTTCCAAATATATTTCATGAAGATACAAATTATGATAATACTGATGATGATGATGATGATGATACTGCTGCTGCTGATGATGATGACAAAACAACAATAAGCTGTGTCAAATTAGACAGTTGCGTAATTCCTCATAAGGTTTTCTTTATTTGTGGCCTTGTTCCAAAAGAACTTTGGTCTATTAATAACCACAGCCTGAGATAATTATCCTGGATTCAGTAGTCGGGGTTCCATTTCGGGTAAAAATATCAAAGTTTTTAAGTTCAGATTTTTTTGAAGACTGGTGCTGTACAGTACACTCTTCTTATTCGTCGCTTTGTGCCATATTAAGCTAGACAGTAAACAGGGATACAATAATAATGATGATGAATTCCGGAAATGTATGATTTGTCTGACTTTGTCGAAAAATATCAATTTTCGCTATGTAATTTCATCATAACTTTTTTTTTAATCAATTTGACAGCAGTAACTAACATATCTGCATTTGATTAATAGGAATTTTTTTTTTTCAATTGGTCGGGAATTTTTCAGTTCACACCGTTTTCCCTGCACAATTAATTATTAACTTATATTTTGAATTTAGGACCAAGATCGACGAAAACAATATCGTTGGCTCCATCAGTAGACATATTTCCGCCTTATCTTTCAGCTTATGTACCCAGAATCACAATTTCGAGGCACTTAGTGAGGATCGAAGTCATTTATGAACTGGGCTGTGAATCAAATTGCTCGCTATTATTTTTACGGTTGGCGCTCTCTGAAATGAAGGCATTCTCAATTTTAAAGTATGAAGATGCGACTTACAATTCAAGGGAGTGAACTCAATAGAAATTCAGTCTTTTATGAGGTTGCCTCCCTTGTACTATAATTCACTTTTCTTTAGCACAAAATGAAAAATTTGAAGCAAGTTGTGAAAAAAAAAACAAAAAAAAACAAAACAAAACAACAAAAAAAAAAACAAAAACGGGGCGCGTATTGAGGAAAGAGGGTTTTGGAAATTTAATACTTACAAGAAATATTGAAGGCAAGAGAAGAATAACAAACATCGTATAATCAACTTAATTTGCGCGAATGGATGTCAAAATGGAGTTAAAAGGGACAAGAAGAGTTACTTGAAGCAGTAAAAGGGAAGAAGTTGTGGAGAGTTCACGGGTTTCCTGAAACGACATAGCAAACACGAAAGATGAGGTTGTTAAGTATTACGCCACAACTACGTGATCCATCTTTTCTTTTTTGCTTTTGATAAAATTAAATATATTTTCGCTGTTAGCCTACCATATGGCTAAGTTAGTTGCGTCTTCTAAGTGTGAAGTAGTACAATGTGCACTTTTAACAAGGAATATTTTTTTAAGTCTTTTTTTTTCATATTACCATATATATTTCAGATCCCGAATATTAAAAAGAAAACTTTATTAAATTTTATAATTTTCTTTTTGGAGAGGAATGGGGGAGTCCAGATTTGTCTGTAAATTCATTCTAAATTGATCCTCCTACGGAAGCCAAAACAAAATATGTTCAAACAACGTGATACATCGGAACAGAAAAAAATGACTTTTCATTTTTAAAATTCGTAATCTGAAATTCTTAAGCGAAAGTAATATATAAAAAAGGACAACAAATATATATATATATATATATATATATATATATATAATTATTTATTTAAAAATTATAACATAAATATGTTGTAAAATGACTGCAAATATAGCCATTTTGTTTCAACCCCTCCGGTGTCTTATCAAGTGATGATGTTGAATGTAAAATAAATGGTTTTAAAAGTTTCAAATTAATTAACACTAACAGTCTTTCGCAAGGGGAAAACGTTATTACATAAGCAACAATGACCAATCAAAACACAAGTATACGAAAATTCAAAAAACTTGACAACGAAGTAAGGTTATAATAGCTATTCAGATCTTTAAAATAGGGGTTATATTGTATATATATATATATATATATATATATATATATATATATATATATATATATATGATAGCGGCACGTGGATTTCGAGCAATACCTTTCTTCGATCTATCTTCAAATATGAGCAGTGCGAGTGTCTGGCTTTTTAGGTGCAAACGAATACGAACTCAATCGGATAATTACCCTAATGAGCCACAAAACTTATCATCCGAATACAGCGCGTAACAGAATTAGACCCGAAATAGGACAAAAACAGTGCGAGTACGTTAAAGAAACTGGAACAAGCAATACAATATTTATTCTCAGAATGATATCAGAAAGCGCAGCACAAATGCAAAAGGGTGTATACCTATGTTTTATAGATTATGCAAAAGAGTTTGATAAAGTGTGTCACAAAGAACTATTTGAACTGCTAGGTAAGCTTGACATTTTTAGGAAGGATATTAGAATAATTCTGAACTTATATTGACAAAAAAAAAACGCCTGCATACGGAGAGAAAATGGAGTCAGTAAATACACAAAAATAGAACGGGGCATAAGACAATGATCTGTTTTCTCACCAGACATATTCAACTTTTACAGTGAAGTAATTCTGAGAGAATTAGAAGTCCTACCAGGATTCATTATAGATGGCCACAATCTTAACAACATTATATATACAAATCACACAGTGTTCAGGGCAGACATAGAAAGGAAACTACAGAGACTCCTACAGAATGTTGCAAAGGAGAGCAAGAAGAATGGGCATCAGTTGTCAGAAGACAGAATGTACGTTAGTCAGCAAAAGGGAGAGCTGAACATGCAAATTACAAATGGGAGATGCCAAAATGAAGCAGATACAAAAATTTAAATTATCTATAGGAAGTGCTTTAACAGGGGGACTGAAAATGCTTCACTAAAATCCGAAGGCAATAGATAACTTCCAAAAGATAAACAAAGTATTATGAAACGTGAAAATTTCTTTAGAAACAAAAAAGTATTGAACTGTTATGTAATATATCAGTACTCCTATATGACAGCGAATGCTGTACAGTCTTATCACAGATGAAGAGGAGAATTGAAGCAACAGAAATGTTGTTCTACAGAAGGATGCTGAGAATGTCACAGATTGAACATATGAGTAACGAGGAAGTTTTAGAGAAAATAGAAACAAAAAGGACACTCATATTTAGCACCAGAAAGAGACAGTTGACATTTCTGGGACATATAATGAGGAAAGATGGTTTGGAAAATTTGACACTCACAGGACTGATTGAAAGCAAGAGAGACAGAGGAAAGCAGCGAATAACCTACCTAGAGTGCTTGTGTAAGGAACAGGGATTAGGAGAGATAGCAAAAAAGAAACTATACTAAGAGTTACAAAAGACAGGAAGCTGTGAAGAGACATAATCGCCCACATTCTGATGAGACATGGTACATAGAAGAAGAAGAAGAAGAAGAAGAAGAAGAAGAAGAAGAAGGTTCTTACACTCTTGATCAGATGTGACAACGTCGGCGTCTTTTGCAGGAATATAGTCACATAAATCCCGCATAAGGTGTAATGAATGAATTTTCTCTGCGTGTTTTGTCTATGATAATATTTCAACGATGCGAAATAGCAAAGACGCATCTTGTGTTTTAAAGAAAATATTTATATTTTTTCTGAAATCGATTTAAAATTTCAATAAAATAAGCAAAAATGAATAAATAAAACGGCTTTTAAATAATCTGTTTAAAGTGAATATTTTTTAAAGAGTTTCTATTTTTTTACGAACCTTCCCTCGCTTTTTTCCTAATGAATTAATTTTATTGTGAATTGGTGCTAAATTCTTTTAGTCTTTTAGGGAATAGAAAGGAATATTAAAAAGAATAAATTTTACCAATGTTTGGAAAAGGATAAATGTCATTTTAATCCGACCAATTTGAAGATATTTTACTACAAAAATGACATAGTTTAGATGCAATCTCTCTCTCTCTCTCTCTCTCTATATATATATATATATATATATATAAAGCGTGAAACCCAGGGTCACAAACTCACATAAATCCAACCAAATATGTCAGCTCTATCTCTGATATTGAGCGCTTTCTAATAAGTACCGCGCATATATATATATATATATATATATATATATATATATATATATATATATATAAATAATTATATATATATATATATATATATATATATATATATATATATATAAATAATTATATATATATATATATATATATATATATATATATATATATATATATAAATAATTATATATATATATATATATATATATATATATATATATATACACACTTTTCACACACACACAAACACACACACACACACACACATA
>OZ010574.1:32230424-32487924 GCA_963932145.1 Acanthosepion lycidas
GCTCAATGTCCTGGACAGAGTAATAATATAATATAAAAGGCTCAAACACTAATATTCCATGGTTATAATTTATTACATTGGAATCGTAATCATGATCCAATTCATCAGACCTACAAATTCAAAAAGTGATTACGATTCCAATGTAATAATAATTGAATATTAGTGGTTGAGCCTTTTATATATATATATATATATATATATATATATATATATATATATATATATATATATATATATATATATATATATATATATATATATATGTATTAATTAAATTTCCTGTTAGCAGTGACCTACCACTACTAACAGTCTACTACATTTTCATTTAAAAATCTGGCGGTCGGCAACATTTATGTGTGAAAATAGGCATATATATATGTTTATATATATATATATATATATATATATATATATATATATATATATATATATATATATATATATATATATTGTTGCATAAGCTTTCAAAAGATTGGCTTTGCAAACCTCATCTGTCAACTTACGTCATCCCAGTTTTCCTTTTTACCATTTTCTTTGCAAAAATCTGTTTTTTAAACACGTTAAATTTGAGTTGTTTCATGTATTTTGTTAGATGCTGTCGGTTTGTCATATTATATCTATCTATCTATCTATCTATCTATCTATCTATCTATATCTATATATATATATATATATATATATATATATATATATGATAAGCAACCTTTCTTTTTAAACATCTATCGTTAAATATGAGGGACAAGGAAAATTCTGTTAATTTTTAATTAATTTTTTTCTGCGTTCTTTCATTTTTCCATTTTGGTGTGGGGGGGCGGGGTGGTGGTGAAGAATTACAAAAACGGTCCACTCTCAATACCACCAAACAGAAAAATATAAGAACGCTGGAAAAACTAATAAAAATTAATAAAATTATTTTTGTCTGTCATATTTAATATATATATATATATTGATGATACCTCCTGTCGAGTGGACCGAACAATTACAAGAAGGTTCGTCTGCGAATCACTGGAGTCGTGGTGCTGAATATAGCATCAATCAGCTAAGTGTCAAATTATATATTTGTACTAATCCTATATATATATATATATATATATATATATATATATATATATATATATATATATATATATATATATATATGTATCTGAATAAATATATCAGAGATAGAGCTTGTATAAATATAAAAGTGAACATAGAACATAGAAGTCAACACTTAGAGGCGACAATGTGCTTTATGCTAGACGCAAAGATCAGTGTAGCATGAAACAGATTGTCGCCTCTAAGTGTTGACTTCTATGTTCACTTATATATATATATATATATATATATATATATATATATATATATATATGTATATATATATATATATATATATATATATGTATATATATATATATATATATATATATATATATATATTATATACTGACATGGAAATGTTGGTGAAATAGGATTTTTATTTGAAAATATCAACTGAAAATAAATGAACATAAAGCCAAACCAAATTCTTTCGAATAAATCGAATCTTTATTTCATCGGAATCTTCAAATGAAGGAATTATGTTTAATTCAAAAAAGTCTTTTGGTTTTGGATTTAAAAGGAAATTTAAGAAAGAAATTCAAGAAATATTGTTTACCTCTGTCGTCATCTTCCAGAATTGCATCACTTGTCCAAAATTAAAATTTTTACTTTTCTATTTAATTAAGAATTTTTTTTTACTTAAATGGTTGCTAACTACTCGGGAATAAAAATGCCTTTCCTCATTTGTAGTCTGTATAAATTAATCAGAGGGATAAATGAAAAAAAAAAAGACAGGAAGATTGTATAGCAACAGTCATCAAAGTGAGGAAGACTTGCATACTGTAAAAATATTTTAAAAATCAATATTCGACAGATACCCTTTTAACTGTACGCATATAACATGATATCTATCTATCTATCTATGATCCCTTCAAAATCATCCTGTTTGTAAGTGGAACAGAATATTTTAGTTTAGTGCAACACTTTGCAAAAAGAGTGAATAGGAAAGGAAGACTGAATTGCGTCAATCATTCAAGTTGGAAAAGAAGACCTAACTGCCAAGAAAATAGATACAGTGTAACCCGGATATAAGAGAGTTGTCGGGACCGGAGAAGAAGTATCTTATATCCGGGTTTCTCTTTTATCCGGGTTTCTCTTATATCCGGGTCTCTTATATCCGGCTTACACTGTATTTGAAATGCTATCTTCTAACAGAACTTGAACCCTGACCTCTTGCGTATAAAACATAGTATTTAAATTATTTTTTTAACTTCTTGAAATGATCGTGTTTTTGTTTTGCAGCTTTTCTGTCTGATGGCGGAAATCATTATCTATTTACTTTACATTTTACTGTAATTTCAGGAATTCTTTGTCCAAATTTTATCGTAATGCAAACTCGACTGGAATGAAAATATTTAAAAACAAATTGATTATGAGTTTATATCGAAATTAAATGCAAAACTTCAAAACCGAGAATAAAGCTTTTGTAAAAATAGCGCATAATGATAAGATGTGAAATGTTTTTTGATGGAAGCTGGAAATAAATAACAGAACTTTTTACGGATAATTTTCGTTATTCCTACCACTATTCATTCACGAGAAGTATTTTCGTACCTAAGGATGATTTAATTTTTATTTTTGAAATATTTTTTCAAACTTAACTAAGTTAAACAGAAATACCTATTTGATATTTTTAATTTATTTAATTATAAATGAATTAAAATAATTAACATACCCATGCACGCACGCAAACGCGCACATGCACCTCATATATATATATATATATATATATATATATATATATATATATATATATATATATATATATATATATATATATTGTATGAAATCCCACAGAATGAAAAATATCTTTGTCAATTTTAATGAAAATCACTTAAAATTAGAAGCCTTAAATTCTATTTATTTCTATTTAAAATGTTAAAATTAAATTATATTTTATTCTATTTAAAATCCCGGTTCATCAAACTGGAGAAGAAATTATTTAGTTTTGGATTGCTTATTCATCGTTATATGAATCTGAAATTTTTAATTTTACACTACAGTAAGATTCCCTCTGTACAAGGCCCGTGAGACACTCCCGGTAGAGGGTCACGCTAAGAGAGGGTTTATACGGGTAGGAAGGAAGATAACGGTTAACCCTAGACTTGAAAATGTTAAGATTGTAGTGATTGGGGTGACATCATCTTGGGAGTCTGTTAAAGCCGTCTGGCCGTTAATTTGAAACACTTTTTTCGTGCCGAAAAACACCCAGTACAGTACAAAATTATTGTAAATAAATGTACACTCTGAGTATATGTATGCGTATTTTATTGTAAAGTTACTATATAACTTTAAATAAATTTTGAAAAGTTTTATGGTTAAATCCGGAGTCGGTTGGTTGATTCGAGTTTTTACTGTATGTATATATATATATATATATATATATATATATATATATATATATATGATAAAAATATAATTTTAAGATATGGTATTTTTATGGTTTAAAAAGTGCTTAATATCAGGGCTAGAGCGTATAGACGTCCACAGGCGACAGTCTGTCTCGTGCTAAAATCGACAAGTCTGGGTGTTGACTTCAATGTACACTTTTATATATATATATATTTATGAGACAAAGTGGAAAATATATAGATGAATTTTAATGACCTGTTTTTATTTATTTATTGTACAGTATATTTATTTATTTCCATCTACCGGCCTGAATATTCGAGAAAACGTTTAATAAATACATAAGGCATCTACTCAAATATAAATATATATATTTAACTAAAAATTATATATCTATATTTAACAAAAATTTTCTAAAAAAGAAACATTAAAAAAATAATGTAATTTATTTGTGAATAAGTCTTGAAAATTTCATTAAAATCCGACAATTATTTGTTTTTCACAAGAATTTCCAAATCAATGTGTTTTCACTGCAAAAAGACGCTCAGATTTGTACAAATTTATAATTTCTCGTTAACACAAAGAAAACAAAGATTTATAACTAAAATTTTTAAGGTTCTAAAGATGATAACAAATAATTTCTACGTCAAATAATTGTTTCGTCATTCTTCTTAATAATAACACAAATATTTTGACTATAAAATTTTGTTTCTATTACGTTTTGGGCATTTTTTTAATGATGTATCTTCCTTTTTTAGCCAAAGTTTGGAGGTATCTAAATTATATATTGTATTTCACTTTCAAGATTTACTTTTTAATAATCAATATAATTTTAATATTTATTAAATAAACGTTTTCTGGACCACCCTTTATAATCCTAGTGAGAGGGAGAGTTTCGTTATATACACATTTTAGTTCTTATAAAAACATTAATTCTGAAAAAGAAATCGCTTTTTATTAAAGGTTACAACAACCATAGGCATTTTTTATAAGTTTATATATAGACACGGAATTATTGTTTTTTGATAAAGTCATGTGCGATGTATGGTAGCGTAAATGGGGATCATTCAAATTTTATTTTAAAATAAATTGTGTTTGTCCGATGAGTCCACAAGGTTTTATATTGTATACTTCTGCTGTTCCAGAAAATTTTATGAAAATAAAAAATGAAAAAAAATAATTTTCTGTTCTAATTTTGAACTTTAGACGGAATTATTTTTATTTATAATTGTTCGAATAACCAGAAAGGAAGAGAAGAGGGTGGAATGAAACCTATAAAAATGAAATCAATCTAAAGAGGCAAACAGTGAAATCGATAGAAAAAAAATAATTGATTTGAAACGAATCAAAACAGAATATTATGTCATATTAAAAACAATTTATTAATTTATTATTTAGTGTAGCTTAGTATGTCCCAAAACCCCTAAAATGGGGTACCCCGGGTACTGCATTTTACATCAACACTTGTGGTCGCATTTGACTATTTTCGTTTTCATGTTATAAATATGTTGTTGTAAATGAAATAATATTGTTTTGGGTGTGAAAATATTGAAAAGGGTTTTACATATTTTCCTGACACATAAAAAATACGGTCCTATGATAAAAGCCAGTGTTATGAATTTCCACACACACACACACTACGAAATCTTGTAGTCGGTGTTAGGCAACCTTAGATTTTTTTTTAAGCACTTCACCCCAAGCAAGGCAGGAACCACTAGGACGCAAGGGGTTACAGAAAATTTAGAGCAAGATCAGATAGGAGTGATAGAAGAAAGGATGAGGAGGAGGGTAGTGGATAGATCAAGGCCACTGGAGATGTCGATTGACGTTACACTTGAATAGCTGGAGATTATAGCACTCAGGGAAACTGGAATAGGGAAGGGAGTTCCACAGGCGAGAGGTGCGAGACATGAAGCTATTGGAGTAGAAGAGACGGCTACATTTAGGAGCTTCGACAGTGAAGGGGTCAGAGCGGGATGCCAGCCTCGTAGGGCGCTTGAACTCATGACGTCTGGGAACCAGCGAATGCAGCTCCTCGGAGCAATTTCCATGAAAGTATTTGTAGAACAGACAGAGGGAGGCGACGGCGCGTCTGTGAGAAAGTGACTGTAGATGAGATGCCAGAGCTACATTACATATCCGCCTCTGGAGCCTATCAAGAACCCCGAGGCAAACAGAAGGGGCACCAGACCATATATGGCAGCAATACTCCATGATTGGAGAGCTTCATCAGCTGAAGGCACTTCACAGCTTTTCATTATTAATTGTCATACATTTTATATCTCCATTGTTTACTGATAAAGAACTGCTGGTGGGTATTTGCTGTGACACCCTCGCCTTTTCTATTATATACGGATTTACACTATTTACATGGCTCGCCGGATAAAAGCGTTGGTTGAAGTAATCCAGTGACTTGACTGAAAGAGTTGTGAGTTCAATACCTGGCCACAGCAGAAATGAACAAAAATTTGGAAAGTTCAGTTACTATTGAAAATGGATAACACATAGAACTAGAACAATCAAGGGTTCGGTTCGAAATCTCAACGTATATCACCTGAAGAAGACCGGAGCGTACACAGACAGAAACGTCGTGAATATGATAATGAAGACGAAGACAATAGTCCGAACAATGTAAATAGTGTAAATAGTTACAACAGCAGAAATACAGGCAGATGATGAAGATTTCTGCGAAATTATCAACCGCTAATAATTTTGTCTTTAAATTTGGTCTAAAAGGTTAAAGTACTTAATGAAAAATAGCAACTCTTCTAAAAGCTCACCAACTCGGAATAAGTTGGATAAAAGGAGAACTTTTGAAAAAAAAAAAAAAAGTTGAAATAAGCATTTATTTAAAAAAAAAATAAGTGGAAATACGCATTTATTTAGTGTAGCTTAGTATGTCCCAAAACCCCTAAAATGCGGTACCCCGGGTACTGCATATAGTGGAAATGAAGTCATTAATAATGAGCAGTGAAACTAGTGTTCATAGATTTAACAAAACAAAAAAGAAAGAAACTACAGAGAAGACAAGATAACTTTCTTTTCTTGTTAATGAAAGATTTTAAATTATTGCGAGAAAGAAATCTCAAAATTATTCGATTATAAAACGAGAAAAGAAGGAAAAATATTGGAAGAAAATGAATTGGTAAAAATTTTGAGGAAAGAAAAAAAAAAAGAAGATTAATTTGTTTTTACGTTTTATCAACCCATTTAAAGACAGAAAATATTTTTTAGATTATAAGAATGTTTTGGAGATAATTATTTCCTGATATAAATCCTACTAATTAACCCATGGCTGGGGAGAGGTGGATTCATGCCTTTCCCAAGCGTATTTGCGCGTAAGTGAATATAATGAACCCGACTTTCGGATTTCCAATTCCGAGATGTTATCAATTACACAAGCCGCATCTGGGATTCCAAAGAGGTCATTCGTTTCGGTACTGACCAATTCGGTGATCATACAAGAACCGCTGTTTCAACGTCATATGGCCGTGATATTGTATTGCGTCCTCAGTATTCCAAATCATGCGGTGATCCCTGAAAAGTAGAAAAATATTTTCAAAAGATTAAAGCTTAAATACAGATATTTATTAAATTTAGCCTAGTTCAGCATACAAAGAAATGAGAATGGAAGATTGTATTGCATCAGTTGTCAGTATTCCAAATCATGCTGTGATACCTATCTCAGACAACAGGCCTGCCCTCGAAATAACAATAACGTCTGAAACGAGAAAAAGAAAGGGAAAAAAATAATAAAAGGAAAAAGAGAGAGAGATGGAAGTGTGAAAAAAGTGAAGTGATAATGAAAAAAGCGAGAGAAATGTAGAGGAAGAAAGAAAGAAAAAAGAAAGAAGAAAGAAAGAAGAAAAACGAATACGAAAGAGAGAAAGATAAAGAAGGAAAGAGAATGATAGATAATTACAGAGAGACAGAAAGAGAAAGAGAGAAAGAAAGAGAAAGAGAGAGATAAGCAGGAGAAAGAAATTCGTTTAGAAATAATGCAAGAACTATAAAAAAAAAAAAAAAATATAAAAAAAGCAGGAGAAAAAGAAGCGAAAATAAACGTGAAAATTTAGGGTAAAAAAAAGCAAAAATAGCCTAAAAAGGAAAATAGAAATTGTAAACGAGGCAAAAATCATTAGAAAAGGAAAAAACGAACGAGTAATTGACAGCCGATAAAAATGCTGAATAACGTTTGCAAGCGAAAATGTAAATTTAAGGGCGGAGTCGGGGTGGGTGTTCTTTTGGGTTGTGAAATCAACATAGAGGAGAAAGAAAAATAAATATAACCTTAAAAGAAAACCCAAAAAAGCAAAAGTAAAGAGAAAAAAAAAAAAGAAATGCTGTTTTCCTTGAAGACAAAAGATTAAAAAAAAAAATAAAAATAAAAGAGGAAGGAAATAATGTTTTTTTAATATTTACTCGCCACGTCAGACAGGAAGACGAGTCGAGGTTCGCTTCCAGTTCATAAGGGGCTTTGAATAAAGAGCAACATTTTCAATTTTAGATGAATAGGACAAACAGGAAATTCGCATCAAATCGGAAAGTGTTAAAAAAAAAAAATAAAGGAAAAACGCCAAAAGCCTGACAAGGAAGAACGAGGCGGCAACTAACAAAGAAGAAGGAAGGAAATGAAGTCAGTAGAGATGACAGAAAGTCACTGACCAATAAACATGCATATTCTTTTATATATATATATATATATATATATATATATATATATATATATATATATTGGTAGCAACCTTTCTTTCAAACATCTTTCATTGAATACAGCAGGAATGAATAAAGAAAGAAAGAATCAATTTTTTATTAAGTTTTTCCAGCGTCCTAACATTTTGTAGGAGTAAAAGGAATATAAAAATTGACATAATTTTTACTGTCCTAAGTGCTTTCGACCACTCCTATAGCCATTTTCAAGGGGGGTTTGTTTCTGCTCTTGCTATTTTTCCTAATGTTTTTACTGATACGTTGTAGATTATGTTTGTGCTGTTTTTTGAAAAAGAAGCGTTAATTCCAAGCTCCATTTCCACTGTTAAATAAAGCTTGATAGTAGAAGGAAATTCTTTGATATACAGGGCCTCTCGAATAGCGAGATGTTTCCGATAATATGATTTATATAAAATTCTTATGCTTTCGACCTTAAGGGTTCTTGTAGATTATGGATTAATAAATATTTTTATGGCACCATGGTCAGATACATGACACGTAAGGCGTCCACTCAAGGAAGTGGTATTTTGGTCGATATAGCTATTTGATTTGTGACGAGAAACACACTCTTGTACTGGGCAATGAAATTGATACACTATATTGGTCCTCGCTAGTTTAGATTTGATGGGGTTATTTTGATTAGTGACCAGAAGATTTGCGGTCGCCATTTCATGTAATGTATTATAAGTTTTACATGTTTTTCGGAATTTGCGACAGAAATATGGTGTTTAATAATTCTTCGCATGGCGAATTCGTCCTGTCTATAATTATCGTGCGGTAAAAGAATACGCCAAAATCATTACGCTGTTTTTCAGGTCTATAGCATTGTAGTGGACTGAATCAGTGGTTATTTGATAGAGTACTTATCAAAGTTTGATTGGGTGTCAGTTTCACCGCTTCTGGTGCAGCTGAATTGTGGGAAGATCAATCAAAATGGCGACTCCTCAGCAGAAGGCATTATGCGTGCTTGAGTTCGCGAAACCAAACGCCATTGTCACGGTGCAGCGTGCTTTCAGAACAGAATTCGGCATTGATCCGCCCCATCGTGAGAGCATTCGACGGTGGGTTAAACAGTTTAAAGAGAGTGGGTGCCTGTGCAAAGGAAAGAGTCCTGGAAGACCACGTGTTACAGAGGAGCAAGTGGAGAGGATTCATGATGCATTTGAGAGCAGCCCACGTAAGTCCGTACGTCGAGCAAGTCTTCAGCTTGCCATCCCTCATACCTCTGCCTGGCGTGTGTTAAAGAGACGATTACACATGAAACCATACAAACTAAGCCTCGTCCAAGCACTTACTAATTATGACAAGGTGATGCGGAGGACATTCTGTGAGTCAATGCTGGAGATGGAGGAAGGTGATGAAACTCTCTTTTCACGTTTAGTTTTTAGTGACGAAGCGAATTTCCATTTGAGAGGCACAGTCAATCGTCACAATGTGTGCATTTGGGGAACAGAGCACCCAAAACTGGCTATTCACTTTACTGCAAGCAGATTCGAATGACTTCATTTTTCAGCAAGATGGAGCACCACCCCATTGGCATCTCGAGGTTAGAGCTTATCTGAATGAAAACGTGCCTCAGCGATGGATTGGGAGGAGAGGTGCTAAAGACCTTGCACCCTGTGTTTGGCCTGCCAGATCCACGGACCTCACTGTGTGTGACTTTTTCTTGTAGGGTTATGTTAAAGACCAAGTTTATGTTCCAGCACTTCCAGCAAGTATCGATGACTTGAAAGATCGAATAACAGCTGCAATCAACACGGTGGACCGTGACATGGTGAGGCGCGTTTGGGAGGAATTCTCATATCGGCTTGATGTTGTCCGCGCTGCCGGTGGTGGCCACATTGAGCACTTATAAAACATGAAATGAAACTTGAATGTATATACGACACATGTGTTCATGCTAGAGGTTTGTAATTTTTTTCGTTTTTTACACATCACGTGATGATTTTGGCGTATTCTTTTTGAAACACCCTGTATGTTGGTGTTTTGTTGTGTGGCATTTTTATTACTGGTATCGTGTATTTTTTGTAAGAATAATAGTATTTGTTTATCAGTGATGTAGTTAGGAAAATTATTGTTGACTAATATATGTTTTATGAGTGTTTTAGCTCGCTCAGAAATAATCTTCGATAAGAGGAATATTGGTCTCCTCTTTTTAAGAAGTTCGTTATCATTGCTACTTTCTATCTTTCCGGGCATTGGCTCTTCTTACACACACACACACACACACACACACACACACATATATATATATATATATATATACTTATTCTAATATATAGTGATTTTCCAAGCTTAGCTCAGATGTGGCACAAGGCCGAAAGTATGAGGCACCCAGTGAGGATCGAACTCACTACTGAGTCGTAATTGTTCTAGCGAGACAAGCTTGCTAACCATTACGCCACCTCGAGGTACCCGACTTATTCTAATATATATAGTACAACGAGGTAGAGCGAGATCCATAGCTGTGTATATAGCCAGTAGGAGTGATGGTACGGCAAAAGCAGGGTAGCGCGCTGAAGTCGACGGCCAGGGCGGAGGTTACTCCCCACCCCCGATGGAAAACAGCCACGTGTCCGTAACCAAAATGAACCTTTAAGCCGAGGGACCTCCATCGGCTGTGACTTGATCTTCAGAGGGATGGACCTCACCAGGTCTAATTGACTAAAACACGCTACGTATGAATTAATACATTTCCGGTTTTCAATACCGAAACGTGGAGGGAATTGTTCCGGTGCTCAGCTGTGCAGTGGTCGTACGGCTCTGCATATAGTTCGTTACTATCTGCAGTTTCAGAAATCCTCTGAGGTGTCTTGAAACATATTTCTAAAAGATACTAAGGCATGACGCTATACTTTCTGCGTTAGTGTAATTAATAAACGAAACACGTATTGATAGCTACGCTCATTCAATAACCTCTATCTTGACTGGCTCTAGGGCCTTGTATCTGGTGAACATTCAAAAATAAAACAAATAAAAATAACAATGTAATCATACGGGTTAACTCTAAGGTCAGGGCATCTCTGCGCATGTGCAACGCAAATAGAAAGGGACAGAAAACTAAAGGACACCCACCCGAACCAATTCACACACATACACACGTTTTTCGGTGCGACGTCATCTTCAAGTCTAAGGTCAACCTAATGTATCTACATAATCTACACCTATTTTCCCTTCCCTATCCCTACGCTCTTTCAATAACCTCTATCTTGACTGGCTCTAGGACCTTGTATCTGATGAACATTCAAAAATAAAACAAATAGAAATAACAATGTAATCAGCGAGTCGAATTCAAATTCCGACCGAGTCTGTTGTTTTAATTTTTCAATTGATGTTATTGGGAAAGCGGTTTTTTTTTCACGCCTCCCCACCACATCTTGCACATTTACAAATCTACTATTCTTCAGTGCATTGAATACTGTTGCCATATCTGGTCTGGTACCCTTGCTATTCATGTCAATGTTCTTGACAAGATCCAAAAATGGATCTGGAATGTAATCGATCCTGAGTTGGCATTTTGACTTCAGTCACTTTCTCGCCAACGTGACGTGGCTTCCCTCTGTCTTTCCCATAAATATTGTCATGGCAACTGCTCTGAGGAGTTTTTTTCCCCTGGTGCCCCGACTACAGGGATTTAAACGTGCTACTAGATTGGCAAATAGATCACACTGCAACCGCCACTTCTATTCCAACAGTTTATTTTCTCGCACTTCCCACCTGAGGAACTAAATTCGTGCTTCACTGATAATTATAATCTTCAAAAATTTAAATGCATCACCAATCGCCGCCTTTTGTCTTTTCCTCAATCCTTCCAATACTTAATATTCTGTTTCACTCCCCATGCGTTACTAGTGGCATTTCCGTCTTGCTTGGGGTGAAATGATTAAAAATAAATACATAAATAAAAATAATAATAGGATATACGATGCTCTTTAGCCTTGAATGGTAGCTAGTCTAGGTGAAGAAATTATCTGAATTCAAAACGGAAAAAAAGAAGAAAACGGAAAAAAAGAAGAAAACGGAAAAAAACACTCCGCGATCTGAAGGGACATTGCACTGAAACACACACACACACACACACACACACACACACACACACACACACACACAGAGTCTCTCTCTCTGTCTCTCACGCACATACACATACACACAAACTGTAAAAAAACATGTAATTTTTAAATTATTCAAAATCTGCCTCCTTATGCTGTAGCAATGTTCCGCTTGTGGGCCCACGAGTTCTCCACTTAAAGAATTTTCTGTTTTCTGTTGAAAGCAATAAATTTGATTAAAAAAACAGACGCATGAAATTTTATGTTCAAGTGTCGATGAAAAGTAACGCCTGCCAATAACACCACAGGAACAGAAACAACAACAACAACAGCAACGACATCAACAACATCAACAACATCAACAACAACTACTACTACTGCTGCTGCTTTTGATAAAAACCGCATTTCTTACACGGTCTTAATTATTAAGTTCAGCTCTAGGGTGTCTCACACTCAAGAAATACATCTTCCAAATGGAAGGCCTAGGATTAATCCCTGACGCTTGAAACGTTCCAGTGAGGAAATGCTGAGGATTCTGAGAAATTCTCATTCCTAATCGTCTATATTCGTAGAATTTTGACCATGTACCCTATTCTACTCGTGTGGGCGTACGGATAAATAGCACCACCACAATCTACTACCACTACTGCTAATAATAATAATAATAATAATAATAATGAAGAGAGAAACACGATTATCATTACTCTTGCAAATATGGAAATGATTAGGAAGTGACGTTGAAGAAAATAAGAATAAAAGTGAAGACGGGGGAGAACAATAGACGTGTAGACCAACCTTTTACAGTGGTGAGTTTGAACCTCACTGGGTGCCCCACAGTGACAGATTTATGCTCGACCAAGGTAACACATGATGTACTCCCAGCCAAACGTAACTTGTTAACTGGGGCGGTTGTTACGACATGGAAGTTTTCTTTAAAAGCTCTCATAATAAATAGGCGTCGATTTTTTAATTGCACGATACTTTTGCCACTGAAAGACTATCTTTATAATTTTGTAAGACTTTTTCTTTAATTTTGAACGCTTTAAACAATATATCATTTAAATATAAGCATTAAATACGTTTCTTTCGAAACATGATCATAATATTGAGTCGGAACAAAAGTTCGTAGCGTTTTCTTAAGTGAGTTTTAAAGGCAATATTTAGATATTTGTATAAAGATTTATTTAACCTTAGATATGCCATTTTATTTTGTCATCTTCAGACATGTTTGAGAAAGCTTCATGATTCCTTTCTCCCAGAATTTGGCATTTTTTCTAGGTGATGAACGGGTCTATGTGATTTTTACAGGATTCCAAAGTTGTTCCATATAAAAAAAAAGAAAAAAAATGGAAGTATTGAAATAAGTGGTAATCCGAAGTTTCAAGGTTACGTGAGTCAGGCAGGTGTAGTAGGATATATTAGTTGGGGTTGTAGCAATTTCTGCCAAGGCTGAGAAGAGACGTAATAACTGGTATTGTACTGATGGAAGATAACCTTTCGATCGGCCGATTTGGGACGCTATTTCATCGACTGTTGCCTCTAATCGGCCCAATTTCGACCAGTGCTTGTTTGAATTCAACGACGGATTTTGCAGAAGGAGATCGTAATAGATAATACCTCTCCAACTCCACCAGATACAGAGTATCAACTTCTTCGGGTGTAGATCGGCTTTTGAAGTAATTAACATTGACTCCTTTCGTTTGATAAGCGCAGTCTAAGATTTAGGAAGAAATTAGTAATAGACAATATCATTAGATATACAACATCACTTTTTTCGGATGAAGACCGACTTTTGAAGTGGTTAGCTATTGCTCATTTCGTTTTCCCCGGGAACTTTTTCGCTCCACATTGATGTAAACAATCCACTTTTCATTGCCTGTGATCGTTATTTTAAAAAATGTGTCATTTTTGTTGCTATAAAAAGAGAATCGCTGAGGAAAATGAGGTCAGTTATTTCTTATCTCCTTTAAATCGTCTTCCACCCAAACATAATAGAGATTCACGTATCCAAGTGTATTCAAATGTTTTACAGCGTTCATATGAAATATGTAGAGTACCTCAACGATGTCCCGTCTCGTGTGGCCCAGATTATTTTTAACCAGTTTCGAAAAGGGTCATCATGAACAGATTCAGGCCCGTCGGATCCTTTTCAATCTCCTAGATCACAATTTCCACTTCCTAACTTAGCGAACTACTTACGTACATTACTCTCAGCTACGGCACCGTCCCCATAAACAGTACATGTCATTTTTGCTATTTGTTTTTGACTTTCCGGAAATAAAATATCAAGTGACGAAAATGCATCTCCTTTTTTTTCCATTTTATCTTTTAACGTAAGAACGTTTCTCTTCCACACACGAAACACAGAAAAATGTGCTGAAATGTCATCTTTCAGAATATGTATAAAATTTCAGTCACGTTTGAAATGAAATGATGTGTTCAAAAGGCCAACTACTGGGAAATGCTACGAATTATTCCTAAGTTTATTTTTTAAAATTTTTTTGAGACCACCAATGCGAATTCCGGACGTGGGTCTGGATCCTTAGTTCGAATAGTCTTCGTTTAGATCATGGCATTCTCAACGGGATCCAAGTCCACATACCATTTCTAGTGGTCCACAGAGAATTCGTGGCCATAAAAAATCGTAGCCATTTCACAAAAATGTGTTTAAATTATTCATACTTTAAAGTATTAAAACATATAATAGTTTGTTTAATTACGCACATGTCCATTATATTTGAAAATTTCGAAATTGCCTAGGTAATATGCAGTGATATATTTATTTTATTTTTTATCATATGTTATATATATATATATATATATATATATACACGCACACACATACACACACACTCACACACACAAACACTCTCTCTCTCTCTTCACACACACATATATATATATATGTATCGTTTTATCATGATGCTTTACTGAAAATTGTCCTTTTGACTTTTCATCACTATTTGATATCGTGCTTATTACACACATTAACAATATGACAGATGTAGTTGTAATCCCTCAGGACAGAATTTCCCGCTCAAAATATTTCTCGAAGCGAGACACCAAAGACAATTCTCAAAAGAGATAAACACTCAAAGCCTAAATCCCCGAAGAAAATACCAAAAAAAGTTAAGACTTTTCTCCTGAAAATTCCTAGATTATTTGAGATTGTCAAAATAAGTAGTTTTCTGTTGAGTTCCTTTTACGACATATTCACTCTTAAAGATTTCATTGTCCACTAAATATTTAGACGTACATTCACGTTTTTGCAGTTTTAGGCAGTGGATGGATTTTATAACATATCAGTCCTTTTTACATCATTTAATAACGAACTCTTTTTTAAATACATGGTATTAGATAAACAAAACGGCTTCAGATGAGTTTAGACGTAAACAGTAGTCGAGTTTATACTTGAGACTACAAATATCTACCCAGAAGATGGCCTATTTTGGAAAGTCTTCATCCTCTGAAGGGGATATTGTCGGTGTATTTTAGGCTCTGCCGACTTTATCACAATATTTGGAGGTGCATTATATGTATGAATAACGTTACGTTTATGAGCGCGGAAAATAACATTAGCAACCCGATTTCAATATCTGACCTTGTCTGTTGCATTTATTAATTTGAATCATAGGTCATTTCAGCATTTGGGAACCAATTGCAATGTCGAATGTATCATCCTAACAATATTCCATCAATAACAGGTGATGAAAGGTGGGTTGCATACAGCAATGTACAATGCAAAAGCTAGTGGACTGACAAGGATAAATCCTCGAACGCACATCGGGATGGAGAAAGATGCTTTTCAAAAGCTGAGCAAAGTATTAAGAAATAGAAAATGTTCGTTAGAAACAAAGAAAAAAGTAATGAACTGTTACATAATATCAATCTGCCTATATGGCAGTGAATGCTGAATAATCTCTTCATAGATGAAGAAGAGACTTGAAGCAATAGAAATGTGGTTCTACAGAAAGATGCTGATAATACCATGAACCAAAAATGTGAGCAGCATCGAAGTTTTAGAGAAAATAGAAACAAAAGGAACACTTGTATTTAACAGCAGAAAGAGACGGTCGACGCTTCTAAGGCAAATAATGGGGAAAGAAGGTTTGGAAAATTTGATACTCACAGGACAGATTGAAGGAAAACAACGAATAACCTAACAAACGAGCTTGAGTTGATGGCGGAACAGGCTTTAGGAGAAATAACAAAAGGATAAAATTTATTAAGAGCAACAAAGGATAGGAAATTATGGAGAGACATGATAGCCAACGTCCTAAAGAGACGCGGTATATATAAGAAGTAGATTATAGCAAAAATTGAATATTGATCAATGACTATTTTCCTTTCTACGGTCATTGATAAAGGGTCAATGTTTGTAATTGTAAAAATTGATTTTTGCTTTAATCATGTTCTTCTATGTACCGCGTTTAAAAACAACAACAACAACAACAACAAAAATAACAAAAAAAACAAAAACGGAGACGAGATTTAACACGAAGAAGGTTGAAGAATGAATTGGCTGAAGAGTTCTATTAACAGTAAGACACCCGAAGACAATAGTTAAATAGTAGACTGTGCTATAGTCGTGTTTAGCAACCAGTCTAGAAGAAGGACAGCTCGGAATTCAAAAGCAATAGAGATATCATGAATAAGATTTCTATTAGATTTCGACCAAAAACAACTCATTGGATAAGAGGTATCATCATCAGTGCCATGCGTTATACACGCTTAGGCGATCATCTATCTTTCGAATTAGGCAAATATCCATGGATGGCTCTTGCAGAAAATGATGATGAATGATAATGAAGAAAAAAAGAAACGAATAGGCTATTTTGCCGGTCTGGGTAAAATAGACAGTAAGGCTATTTTTCCGGTTCCGGTAAAATAGACTCCAAGGCATAATTACATATATATATATATATATATATATATATATATATATATATATATATATATATATTAAAAAGAAGAGAGAAACCGAAAAAAAAAAAAAAAGAAATAAAATTCAAAAACAAAAGAAAAGCAGAAAAGATCAGCAGACAAGAGCCCAAATAAGTAATTATAGTGAAAGTATACGTCAGTAATCACCGAAGTACTGGGAACAACCCTTAAGGCGTTGGCAAAATTAACAGAGGTCTTGGTAGGAATTGGAATTTTGATATTACAAGCCAATAAGTCAACGCGAATATTTTCTGGTGCAGGAAACGTGGAGAGGCCTATTGTCACATGCACTTGAGTAATGTCTAATAAGGATGATGGTGGCGACGGGAATAATATAGATAAAGAGAAATAAATGAGGAAAAATATGATGATGATGATGATGATGGTGGTGGAGATGGAGGTAATGAGTTACCATAAATATAAGTAGCAGAATAATTATGTGGCACTTGGAGATTTAAAAACAGATAATCTTTTAAAAGGATAATCTAGGCCTGGTGCGAGTCATGTGATGTAAGTGCTCTTGCAGTGAACATAGGTAATTGGAATTGAGTGAGGAACGAGGCAGACCCCCAAGAGATCTCTTAGAAAAGTGTAGAATATGAAAATAACCATCAATCGAGTGGTCCCGGCGACCCTCGTTAAATCTTTGCAATGTATATTGTTGAAATCTGAAAGGATATTGATCTGTGGGTCATAAAATTCTGTAGAGATTTGCTGTTACTTAACACTAACCAAAGTTCACTAGATATGATATTTTTTTTATCTCCCTAAAGAAGGTAGTAAAACCACTAAGACAGAAGGGGTTAATGAGTGTGAAAGAATGAGAAAAAGAGAAACATTAGTAAAGAGCGAAAACAGGGGATAACGATTGACATTGCATTTAAGTTTTTGAAGATCAAAGTTGGCTGGAAAGAATGGAGCCGGAAGGGAGTTTCACACACGAGAAGTGCGAGAAAGGGAACTCTTAGCATAGAACTTATAGTTATATCAAACCAATTAACTGTGAATTGCTGAGAGCCTGCTGTCAATCTAGTATTGCACTTAAATTCATAAAATCTAGGTACCATACTGAGGAGTTCTTCCGAACAATTATCATGTAAGGCACAAGAACATTACGGCGGCGGAAAAGTGACTGAAGCCGAGATGCCAGGTCAGAACCAATAATATTGCTGATTCTTCTTTGGATTTTATCAAGAATCTCTAAATATATAGCAGGAGCACCACACCAGATGTGGCAGCAATATTCAAAGCATAGACGAATGGTCAGCTTACAAATATGTAAGATAGCTTCTGGAGAGGAACCAACACAACGAACCAACTTTCTTAGTAGTAGACCTAGCAATGGGTTCAATATAGACTTTCCATTTCATGTCAACGGAAAATGATAACGCGAGAAGGCACAACATGTCACTCTCCTGAAGGTTAACATCAACCATGCTGATGGGAGACAGAAAGAGAGAAGTTTCGTTTTGAATATGTTAAAAATAAACAGGCCATTCCTTGCCCCAGTTAACAACAGATTGTAGGTCATTTTTTTAAAATCAACTGTCAATTTCACCTTATCGAACTGATCTATCGAGACAGGAGTAAATAATTATGTCATCAGCGTAGATACCGAATTGAGAACTGAAGCCATCAGGAAAATCATTGATGAAAATGAAGTACAATGTATGTTTAAGGATAGAGCCATGGGGTACATCTGCATTAGTACAAAAGGATCTAGAAGAGTGGGCGTTCAGGAGAACTTTCATTTCTCAATTTAATAAGAAAAACTGAATCAGCTCAAAAATTCGTCCAGAAATACGACAACCTTTCAACTTGGGAAGAAGATCAGTTACCAAACCCTGTCGAATGCTTTCGACATGTCCAAATCAACAGCCCGAGTTTCACCATTCTTATCTAAAGCGTGATAGACTCTTTCCGCAATAATACATCAGCAGTTGACCTAGAGATGCAAAAGCCATATTACTTCTCTGAAAGAAGACCCTGTGATGTGAGATGCTTAATCAATTCAGAGTTGATTAGGGCGTCTAGTAGTTTGCCCAAAAGAGGCAGAAGGTATTTAATAGGCCAATAGTTAGAAGGACCAGACGGTTCATTTGAATTCTTAAAGACTAGAACAACACAAGAGAATTTTTAACAAACAGGAAAGAAAAAAAAAATCATAAAAAGCTAATTTATATGTCCCAGTTGACAACACAGACTGATATTGAAAGTACGTGAGATAAATATTTAGACTTTGACAGAAATTTAAAAAAAAAAAGAAAAATTAAATATAGACTTGATTCCGAGTAAAGACAACATGATAAGAGTCAGAAAATTCTTGAAATTATAATATGAAGGTGACGGTCGTCCCCATGATCGCAGGAGTACCGGAAAGGCTACTTCGAGTCTTTTGAAAAAAAAGATCAGAATAAATAGCGATTCAAGTAAGATGATTCAGGCCTCAGAAGTGTCAAATTTAGTGAATACTATTGAAATTTGGAGGAGACCAGATATCATTATAATGAAGACTTAATATTAATTAGAATTGAAATAGATAAAAATATCTTAAAAATAAGTTGAGTGAAATGGGTGCCAAAAAGGAAAGATGATTTACGATACGGAAGTTGATTTAACGGTTGGATTATTTTAAATATCACAGATGAAGATGGAGAACGAGTGGAATGAAGAGATAACACGAGTGGCATATTTGTGCGCATGCGTGTGTTGATTTGTACAAAGCGTATTGTTTAGCGATGTGTCGAGTTGTACGTGAGTTAATGTAGCTCTAGACTTGTATGCAATGATTTTTTTTGTTGCATAGAATCGGCTTACGTTAATGTAAATCTTTATATTTTATTTGATAATCTTTAGTGTTTACGCACTTGAATACCCAGCCTGTGTGAAAGAGGCTGATACCATATTTTGTTGTGATAAGAAATTATTATTTCTCGGAGTGAAAGGGTGGTACTTGTGGCATTGACCTTCAAGCATTCGAAAGTGAACCACATGTCTCTATGATTCTCTTCTAACTTTGCTGTACTTGCATTTGTGTGCATGCATATATATATATATATATATATATATATATATATATATATATATATATATATATATATATATATATATATATATAAAATACCAATAGATAATTGGTGGGAATAATTCTAAGGAGGACATTAATCCAAAGAGAGCTCATTGTAAGTAACAAAGCAATATAATAATAATAAGTAAAAAATTCCTTAAAAATCCATTTCGGTTATAATTTATTTCATGAATATATTTATTTAAATATTCAACTCTTCAGACCAATTTTTTTTTTTTAGAAATGAAATGAATTTGTTCAGACAAAAGGAAAAGGGAGAGAAAAAATAAAGAAAAAGGATATTTTTTTATAATGAAAGAGAAAAAAATAAAAATTTCCATATAAAATTAAAAGAAAAAAATTATTATAATTTTTTTTCTTTTTCCTGTCCCTTTTCCTTTTGTCTGGACAAATTGATTTCATTTCTAAAAAAAACCTTCGGTCTGAAGAGATGAATATTTAAATAAATATATTCATGAAATAAATTATAACGGAAATAGATTTTTAAGGATAGTCTTATCTATCTATCTATCTATCTATCTATCTATCTAGTTAAACCTAGAGAGCCAGACAAAGTTACCAAGGTTTCACCTAAACGGATCATCAGGGAAGGCCAACCTTGGTAGGTTTGTCTGGCTCTCTAGGTTTAACTAGGTCTGCTCTACTCACTGTATTGAGCACTTTATTTATTTTGCTTACTCGTATCGGTTTTTTTTCTTTGGGATTTGGACTTGCATGCTGGACGATTATTTTCGGCTAACGTAAATGTTCTTGGTTCTTTCATTTTTTATAGCTTTTTTCCCCTTTGGTATTGGTTTGATTATTTGCAAATCAAGACACCGAATGTTTTCCGAACGAGTATAGTTTCTTATACTTATAAGATTTCTATTAATAATATCTATCTATCTATCTATCTATCTATCTATCTATCTATCTATCTATCTATCTATCTATCTATCTATCTATCTATATGTATGCGTATGTATGTATGTGTGTGCGCGCGTGTATGAATGCATGTTTCTATTATCTATACCTATGTTCATATTTGTCTTAATCTGTTCTCGTCTACCCCAGTCTGTTCATTATCTATCTCTGTTCGTTATCTGTCCCCTGTGAAGTGTACGTGTGATGCACGAAAATAGAATTAAGATAAAATAGTAGAACATTTCAATGTTGGAGAGAGAGAGAGAGAGAGAGAGAGAGAAAAGGAATTTTGGGAGCTTCAATGAGAACTCTAGTTTCGTGACCTTGTACTAGAGTAGACTAAGATAAACGAAGTGATCATCTCGATACAATTCAGCTCTTTCAGCGCAAATACGCTTTAAAAAAGATATTTCTTTAGTTTAACTTAATATAACACAAGCTCACGCGATCAAAGCAACATATTTTGTCAAATTGCTACGGTTGTCTGATATAAACGGGCAACTGCTGAGGTATGCTTTCCTAAAACTGTTCAACCATTTGCGAGACCAACTTGCCAACCATTGAGCGATGTGCGAGGTTTCAGTAAACATGGCACATATTTCGAATTGTAGGAAATAAATGCTGTGACGATCAAAGTCACTACTAAAAATGGTTTTCGAGATTAGTTTGGTAGCTATCCAGTAACTAAAGTGCCCGATATATATATATATATATATATATATATATATATATATATATATATATATATATATATATATATTGGTTTTTGGGTTTATATGATGAGTTGCGTTTTTTTTTTTACAGTATTTATATATAAATTACAAAAGACGGCTGTCATATTAACTTTTCGTAGGATTTATTTTTATCTTTGTATTCTGAATGTTATCTTTGTTGGCATCTTGCAGACATTGTCGGCACAATTTACTTTCTAATAAAAAAAAATGGAAATGTATTATCTCTGATATCTTGCCCCTGCTAAGATTGCAATCTCGTATATATATATATATATATATATATATATATATATATATATATATATATATTGTGAAAAGTACTAAGTCCGACAATTATTTTAATAGATTTTATTGTTATACGTTATTCATATAGACACAAATAAATAAAGTAAATGCTCTGTTTAGGCATGTCTGATTGAATACATTACAGACATTATTTTTAAGAAAATCTGTTCATACTCATGAATAAGCTTTCGTGCATTGATGTTAAAAGATGAGAGAAATATTTGCATAAATACTTGTACCCCTGAACAATATACAGGTTTGTACTACTCGCACCCCTGAAGATGATCTTGAAAGAAGATCGAAAGTACTTTGGGAATGAAAATAAAAGAAATTTAAACAGTTATAACACATTTCTCTCATCCTTTAACATCAATACACGGAAAGTTATTCGTGTGTATGAACGGATTTTGATAAAAAAGCAGTCATAATGTCTGTAATTTATTCAATCATATATATATATATATATATATATATATATATATATTTATATGTTTTAGCATATATATATATATATATATATATATATATATATATATATATATATATATATATATATATGCTAAAACATAGATAAAAGGGAGAAAAAAGACAGTGATACACCAATCTCTCTACTGGTGAATATCTTTCTGTCTAGAAAAGCATCATTCCAAGTTTTGAACTTTTTACCAATTTTTATTAAAGAAAGAATTATATAATATTATTTCTTGTATTTAATTGTTTAATTTCCAGCATATCTTTTTCAATATATATTCTATGGATATGCCCGGGATCGATCCTTGTTTGTTGTATTCAAATTTTAACGTCTTAAAAAATCTATCATGATGCAAAACTATTAAAATCCGCCTAAAATCGAGATGAAATGTATTTGAAAGGATTTGTGAAAAAAAAAAAAAAAAAAAAAAAAAAAATGGAGAAAGAGAAGTAGATAAAAATATTTAATTTTGTTTTCTGTCTTTTTTTTGTTTACGTCTTGACGTCATTCAAAAAAAAAGGGCACCAACAAATTTATCAGTTTTAAGCACAAACGAAATACGTTATCTACAATTTGCCAGAAAAGAGATAGAGAACAAAATGAAAAAAAATAAAGAGGAAACCCAAAAGAAGTGATAAATGAAAAAAAAAAAAAAAAAAAAAAAAAAAAAAGCAAAGGAAAAAACTGAATGTAGGCAAAGATCTCGCCGATATCTCATCTTGACGTGGTTTCGGTCACATGACATGCATTGACACGCGTTTTAGTATTCTAGTATTAGTTTTGTCTTGAGAGTCCACCCAGAAACGAACTGTTCTCTGGCTGTTTGTTTAACTGTGAAGAAGCAAGAGCCAAGGAACGAGGCTGTTGGAAATAATCGACTGTATATTCATTGTCTCGTTGTCAGTGGTTTGAAGAGATATTGCGCATGCCGTTATGCGACTGACTGGCAATTTGTTAACTAAATAAACACCAGCAGATATGTTATTTGGAGTGTCAAGTTTAACGTAAATCATGGCATGAATACTTTTTTTTCTCTCCTTCTGCTACGTGTGGCGTTCGACCGAGAAAGAACCAGTTTGCTTTCATTGAACGAATTTTAAAACGTGAAGACAATCGGTTAGCACCGTATGTATAGGATGAAAGTGTTTTTGTTTTCCGGTTAGAATGCAGTTTCTTTAATTGCCAATCGGCTAACCATTGATCTTTGGTGATCTCCAAGGCGATGAAATGTCGACACACACACACACACACACACACACACACAAACAAAAAATAAAATAAAATCAGACAAAAAAAACAAAAAACATAAAAAACAAAACAAAAACAGAATTTTTTGAAAATTTAATGAAACTATATTATTATTAAATGAATTATCGATCATTATAATTAATACAAAAACGTCTTTCTGAATAGGCATTTAACGAAAAGTGAATGTTGGTTACAAATGGAGAGAATATTTGAAGCGACTTTCATGATGTAGCCAACAAATACTGAGAATACAATAGACAGAACATATCAGAAACGAGGAAGCTTTAAGAAGAGGAACTACAACAAAATGTTTAACAATTTGAAGAAAACAGTTGAAAATTTTGGGATTTGTAAGGAAGAAAGCAAACTTGGACAGTTTAATACGCTTAAATCAGATCGAAGACATTGCATTTGAATTTAAAAATTGAAAATTAAAAATTTAAATGCAATGTCAATCTTTATCTTCTATCTTCTTAATTCTTATTCTTGTATTTTCCTCTCTCCTTAATAGTAGTTTTTCTCATATTCACTAAAACTCAGTAAACTCTTGCGTCTTAGTGTCTTTATCAACTTGTTTGGGTGGGGAAGTGATTAAAAAAAGAGAAACAGTAAGAAATCCACTTTGGACGAAGGAACAAGAAACACAGAGAAAAGTAAGTCGTAAAGGAGTAAGAATCTCTGAAAGTAAAATTAGATAGGAAGCTATGGAGAACCATAATCACCTAAGTTCTGAAGGGGCATTGCACATAAAGAGAAAGAGAGAGCCTACATGACATGCTTGAGCAATTGGATGGTGAAATAAGTACTATCAAGACAAAGTGGCTTTTGTTAAGTAGCGAGTATTGGTGAGATTAAGAAAATACAGGAACTGCTCACGTTTCTCTTTAATCCCAGGGGACAGATTAAATGGATTAACGCGTGGGTTCGTGAATTTGGTGACAGTCTGTACTTGAACTCACTGGAAAGAGGGCGAACAATAATTGAGCAGTACTGAGAATAAGAACGAGACGAGATATCGCTAGACATGGGCAATAGAACGAGAATAGCCTACTTCCGCCCCATAGATTAAATACTGTTCGGAATTCCCTGTAGAGTACCCAGATCGATATATACCCGAGGAAGGCCGTAATAGGTTGCCATTTCCTTCTGCAGTAGACTGGTTGCCAACCAAGGCTATAGGACCTAGTCTATCTTGCTATTGAACTCATAGCATAACAGATGGATTCATATCTTTCCCAAGAGTATCTGCACATAAGTAAATGTAACGAATTCGACTGGAACTCGAACACGGCTCTCCGATTTCTTATTCCGTGCCGATATCCATAACACCACAGCGCACATCCGCATCTAAATAATGTTATGGTAGGCGTCGCTTAGTCATGTATAAGGTTGCTAGATTGAACTCTCTACAGGAGTAATCATCTGAATGTTTTAATCATAAGAAAACAGTTAAAGAAAGGCAACGAATAATGAGCTGATGTTTTATGGCATAACCGTTTTACCTTCAGATCGCAGAAATAGATTTGGATAACTGTGGTTCCTGGAGCCTTTCAGAAAACCCTTGACAAATGAGAAATTAGGCTTGCAATATTCGCTTTATATTTCTAATCAGCAGCATGCCTTCCTTAAAAAATTTCTTCAAATTTTATAAAATTAAATAAGTGGGGGTAACAGACACATAAAAAATATTTTTATCAAGATTTTCTAAAACAAAACATTTCTAAAATAATGTCATTCATTTGTGAATAAATCCTGAAAGTTTTATTAAAATGCGATACTTATTTTATTTATTTTTTAATTTGATTTTTGCAAGAATTTCTAAATCAATATATTTTTACCACCACCACCACCACACACAAAAAAAAAAAACACCAAAAAACAAAACAAAAAAAACACGTTAAAATTTCTTATACTAATCTTTTGCTCTCCCAACTCCGATGACACAAAGAAAACCAGATTATTTACTAACCAAAATTTCGAATGTTTTAAAGTGGATAAAAAAATATAATTTAATGATCAAAAATCATATGGGATTTCTTTTTAATGATAAGAAAGATTTTGATGATAAAACTTTGTTTTTATTAAGTTTGCAGCATTTTGTCATCATGGTATGCCAATTTTTTAGCGAATCAGTGGAGTTACCTAAATAAGAATTAGGATAGGGTTACAAAATGAA
The DNA here is from genome assembly GCA_963932145.1 of Acanthosepion lycidas. Taxonomy (NCBI): domain Eukaryota; kingdom Metazoa; phylum Mollusca; class Cephalopoda; order Sepiida; family Sepiidae; genus Acanthosepion; species Acanthosepion lycidas. The sequence continues at coordinate 32,256,463 of OZ010574.1, forward strand.
TTAATGAAGGGAGGGTATGGTTTGAAAAAGAACCAAAACATTAAAGTTCGTTAAGTGTCTGAATCCGGTAATAGAAAGGCGAAATGGGTGTAACCTAATGGAATGTCTAGGAGTCTAGGAGGCTAACTCTGCGAACAATAAAAGACAGCCGCCGACTACGTGTTGCAAGGATTTCCTTTTTCTATCCGTGACACCGCCAGCCATCAGAGTATTACCTCGTTTGTCGCCGTGGACCTCGAGGGTGGAACAGTATAAGAACCTATTTTAGGGGACTAGAAAGTTTGAAAGTTTATAACATCCTATTTTGGGGAGGAAAGTGCGCATCGAAACAATGTTTATATAGTGAGTTTGTGCTGTAACAACAGCAGCACACACAGACGACTTGGCTGTGGTGGATATACGTAGCAGCAGTTGCAAACGACAAGCACCTTTTAAAAAACTATGTTTTATAAAACAGATACTCTTTTCCTTACCTTCGCCTTTGCGTAAGGTTACAGCCCTAATAGTCGTCTATTAAGTAAGATTTTCCTTTGTTATAGAAACGTTGGACTTTGTTATTAGAAAAAGACGTTCGCTTTTCACGATCAGACTTTTATTTCTTATCTTTTGATTTTATGGAATAAATATTTATAAAATTTCAATCAATTGTGTATTTGTTTTCGTTCGATGATGAGATTTTTAGAAAACATTTTACAAATGATACGAGTACCAATACTAGATAGATACCCAATACCACTTCACCGACTTTGGCAGGGCTTTTGGAAGCGAAGGTAATAAGGAAATGTATGTTGCGTCCAGGCTCTTTTTACCCATTCCAGTAGCTTCTTAATAAATAAAAATGGTAAAATATAGACCACGAAAATTCGTTGCAATACCAGAAAACGTCAATTTTGTTGTGGGATTAATTTTCCCAATTTTGAGGCTTTTTTATACATAGAAATAGCCTAATTTGTCCTTTCTGAAATCAGTGCCAACTAGGTTAAATGATTTTTGCTTTAAGAGCACAATAACAAAACTAGAAAGAAGTATATCTTCGTCACTACAAAACGCTGAATAGTACGAGGGGCCTGAATTCACTATCACGAAAATTCGCTCCAGTTAATCTCGTGTTTATTAGGGATGTTCTCGATCTCAAACTATAAAAGGTCATAACGTGGCTCAAACACAGCTTTATTAGTCAAAGATAGAACCATTAGAATCAATGGCAAATATGAACATTCGTGCCCGCAAAAAAAAAAAAGAAAAAAAAGAAAAAATGTAAAAACGACAGTTTTTCCCTTGACATCGCTATTATTTTAACTACTTTCATTCTCCGGCAATGTTTATTGTTTCAAAAAGCGATGATTAAAATTTTAATAAAGCCTAACTATATGATGAAACTGAACTCATACAGTTTTCGTTTTTGTTGATTTACAACAAAACTATTAAACACTATTTATATATTAGATTGTTTATGTAAAAGAATATATTTATATTTACAACATTCTAAAAACAAATACAATTAAAATTAAGGCAATACAATATTTATCATTTAGCAATTTATAAAGAAATAAATATGAAATTTTTTTATTCACAAATCTTTTAATGAATTATTAAAATATGTGAACCAACTATAAAGGAATCCTTATTATTGACCATTTTATAAAATTCAAATCAATTGGAAATTAGTTGATGCTTTTCCAACCATTCCAATAAACAATATAATAGTGTAAATAAATAATCTAATAGTGTTTATTATTTTTGTTGTCACTTCTTAAGAACAAATAAAATGCATAAATTCATTTTCATATGTTTAGGTTTTATTAATATTCTAATCATCGCTTTTTAAAAATAAACATTGACGAGGGAGTGAAGGTAGTTAAAATAAACATTGACGAGGGAGTGAAGGTAGTTAAAATAATAGCGATGTCAATGGAAAAAATTCGGAGTGACGGTTTGTCACTCCGAATTTTTTTCGGACACTAAGGTCCAAGTTTGCCGAATCAAACGATTCAACTGTGGATTTATTGCACCACGATAGAAACTGGCATCTGGGAAGTCGACAAACTGCCGTAAAAGATTTTTGACGTAGTTCACATAAGTGGATATTTGCTCATCTGTATATGCATCAAAGGCACTAAAACATGTCAGGGTAAAATCGATTAAATTTGGAGGGTGGAGTAGTATCCAGATTCCCAAATGTATCGGTTATTGCATTATCCTGCAGCAGGATAGCCCTGCTTCACCGATCGTTCCTATGTCTAAATTTTTGCAACTTTTAATGCATCACTTCCATATGAGGAACCCTACTTTTGTATTTTCGTTACTTTATTGATTTGTGCCGCATGTTTTTCGACTGCTGTATCGGCTCCTCGCCCCAGCTTTCCGAAGTTAAACAACGTCGAAACTGGTTATTTATTACCTAGATGGGTGACCGCTTGGATATACCAGGTGTTGTAAACTTTGATGTGCAGATGGTGTAATTGATAATGGCTCTGAATTATTAATCGGAGGACCGAGTTCCAATTCCCATTGGGTTCGTTATATTCACTTACGCGCAAATACTCTTGGGAAAGATATGAATCCACCTCTTCTCCTCCAGCTGTGGGTTAATTAGTAAAACTTGAATCACTAAATCATTATTATCTAAAAAATGAAAAAAAATAAAAGAAAATTCTTACAATCTAAAGATATTTTCTGGCTTTAAATAACCTGCAAAGGACTGATAAGCCGTAGAAAATGAATCATTCTATAAAAAAAAAAAAAAAATAAAAAAAAAATAGCTTTGTTCGCAATGCCCGTGTGTTAAGTTCTGGCTGATTCTTCATTGTTTCCTCCTACTATTCTTGGAGTACAGTCATCTTGGAGATCTCAATTAGATAAGGGATTTTTTTCGCTATTGACGCAGGGCCCTTTCTGAAGCTAACTCCATCCATTAAGCATTGTTGACATTTCTTGCGGTTCTTCTGCAACGCAATGGACGAAATTGATCGCGACATAAAATGTAACGCCTATGCGCCTTGGCTTTGCTACCCAAGAAACAGACCCAAAATAAAATTGATCAAAAAAAAAGTCAAATAATGACTGGAGATACGAAGATTTAAAATGATAAACAGATGAATGCATAAATAGGAAAGAAACTGAAACGATTTCTACTCAGTCAGCGCAAAAAGGGGTCCTTTCATGTTTGATTCAACTTAATATTAACGGAAATCAGGGGAACAATTCAATGAAACAACAAGAATATTGGATTAGAATACAAGCGATTATTGGATTAGAGTACAGGAGATCGATTGATTAGAGCGTAAGATTAGTTGATCGAAGGGCAAGCGATCGATTGATTAGAGTGAAAAAGATCGTTTTGTAAGAGTAGAATTGCTTAATGAGAGTGCAAGAAGTCAATTGATTAGAATTCACGATAGTGTTAAAATGAAAGAAAACGTTATTTCGAATACTGAGCAAATTCTGGACAATCTTTAAAATCATTTCACAGAGTCAAAAATATAGTAACGCTAAAGATAAATTTGAAATCTGAAAGGGATACAAATACTCATTTGGGGTCCCGGGCAGTGCTTTGTGACTCTCGCTATCTTATCAACATTTGCTTTTTTTTTTCTACCTACATTTATATACGTTACAAATTAAACTAAGCACAACTGACTATTATTAAAGGATGAAAAATTTTCGCGGATATTGACATTAATCTATTAGGCTGGTGCAAAAATAATGACGGTTTTTGACATATTTTTAACGTCAAAAAACGTCATTATTTTTGCACCAACCTAATAAATTTTTTTTTTCTTTCGTCAAAACCCGAATTTGTTTTGCTCATGCTAAGTGTCGAAAAGAAACACTATATAAAATTCATTATTTTTTTGTCTATAATGTTGAGTGTGTTAAAATTATTCAACTTTTTAATAAGAAGAATCTCAAATTGATGTTTAAAATTGCCGCAAAAAACATCGTTGGAACGATCTATTATGACAGGTCTCTAATTTGTATTTAGATACATTGTATTTATTTTCAATTTTTTTTACTTGAATTGTTCACTTATATTGCATATGATCCATTATTGTACATAATTAGGTTACAATAATATTTGTATTTTATATGAATACTACCTTAGGAGAATTGAGATGTAGTAGAGTGGGGGTGGCCCGTTTCAAAGATTCGGTGGGGGCACGAGACCCTTGCACCGACCCTGGTCGTCCAAACTTAATAATTACCGTTATTCTTAATCTCCGGGCTTGTCTATGGCGGACATAGTTTTTACTAGTGTACTGCGTCCGTCAGATGGCGCTGGTGGTGAAATGGTGGCATGCGATCAGTTAGCCCAGTGAGAAGGAGGGATAGAAAACTGATACATCTACTTTTGATGGATACCTTTCGTTTATTTACAGGAGATTCCGAATCGGTCGTTCCCTTCGACACCAAGCTTCTCGTTTTTAAACACAAATTCTAAGTCTAAACATTCGCTCGACTTTTTCACACCTTCCCCGTCTCTTCGACCCCATCCCGACCTGATTGGCACCCCAGTCTCTCTCATTCTTGCACATCTGTCGTCAGTGCTTTCTAACCTCGGACTCACCAGCCCAACTGGGCTTTGTACTCGATCAATATTCTCACTCAATATGTTCACTCTTTGTCCCTGGGGACAAAAACAGACGTCCGAACACGTGCGATGTACTCAGACCAAAATTGACATGACCCCTTTTTCTTTCTTTCTTTCTTCTGAAATCTTACATGCTCCCACCGATATTTTTTTATCTGTTACGATGCACATATGTATTACTTTACGTTGTTTCTTTCACCCAAGCAAGGCAATAAAGCCACTAAGACACAGAGTTATTACTGGGGGGCTTCAGTTATGTGCCATACACGATACACACATAGGCGATCATGTATCTTTCCATACATGACTGATGAGGCAAATCTTTTCCCGCAGTAGGTTGCCATTTCTTTCTGCGGTAGACCAGTTGCCATCCAAGGCTATAGAACCCGGTCTGTCCTTATATTTACCCATAGCTTATGAAGAAGACGATCCATAGCTTTCTCAGGGGTATTAACACGTAAGTAAATGTAATGGATTCGACTGGAATTCGAACTCGGCTCTCCGATTTCTCGATCTGAGTCGCTATCCATATCTCGCGATACATGACAGAGGAGGCAGATTTTTTCCCGCAGTAGGTTGCCATTTCTTTCTGCGGTAGACCAGTTGCCCTCCAAGCCTATAGAACTCGATCTGCCTTGCTATTTACCTATAGCTGGGGGTGGGGAGAAGAAGAGGATTCATACCCTCCCCAAGGGTATTAGCACGTAAATGAATGTAATGGATTCGACTGGAATTCCTTCTCTTCCTCAGTCCGGTCGGCTAGCCATTACTCCACCGTGCTTCCTTAAGCGGTTTATTTGCACGTAAATGGGGGAAAAAAATTATTAAAGAGATACCGACAGAAGATACCGATTGACATTGCATTTAAATGTTTGATAAGCATTGGAATCCAAACTTTCTTTCTTTTAGCTGAATAATTACATAAACAGTCACAGATTTCAGTACGCTATATACATTAATCGTTACTAAGTAGATTGGTTTACTCGTAAAAAAAAACAAAACAATTTTGTTCATTTACAAACAAGGAAAATATATCTCAAGGCTAAAAGTATGATTTTACTCATGTAGAAAAAATCACTTGTTTATATAAAAACGAATCATATAAATAATAACGTAATTTAGGATTAGTGACTTTTTTAATCATTTCACCCAAACAAGGCAAGAAAGCCACTAAGATGTAAGGGGTTAATGGGTGTTAGAGAACATGAGAAAGAAAAACTATTAAGGAGAGAGGACAATAAAAGAACAGGAATTAAGAAGACAGGAGATAACGATTGACATTTCAATTAATCTTTTCAAGAGCAAAGTCGTCTGGAAGGCAAGAAGACGGAAGAGAGTTTCACAGGCGAGAAGTGCGACAGAAGAAACTGTTTTAGCATAGAACTTACAGCTACATCTAGCCATTCCAACAGTAAAATGATGAGATCTTGACACAGAGAACCAACTTTCCTAGCAGCAGACATAGCAGTTGGTTTAATATAATTTTTCCACATCATGCCAGCGGAAAAAAACGTTAGTCCAAGAAGGCACAATGAATCACTCTCCTGGAAGTTAGTATCAGCTGTACTGATAGAGGGTTACAAAGCTTCTCTCAGACGATTAAAAAAGCGTAGTTTTGTTTTGGCGGCGTTAAAATTAACAAGCCATTACTTGTCCCAGTTAACAACAGAATGTAGATCTTTGTTAAGATCAGCTGCCAATTTGACCTTATCGAACCGACAAAACTGGTTGTGTCTTCAGCATAGATATCGCGTTGACTTTGAAAATGAAATAATAAGCAGCACCCGTGGTGAAGTGTTTGGAGCGCGAAACTGAATAAAATTAATTTCTACTTAAATTAGTCGGAGTACATTCGTATCTTACTGACGAGCATGACGATAAACAAAATGAGGCAGATGATGCTGAATTAGTGTAGCGGGATTCGACGGAATTATCCTGAGGGGTAGTTTATCAAAACAAAAGTCCCTAATTAATTTTGTCCTTAGAACATACAACATTCCAAGGGACAGCCATCAGAATTCTGTGTTGAAAAGATCAAATATTTAAAATAGCAGGAGGAATAATTTGCAATTCCATATTTTGAAAATTCATTTAATAAATCATTATATAGTTTAGTCGGCTAGAAAGCGAAACCTCTTTTTACTCAGAAGGGCCAGAAATATGGTAGATACTACACCCTGATCATAGGTAAGGTAGAAAAACGTAATGGTCGTACAAGTACAATAATAGTATTAAAATTTCAGATAGAGTATATCTGTAAAGGGAAAATATGAATAAAGAGAAAAAGAAAACTTAGCCGACGCGTTTCGTCCTCTGGGGGATTTTATCAATACGATAATTGTATAAATATTACTTGACTTAAAAATTCGATCAGTTAAAATGACAGCCGGAGTTAAATTATAAACCTTGACAAACATTAATTGCCAAAAATGGCGTTTTACTGCGTGGCCGAGTGGTTAAAACGTTAGTGTTCCAACCATGAGACACGGTTTCGAGTTTCACTATGCTCGAGGTAACTTCTTTACAATATCGATCTGGGGAGACGTTCACAGCATTCGGCACTGTTGAGGATTGTCTGCAAATTATACCACGGTTCGATCGAAACAATGGCAGGAGATGGAATTGTTCAGAAGCCTTCGGATTGGCACGAGGGTTTGAGCGTACTCGCAAGAACTCACGAGGGTTTGAGCGTACTCGCAAGAACTCACGAGGGTTTGAGCGTACTCGCAAGAACTCACGAGGATTTGTTCAAACTGTCGATCATGCCAAAAACTGTAATTAAAGTCAGCTCAGTAAAGTTGCTGTATAAACTACAGGTTGGCTCTGTTGGTGCTGATCAAACACAAATGTGCATCTGTATTAGCGATTGGCTAGCCCTACCCTCACAGACAAGTTTTTAGTCATTTGATAAAGTGGCTTTTTTTTTATGTTTCTTAACGTACGTTAAAATACTTGAATTTTGAATAAGTTTTATAAAGCGTCTGAAACACTGTTACGGTGTGTATGATTCTCTTAATTTAATTTTAGGTTGACCACGTATATAAACGATATTTTGTATCTTAATTTAATGTTAATCTTGAATTCAATTCTTCAAATTAATTTTGTTTTTGTTTCTTTGCTTCTTATTCAATCATTTTTTTTTTACCACCAGTCGTTACTTTTACATTTTATGTGATGTTTTTCTTTTCGTTATTTTGTTTAGTCAAATCCATTACATTCACTTACGTGCTAATACCCTTGGGAAAGGTATGAAGCCTATTCTTCTCCTTCCAGCTATGGATAAATAGCAGAACAGACCGGGTTCTATAGCCTTGGATGGCAACTGATCTACCGCAGAAAGAAATGGCAACCTACTGTGGGAAAAATCTACCTCGTCAGTCATATATCGAAAGATACATGATCGCTTAAGCATGTATCACGCATGGCAAACTAACTGACTGACTGTTTATTTTATTCGTTCGTTCGTTCGTTCGTTCGTTCGTTTCTTCCTTCCATTCCAAACTGTTTATCCTTTTCTTTTTTTTTTTATCTTTTGTGTTTTTTTGTCTTTTGTGTTTTTGTCTTCGTGTCTTCTCTTGCTAAACATTTTTCGAAATTCTTCTTTCCCATTCTTTGCAAACACCTGACTAATTACCATTCTTTAGCACAGCCACCCCGTTTTCAGTCACACGGAATTCCCTTTTTTACTGCCATTCCTTTTTCAACAATTCCTAAACTCTGCAACTCGCAAAATTCAAGCGATGACAGATCAGCGTTGTCTCCACACCCAAAGACTTTTGCGTTTCCTGTTTTTTGTCAGCCGAGAGTCGCAATAATAATTATTAGCCCATTAGCAGACATTAGCGAATGAAGCAACGTCTTCTCTTCAATTCCCTCCCACTTCCAGCTTAACGAAAAGTCCAAGAATTCCAACCAGCAATCTAATTTGTTTTATATTTTAGAAGAACGAACATGTGGTTAGCGTCATTCTTTCCACAGACTGAAATTTGGCATGGTATTTCTTTAAATCATTGCTAATTGCCTTCGGATAACGATGTCGACAAAATCCATAGGTTCAAATCCAACAGAGAACTGACAGTTAATTTCATTTTTATCTGGAGCCATTATTACGAGCGGCTATTTTAATGGCATGGTTTGCAAGTCCATTTTGCAAATTAGTTCCTTAGCGTAGTCAGTTCGCTCTTTATTGGGTGTCTCTCATGGCTATGGCTTTGTGCTGAACTAAGCAAGGAAGTACTCTCAGCGAATATTTGTTCGATAGAAATTATATTCTCATCATCTACCTTAGAATAATTGTTTGTGATTATTTTCTTCATTTTTGTGGGCAAAAATGACCTTAAGCCAGATTGTTTTCAGCCAACAACTTCTGTCGCAGCGTCGCTCTGGAGACGTTCTAACAATAAAATAGGAAACCTGATCTCATAAAAGTTTTAACAAAGGAAAGAAAACATAAATGAAAGGAGGTTTTTTTACATCTGTTTCCATACACTTCATTTAATTTTATGAAATTTCGAGAAATTTATTTTTGTAGCGTTTAATCCTTATGTTCGTTATAAGGACAAGTCCTTGGAGAATTTAAATCATCAAATTCTTTTTGGTCAAACAGGAACCCCAGTTACAAAAAAAAAAAAAAAAAAAAAAAAAAAAACTGCTCTGGATCGTAAAATAAAAGAATGTAAGAAAACTAAAGCATTATTTAATTAGAAAAGCTTTTAATTGTTTTATGGATAAGATTTATTATGGACACTATTGTCTTAAGAAAAAAGTTTTTTTTATCAATGAATAATGAATGATTTATTTTCATTCTTTTAAAATAGAATAATTTTTTAATTAGAATAATTTACAAACGTTTAAATCTTTTAAAATTCCGTATTAATTTGCAGCGGTTATTATTAAGTAAAAACTATATTTACTAATCATAAATGGAAAAGCTTTCTACAATTCAGCGACCCCCAGCATTTTAAAAAGAAATTTTGATTTTTTTTGTGTGTGTATAAACGTGCCGATCTTTTTAAATACGACATTATTAGAAAATATCGTGAATGTAAAATTTAAAGCGTCTTCGTAAGACTTATAAAGCCAAAGTACCTAACATTTAATAAAATATTAGAATGTTTAAAATAGTTTAAATTTTTAAGATTACTGGGTAGTTCAAAAATTGTTCTACCCTTGCCTTAACTGTTGCACTCATCAGATTATCGATAGATATGTCAATAACTCATAAAAACACTCACCTCCGCGTTAAAAAGATACTTTTCTGTGATATTTTAAACTGAAAGTTTGTAATATTTGTTTTAATGCAGGTTAATTCAACTTTAAATCAGTTGAACTTCTTCAAGTAAAGTTTCAGAAAAGTATGCTTTATTTTTGAAAGATTTTTTAATAAAGAGAATTATGTTGTATTGACAGATTTGTCAATTTGACCGATTTTTAGCGATTTTAATGAAAAAAAAATCCCAATAAATTTAAATTCGGTTTGAAATACAGCAAACTTTTTAGTCTATTGGAAATATTAAATTTAATCTATTAGTTTGGAATGAAACTAAAATAAAAGCTTCAAGAATGATCTTTCATTTTTTCAAATACATCTTAAACCATAGGTATCGCTATTTTTGAGGTGCCTACTTAATATATCAGGTCATCCCATAAGTTCTTCCCGAATTTTGAATAAAGAAAACAAGTGACCAAATGTTACATTTAATTACAGATTCAATCAACAATTTATTTTCCCTGATTAACTATGACTTCCTTCCATCTATTAACAAGCTTACTAATTCCATTACTGTAAAATTCTTTTAGCTTTGATTCGAATAACTCACAAATGTCAGTTTTAATCTCTTCCTGTGTTACAAAAGCTGTTTCTTCCAAATGATTCTGTAAGCTACGAAACAAATGGTAGTCTGAAGGAGCAAGATCGGGAGAATAAGGTGGATGAGGAATTTTCTCCCAACCAAGTTCTTCGATCTTTTGTGACGTGATTCTTGCTGTGTGGATTCACTAGAGCGGGTCTTTTTTTCTCAAAGCTTGGTTCAAACGCTCTAATTGCTGACGGTATATTTGAGCATTAATTGTTGCATTAGGTGGTAAAAATTCAAAGTGGATTATTCCTTGGCAATCCCACCAGATTGAAAGAAGAACCTTTTGCCCATGAAGTTCCCTTCTCGGCTGTGGCTGGGGTCCTTCCTCTTTACCAAGCCACTGTCTACGATGCTTAACATTTCTATAAAAGATCCATTTTTCGTCTCCAGTCACAAGTCTGTCCAAAAAGATGAAACAAGTTGGCGAGAATGGAGAGAAGAGCAGATGTCAACTCAGGATTTGCGGTTGTTTTCAGACAATTCATGAGGCACGCATTTTTCAAGTTTAGGAACTTTTCCAAGTTGTTGAAGATGACGATGAACAGTTGTATGAACTGAGAACCACTGCCAATTCCTCAACTGATAAAGCAGGATTTTCTTCAAGGGATGCTTCAAGAAGCTTTTCATCACACTCAACTGGACGTCCGGTTGGATTTTCATCTTCAAGGGTGAAATCTCCACCTCTGAATTTTGCAAACCATCTTCTACAAGTTCTTTCATTAACACATTCCTCTCCAGAAACTGAGTGAATGTTTCTAGACGCTTCGGCTGCTGAGTTTCCTTTCTTGAACTCATAAAGCATTATGTGCCTCAAATGATTCTTGGGTACTTCCATGTTAGCAGGGTTTTAATCAAACAAAATTTAATTTTATTGTTCTCAGAAATAAAATCTGATCAGTTTAAATGCATCTAAACATAAAAATAATGTTCAGCTCCATTAGACATTATAAAATACTCTTTAAACATTTTAACAAAAAGTTAAAATTCGGACAGAACTTATGGGATGACCTGATATTATTTTGAGGTACCTACTAAATATATTAGGTTGGTGCAAAAACAATGTCGTTTTCTCACATATGTTACTATGAGGGAAAACGACATTATTTTTGCACCAACCTAATATGTTCTGATTCAACGGACTTTTTATGGAATGTTTTGATAAGCATTTTATTTCTAAATCCTTCATATATATAGCAAAGATATTCATAAATTAAAACATGTTTTGGGAATGGCAATATTAGCCGTTTCCTTATAAGGAAACATTCGGTATTCCTTTAGACTTGCCGTCGTTTGAAATTTATCATATTTTTCTCTTCATAAAATTTATCAGGAAACTAGGTTTATCAAGTTCAGTCGCTATTAATGTTTTTTCCAGTATTGATGGGTGGGCTGGGGGTGAGTGGGTCCTTACTTGTCTTTTAATTGTAGAACGTTGTCATTTTGATTATGTCAGTATATTGATTATGTAACTCTTCGAGTTACATATGCTACTCATTTTAGTTGTTGCTGCTGAAAGTCATCACGTAATGCGGTTTCTGTTATCTTGTACAGTTTTTTTGTGATTGTGTAGCGCCAGTCCACTATGTTCAATGTAAGATCATCCTCGCTGAGGCCTACACGCTCGACTTGCACGAAGTCATCTTTGACTATCGATCTGATAAAGCGGTTGCATATAGCCATCAGTTCAGATCAGCATTCACCAACCTTTTCTCAACCAGCGCCCCCTTTAGACACAAATATTTTGTCAACTCCCGTCAAATTAAATTTCGAACATTATCCCAAATTCATCTTTCATAGCAAGATAAAACTTAGGTATTAGTGCAAAAATAATTTTTATATTTTTTTTTATTTCTATTGTAAATGCCAATGATTAAAATCCTTAAAAAAATCAAACTTTTAATTGATATCTTATCTCAATGTTATCTCTGTCATGGTTGACTTTGGTGCTTAGTAGCTAAGGCTCTTACTCTAGGTTCATTTGGTAGCTTATCTCAATGTTTTCAATGTGATGGTTGACTTTGGTGCTAACTGGCTAAGGTTCTTACTCTAGGTGCATTTGATAGCTTATCTCAATGTTTTCAATGAGATGGTTGACTTTGATCTTTACTACCTAAGGCTCTTACTCTAGGTTCATTTGATAGCTTATCTCAATGTTTTCAATGTGATGGTTGACTTTGGTGCTTACTGGCTACGGTTCTTACTCTAGGTGCATTTGATAGCTTATCTCAATGTTTTCAATGTGATGGTTGACTTTGATGCTTACTGGCTAAGGCTCTTACTCTAGGTTCATTTGATAGCTTATCCCAATGTTTTAAATGTGATGGTTGACTTTGGTGCTTACTGGCTATTGCCCACTTTGGGAATCACTGGTTTAGATATTCCTGAACGTGTTTGGCATCATGCATGACATCCTCATTAGAGTCTCGGTCTGATGAAGCTATTTAAGTTCATGTCTCGAGTTTTTAGGTTAATATTTTGGTTTTGCAGCACTTTGCGGTGTTGGTTGAAACTACTCCTATCACCACCTATTTTATGTTCAATTAAATTATCTCCTTGAAACTTGGGAGCTGTCGATAAATGTGCTAGCACGACGTCACAAATCATCGTAGCCGAAGGCTTGAACGTGCTGGCCTTCTTCAAATTGTTGATCACGCTAGATAACACGCGCTTTCTCAGACACTGTAACTAAGGTCTGCACAGAATAGTTACAGTATAAACCACAGGTGGGCTCTGTGGGTGTTGAATAAATACAAATGTGCCTGAGCAAGCGTCTGCAATAGGGATTGGCTAGCCACCCTAGTAGACGGGTATCCTCGAATACGAGTGGCAAGCTATACACCTTATCTGCTATACTAAATCTGTTGTAAGAGATTCATACAAGAATTTGCAGTGTTTAGACTTTACTAATTCAACCTCCTGGGTTTTTATGAAGGATTCAGAATATGTAGGAAATCACAAATATATATACGCCAACATATTTTTAACGTTTTAAACTTAAATTCGACGTCATTGAATTTTTTTTTAATCGGCATCACCCCAATCTAGGCAGTTAAGTCACCAAGACACAAGGGATTTACTGGGTGTGAAAGAATTAGGAACAGAAACATTACGAAGGAGCGAGTAAAAGAAAAGAGTAATAATCAGGATGACAGTAGATAGCGATTGACATTGTATAAACAATAAACATTTCTAGTAAGTATTTTTTTTTAAATAAAACACTGGCAAAGGTAACGAATGAATTGCAGAATAGTATATACGCCTTTTGTTTACAGATCGCGACATCTATCAGAGATGAAATTTAAATTTTTATTATTGTATTAATCCAAAATTTGAACGCATCAGCAGATGGCTATTAATGTCAACAACTGAGCACAAATAATTATTAATTAAAAAATTACTAATTAATGTATTAGGTTGGTGCAAAAATAATGTCGTTTTCTCACATATGTTACTATGTGAGAAAACGACATTACTTTTGCACCAACCTAATATAATATTATCCATAACTACATCTACAGAGAATTTGGTTTGTCATAAAAGTTTAAAAAAGTAACCATAAATACGTAAAAAAATGCGTAAATTGTATAAAAATTCCTTTTTCCACAATTTAGCTATTTGTTCTATGTCATAATGCTTATTACCTAAATACTGAATAATTTTTTTCTTAAAACATTAAAGTATATTTAATTACAACTCCCTAATAGCTGTCGCGATCTCTTAATAAAAGATTAGAAAATTATTATTAATAAATTATTTATTTTATATAAGAACACAAATATAAAAAAGCTAATATTTTTTTAACCCTAATCCTAAACAAGCTTTTAAATACATGAAATTAACATTATTCAATCATTTTTCAAAAATAAACATTGGAATGAATTAAATTAAAAATAAAAGGATCAAACGAATAAAGAGGAAATCATTTTAATTAATAAATGGCTAATTTGTCTTAAAATAAAAAAAATCTGTGAAAGACTAATATTTGAGTTAAAGAACCTTATAAACACGTTTAATATAAATTTAGCGTCTCTTTTTAGTAAAATTTTTCCTTTATTTGAAAGGTAATAGCCAGAAAGCTAATCTATAAACAAAGAAAAACAATCTTATTCATTTCAATAAGGTTTGGAAATATTTTAAAACATTCTTACGGTCAATTTATACCACCCATTAACCATTTTAATTGAAAAATGATGGCTAGATGGCAGAAAATTTATGACATATCTCTTAAAAATCAAATATCTGTCCTAGATATGTATTTCAAAGGAAATTAGTAAAATTAAAGATTAATTAAGAGAATTTGGGAAAAGATTTTCTTTTCGCGTTAAATATAGCGAAAAACGCATTTGAACACAGCAGAGGTATATTCGACTTGACAACGGTCAAAAAATAGCAGTTACCCCCGGGACAACCATAAAATAATTTTGTTTATGTTTAAAAAAATAATCATTTTAATCAGTAAGTTAGGAATATATTTACATTTACTTTTGTGAAATGTAGTAGAATTAATATTTTTTTTTTTTTTTTTTATATATTAACAGAAATCTGAAAAATATTGTTTTAAAATTAATAAAATGAAATGATAAATACTTTTTCTAAATATTAGGTTGGTGCAAAAATAATGTCGTTTTCGCACATGTGAGAAAACGACATTATTTTTGCACCAACCTAATAAATATTAATATTTTTATTCATTGCATTTCATTTTTATTTTTTTTAAATATTTGATATTTATTCTGTATTATTTATTCATTTTTTAAAATATTTGATTGCATAAAATATTTAATTGCATGATATTAGGTATTTTTAATTATTTTAAGAAAAATTATTGAGCAAAAGAAAATGCCATTATAAAAAAAGAAAAAAAAACAGTTGGCAAAATTGATAAAGATCTATGGAATTAATACTCTTAATTGAGTATCTTGACTGTCAATGTCAAAAGAATTATAGAAACGGTAGGACATCATGCATAACGATTTTTAACCGTTTTTCAGTCAGTTAGGTGACATGCATGATACACGCCTAGGCGATCATGTATCTTTCGATAACTGACAGACGAGGCAGTTTTTTCCGCAGTAGGTAGCCATTTCTTTCTGCGGTAGACCCGTTGCCATCCTAGGTTAGAGAACCCGGTCTGTCCATAGCTGGTGGTGGAGAAGAAAAGGATTCATACCTTTCCCAAGGATATTAGCACGTAAGTGAATGTAATGGATTCGACAGTTCCTCAATCCGAGCTGCTATCCATTACTCCACCGTACCCCGTAACCGTATATAGGGAGGTAAATCACAATAGTTGAGTTATTTCCTATTTGATCTTCTGTATAAGAAATAATTTAATATTTGGAGAAATAAAAAAGAAAATAAAAGTTTGGGCACTGAAAAAAAAATGGCATTAAAATTTACATTTTTCGATTCTTCAAGCATCTTTATTTAATAAAAAACAGTTTTTTTTTTATCTGAATAATTTTAAAATCGCACAAAAAAATTACAAGTAATTTTTTAAAAAATAAATATTAAATGTAAATTGTTTTGTCAAATGTGAAAGAAAATAATGTATTTTATTAAAATTAGCACTAACTATCTACAAAAATATTTTTTTCACTTTTATCGAATTATTTTTGTAAGATTTCAATTATATCTGGTCTAGTTCTTATCCCTAGACATGAGTAGTGGAACGGAAGCAATGTACCCCCGTAGATTAAATAAAGGTTCCAGTTTAGAATTACCTGTAGGCTATCCAGATTAATATACACCTGATGAAGACGGTAGGGAACAACGGCCGAAACGTTTTGATATCAACAACAATGATAAGGACAATAGTCCGAATATAAATAGTGTAAATAATGATAACTCCTCATCCCAGAAATTAAGACAGAAAATATATGGTTTTGAGTGTCTATATACTGTCGGACAAAAATCCACACAACAAATTTAAAACGGACTTAACATTCGTCTTTTTTTTAATATAATTATTTAAATATTGAGAAAATATTTAATATTTTATATGGTGTTAACCTCCAGGGATGTAACTCGTTGCGCCATCTTGGGCTAACGTTCTCAGATGACAAGAAAGGGAAAGACAATTTTGAATTCATTGCTAGGTCAACTGCTAAGAAAGTTGGTTCAGTGTGTCGTGTGAGACGATTTTCTCTCCAGAATCTATCATACATATCTATAAGTCTACCATTCGTCCATACTTAGAATATTACTGCCACATATGGTTCGGTTCCCGTGCTATTTACTTTTTGAATTTAAGCGCTGCTCTAGGCTGGCGTCGAGATCTCGTCAATTTACAGTTGAACAGGCTAGATGTAGCTCTAAGTTCTATGCAAACAGTTTTCTTTTCTCGCACTTCTCGCTTGTGGAACTCACTTCCGGTTCCATGCATTCCAGCCAACTTCAATCTGCAAAAATTTAAATGCAATATCAATCGTTATCTACAGTCCTCTTGATTACTCTTCTATTCTCGCTCATTACTAATGTTACTGTTCCTAATTCTTCCATACACTGTAACCCTTTGTGTCTTAGTGGCTTTACTGGATTGCATGAGGTGATAACGATTACAAAAGATTAAATTAAAATGTAATAAATATTGTTATAAGAAATTAAATGATGTCGAGTTTAAATATAATTGTTCATTATGAATTTTAGAATTCCCGGTAATATTTTGATATAATATTATAGCTGGGCATCCCTGGGTTGCCTTGCTAGTTTACTAAATAAAAATAATGATAATAATAATAAGAAGAAAATGTGTAGCTGTAGGGTAGCTATTTAGACGCAACAACCACCATTGCAGTGTTGGTTTTCACCCGCAACCTTGTGTTCCACACACAAATATGGAGATCGCTTCACTGAAACGAAATCGTTAATAAGACGTTAATTTTGCAGGTCATGTGTGACTGGCGTCTTTGTCTAGAGAAAGAAGATCTGAAAAAAAATTGACAATAAATATGCATATTTCGAATCAGTGATATAACAGTAGGCCGGATTATCCCACCTTGTCTGTCAGAGGACTTCTTCTAACGGCCACTAGGTGACGCTGTATAAAGCACTATAAAAGGAAAAAAGCAAACTTTCTCGTGCTATTTTTTATTGCTTCAACCACAGGATGTCGTAGTGACAAGAAGTGTCTCGTTTCAGCTCTGGGAGGCTTCTTAAATTCCCATGTGACTGCAATAATCTCTCCCTTATAACCTATCATATATATATATGATCGACTCTCCCGTCGAGATTCGACGTATGGGGGTCAAGTAGATCAGTTTCCAGGAAACCGACAGCCCAACACCGGCACATGAGATTTGATTATAGTGGTGAAGGCCTCGTGCAGGACCATCCACACCTTTTGGAGGGACGAATACAGAGATCTGGTGCACCGAATGCCACAAGGTTCCCAAACGACCCTCCGCAGGTTTTGAATTCAGAGTTGTCCTTCTCCTAGACCAGTTGCCATCCAAGGCTATAGAACCCAGTCTGCCCTTCTATTTTACCCATAGCTGGAGGGAGAAGAAGAGGATTCATACCTTTCCCAAGGGTATTAGCACGTAAGTGAATGTAATGGATTCGACTGGAATTCGAACTCGGCTCTCCGATTCATATATATATATAATATATATATATATATATATATATAATATATATATATATATAATATATATATATAATATATATATATATATATATATATAATATATATATATATATAATATATATATATAATATATATATATATATATATATATATATATATATATATATATATATATATAATATATATATATATATAATATATATATATAATATATATATATAATATATATATATATATATATATATATATATATATATATATATATATATATATATATATATATATATATATATATATATATATATATATATATATATATATATATATGAATCGGAGAGCCGAGTTCGAATTCCAGTCGAATCCATTACATTCACTTACGTGCTAATACCCTTGGGAAAGGTATGAACCCTATATATATATATATATATATATATATATATATATATATATATATATATCCTCCTAACACAAGAATTTATCCCAGTTCAGCAAACCAGTCAGCACCGCTACAAACTGACCACCCCCGTAACGAAGTGGTAACGTAGGGGCCGTTATAATCTTGTATTCATTTTGCTTGTAATTATTTTGAGAGGCTGAGTTAATATGATAAAACCTTTCCATTTTTATGTTTTGTAAATGAAACAAGTAAATGTAGAATTCATTTACCTTGAGGTTGTTAAAATTTTGAACCAAATATCACTACAATTGGTGACCGCGACGCAATTTCAACAAGCAGCCACAATAAAAAGTTATCAAGTAACACATATATCGAAATACTAATTTATTCGTTTTCATTGCTTGATAGGTAAAATTAGGATAACCTGTAAGCATTTTCCTGAATAGAAATTTTATTCTCTTAAAAAAAAAATGGTTCGGTCCCGTCTCAGTCATGTCCATTTGCTTATCAACATCTCGCATTTCTGGCAGTCACCTGCTTAACACCAATTTAGGCTGACACCGACCGAACAAATAAGTAAACTTCAAGTGATGAGGATAAGCAGAGAATTCTTTTTAGTACCAATAAACCGGGAGAAGGCGCAATACCAATTCTTTTTAGTCGATTAATGTCAACGAGACAAAAGTTGCACAGAAAGTTATCCAAATCAAGACCAAAGAACCTAGAACTCAAAGATCCACCAGTACCGATTCTTACACAGGCACCCACCTACCTAGCGATTCAAGCATTAAGACGGACATGGATAGACACCAGATACTCAATTGAAAGTTTATTTAACGATTGGCCAATCAAATTAAAGCTCGCCAACAAAAAGAAACGCTAAAAACTACACGTACCACTGGCTGATGTACGAGCGCAGTTAAAAACAAACAAAGAACAGGATTTTGAATGCTGATTTTCAAGACAGACAAGTTTTATTTCAGTTAGGAAACTGGAGCATTACAATCTTTCTTTTTCTTAATTTTACCCGCCAATTAGTCATGACCTGATAGCATCAACACATCTCCAAGTAGATTTTGATTTCTGCTTTATCTTTTCCGCAGAAATAATCATTTTTTTCATTTTCTCATATTACTATAGAATAAGCTAACCAGACTCGAGTATCCAAACATTCCTTTTTTTTATTGAATGTTTTAAAAGTTAATTAAGAGGGTCTAGTTTTCTATGTAAATTCATTGTAAACTGATCCCTCTTATGTCAGCGAAAACAAAATGCACACATGCTATGTGATTTCTTAAAATGTAAAAAATATAGTTCTACAGGAGGATGCTGTAAAATGTAAAAAATATAGTTCTACAGGAGGATGCTGAGAATATGGATGGAACATGTGAGTATCGACGAAGTTCTAGAGACAATAGCAACAAAAAGATATTTATGCTTAGCAACAAGAAGAGACAGCTGAAATTTCTGGGGCACATAATTAGGAAATAGGGCTTGGAAAAATTGACACTCACAGGACAGCTTAAAGGTAAGAAGACCAGAAGAAAGCAACACGTCATCTACTTGGCGAGGTTGGGCGAATGCATGTCGAAGCAAGGTTTGAGACAGATGGCAGAAAAAACAAAAATTATTAAATGCTGCAAAGGACAGGAAAATGTGGAGAGCCATGATCGCCAAGGCTCTGAATGGACACGGCACATAGAAGAAGAAAGAGTTCATAATTGATAGTAATATATGAAAATAAAACATAAGCATCCCAAATTACGATTTTTAAAAAAATGTCATTTTTGTATTTGGTATGAGTATTTTTTGCATTGGCCTACGTCATCATTATTTATTCGGGCGGCTCATTTTACGCGGCTCCCCTTAATTGTGGTTGACGGTGACATTCAAGTCAAAATATTGCAATGGCTTGCCGCTTCCTTTGAAGATGAAGTTACCCCGTCTCTCATCTCAGAAGTTCCACCCCATTAGTAAAACCTTTGACTTCTGAGACGCAGCTCCAACGCCCAGTTTAGTGACTGGCCGATGGCTACTTGGCACAGGTGGGTTGCGGATAGGGGTTCCCCTTCACCGGTCAGGTTGCGAAACCGTTCCGACTATCCTCACACAGTTTAGCCGGCAGGACGATGTCATTATCCAGAGCGTAGCCACCGCAGTGCAACTTCTTGGAGTCATGAGTGAGAGTTGGATGTAGGCTGTGGACCAGTACAGTCTCGCATCCCAATTAACCTGAGTAAAGCAGGGTTGATCGCTTCACTGCAAGTATACTACCACTGACGATACACCCTCATATACCACTGTACGTAGGGATGTTTGCTTAACGCTTGTTAACTTTTATAATATCTAATAAAATAAATCCTTTGGATATTCGTAATCTGGAATGTTTAATCTAAAGTAATACGAGAAAAATTAAGAAAAGAAAAAAAAGAAGAAGGATTATTTCTGGTCATAGCGCCTATTGTACAACTGCAGTCTTTTTTTTTTCTTAGCAACATGGCAGCGTATCTAAAGAAACAACATTTTTTTCCTTTGGATAGTTATTCGAAAATTACTACAGACACTCCGTTATAACAAGATGAGGCAGTTTTAAGAAAGGCCACTGACTTACATGTGAATAATCACATGACACGTCACCCTCCCCCAAGAAATACAATATTCATTTATTTTACTTATTTATTTTTTTACGGTATAGGGTAGGTTCCATCTCTTGATTTAGCGCTACGGTAGGTGTCCTATCTTGTTTTAGCTCTACGGTAGGTTCCATCTCTTGATTTAGCACTACAATAAATTCCATTTGGATATAGCGCGATAGTAGGTGCCCTGATTTGATATATCTCTACGGTAGGTGCCCTCTCTTGATTTAGCGCTACGGTAGGTTCCGTGTCTTGATTTAACTCTACGGTAGGTGCCCTCTATTGTTATATCTCTACGGTAGATGCCCTTTCTTGATTTAGCGCTACGGTAGGTGCCCTATCTTGATTTAGCTCTACGGTAGGTTCCATCTCTTGATTTAGGACTACAATAAATTCCATTTGGATATAGCGCGATAGTAGGTGCCCTGATTTGATATATCTCTACGGTAGGTTCCATCTCTTGATTTAGCGTTACGGTAGGTGTCCTCTCTTGATTTAGTTCTACGGTAGGTGTCCTCTCTTGATTTAGCTCTACGGTAGGTGCCCTTTCTTGATCTAGCGCTAGTAGTTTTGATATAGAATTCTATTATTAGGTTGGTGCAAAAATAATGACGTAATAATGTCGTTTTTTGACGTTAACGTCAAAAAACGACATTATTACGTCATTATTTTTGCACCAACGTAATAGTTTTACATTTTCTTCTTTTTATAATCTAATATTTTCCGTTCTCCAAATGTCATTTTCCTTCCAATTTTTTTTCTTTCCATACGCAACACGATCTTCTTCAGTCTATATTTGGTTCCGTGCTAAAATAAAAAAAATGTTAACGTCCACTTATCAGTTTATTTCATCCACCCGTTTTAAAGTAAATAAAATGAAACAGATAAATAATAAAAAGTTAAGCTTATTTGGTGGTCGAGACAGTTTCATCTTTTTAACAGCACCAGTTTTCAATGTTTCCTTGTTTTGGATGCTTATATTCAAGGTAGGAAGGCAATTCCTTCTAGGATTAATACAACCTTCCTATGCACCCCCCTATCCTGTTCGATAGTAATTATTAGAAACTAAATTCTCTTGTCGGACTAATCAGTTAAATAGGATTCTATCATTTCTTTCTCTTTTATTCTCTTGAAAAAAAAAATAAAAATAAAAATAAAGAAACACCAAAAAGAGGCTAAAAGGATTCATCATTCTTTTTTGCTGTGTTTACCAAAATGGCGATGGGTTGTGGAGACGTGCAGGAGGGGAGCAGTGTTGAAATAAGGTGCCATAGTACGGCACGTTTCAAATCTAAATTCCAGACAGTTCAGCCGATTTCTTGAAGTCTTATTGCCCTTGGTAAAAGAGCTATCTCCCTTTCTCTTCACCGCCCCCCCACCCCCCGGACGCTTTGACATCATGATGGACACGAGGCTGACCAGATCCCGCACATATCTTGCTTGCCAATTATCTTATTCTGTAATTTTCTGTGAATTCAGCAAATGTCCACAAACCCCAAATAAACAAACTGAAAGCATTTGACCATCACAATCAACTCCGACGGAGTTTATCGAATAAATAAATAAAGTAACAAATAGGTTTAGGTGTTTCTGATAGTTTTGGGGAACTTTTCGTGTCATTAATAATCAGAGTTGAGGTTTTCCATTAAGGAAAAGAAAAAAAAGGTAGTTCGGTAAGAGTCCACACGGAAATGCTTTGTATGAATAGAGAAATGGCTTCTGGTTTAAGTCCTGTTGAGGTTAATATAAATAGTCTTATAGTGACTTGCCTAACATTTATTTTTATTTTGAAATTTTAGGAAAATCTAAGACAAAGTATAAAACGTTTTCGTGTGACGCTGACACGTTTCATCCTTTAGGGCTTCATCAGACTAAACAGATGTTTACATTGATGCGACTGCGCATGGGCAGGGGATACTGGAATTTTAAATTTAATTATTTTTTTGAATATGTGTTTGGGTTTATAGTCTAGCCGATTTAATTTAGTTTTTTTTTTTGTATACGTTTTTATCACTTTTGTTCTCCGACGTTGTGATAATAAAGATTTACCAATAAAGGTTAAATGTTGTAAGAACATGAATGTAAGTTTACTGTGGATTATCCAGCGATTAAAGCATTTTTTAAATCTCAGTGCTCAGATTCATTTCAGGTAACAAACTTTCGTCACACGAAAACGTTTTTCACTTTGTCCTATATTTTCGCAAAATTGTTCTTGATATTTAGAAATTTACATATCGTTTTCTCATTTTGAGAATTCTAATTTTCAATGGATTATTACCATCAGATTTCATTGCCAATCGAAACAAAAAGGGCGCTTCAAATAGCGATCGTCTCATAAACCGGTTCTCTGGTGTAGTGAGTTCGATCCTGATTACGTGCCATTAATATGGCACGTAATGAGGATCGGACTCACTACACTAGAGAACCGGTGGTTGAAGTGGTTGCGTGTATCAAATAGCGCCAACAGTCAGTCTTTGAGCCAAGCTCATTAACAAAATAAGGGGATCATGTCCATTATCGATAATGATATTGTAATTATCGATAATGATGATGATCACTATCATCATCGATAATGATAATAATCGATACTATTTTTACCTCTTTACTTGAAATGTATCAGATTAAGCTAAGAACGATAGCATATGTCTAAAAAACCGGGAGTCAAAATGGTTACAATTTAAAGAAAAGAGGAAGAGAGAAACGGTAAAAACGAGAGTGAGTGAAAAAAAGTCCGAAATGGATAAAGGGCCACGACATTTTACACGTACACACCATAGCGTAGACGTCGCATGGGCGCGCACACACACGAACGAACACATGCATACGCACACATACACACACACACACACACATACACACACACACACACACATACACACACACACACACACATACACTATGGAAAAATCGCAGCAATGAAAAGTGCATATAAACAAGAAACATCGAGAAAAGTAAAAGGTCAATTGCTGATATCCCCTGACGATTGGACGGAGTGATTCCTGGAGAGTCCGACTGCAAAATTTTGGAGTAACATTAATCAGCTGAGTGACCAACCTTTTACTTGTATTAATTCTCTCTGTTTCTCTCTCTCTTTATATATATATATATATATATATATATATATATATATATATATCGAAACTTAAGTTTATTTTAATAAAAAGTTTCGCACAGCGAGGAATCAGACAGAGATCGGGTTTTTACTAATAATATGATCTCCACCAGAAAATCACCGTCCACAAAAACATCTGTCGGTGAGTAATTACCATTTCTCTGTTTATTTCTCGTTCCATTGATGAAGGTCATAGCGCTGTCCGAAAATTCCGGGCTTATAACCTTTCTTTCCGTGCTTTATTTCTGTCATATGGTCAATAATTAATATTTAATAAATTTTTTTCGTACTGGTTATACGTGGACCCTTTCTTCTAATTATATATATATATATATATATTGTCATGGTGATGCCTAGTGGCTGTGTCTTTTTTATAGTAATGGCAAACTGTTCCAAGATATTTTTGAAATCGTCAAGTGAAAAAACTGACTCCGTGAAGGAGCAAAATACAACAATAATATTCGGTAAAAATATTTAAAAAAACTCGCATATGAAAACCTTTAAGGACATATGAAGATATTAATTCCGCAAATACTGGCATATTTGTGGTTAGTGGGAAAAAGCCTATAAATAAGAGAATGAATATGCAAATTTACATTTATTTCTGGGTGTTTATTATACAATTTTAGAAGAATTATAAGGCTTTCAGTTTAAAAAATTAGACCTCCACATTCAGCGCACCGGGCCTTTTATCTATCTAATCTTTTGATAAGGAAAAGTAATGCAATGTTAAATATCAACTAAGAATGAATGGACGGGAACATAAGAAATGGCAACATAAAGCTGATTACTCGCCATCAAATTTGAAACAATCAGCTATGCTGCTTGTTATTCTTTGCTGGTATTTAGATTTAAGTAGATATCGATCAGGATCGATTTTCCAGTAATGGCTAATAGCTATTTTCCTTTTCTGAAAGAATTACTAAGTGGTTGGTTCAGTTATCTGGCGGCTTGAGGATCTAACGTTTAAAGTAGCAAATTTGTCGACCAACAGACCTCAGTCGAATGTGATACGTGAAAGGACATTGAACAATAGAACCAATCGTATTATCATTGATTGATTTATCTCCCTTTGAGAACAGAGGTTCAATATTTTGAATATCTTTACTGACGAGCAGAAAGTTTTATGGAGGCGTGCGTGAGTCGTTCAATGAGAATTAGCGTTTAGCATTCTGCTACCACTTTTCTATCAATGTCAATTTTTGTGCAATTCTGTGCAAAAAGTGAATCACAGAGCTTTGATATTTTTCTCACTTCTCATTCGTCAGTTAATATTTAAATCATGTTCTCAACTACGTCCGAGTAACATCAACCTAGTTCCTGGCTTGACAAAAAAACAATTCCGCCAAATTCTATCTATGCCTTCCCGGAGCCGATCACGTGATTACGTTGCTTATAAATACCAGACATAAGTTCGTTCTTCTTCTTTTTTGATTTCTCTCGCTTACTAAAATGTAGCTGTTTAAGAAATCACGTTTCGACCCTTTACAGGCAGACGCTATGAAAACATATTCACACACGCACACATACACGTAAGTACGGAAACGTAATTACAAACATTAT
The DNA here is from genome assembly GCA_963932145.1 of Acanthosepion lycidas. Classification (NCBI taxonomy): domain Eukaryota; kingdom Metazoa; phylum Mollusca; class Cephalopoda; order Sepiida; family Sepiidae; genus Acanthosepion; species Acanthosepion lycidas. The sequence goes on from OZ010574.1 coordinate 32,282,208, forward strand.
GAACATTACAGAACATTACAAGCATCAATATATTACGAATATTCAACTACAAGCAACGGGAACTAATTAAACATTACGGAACATTCACTCCTTCAATTCTTTTGAAGCTAAAAGTTTATCAACATATTCTCAGCTTTACAGAATTCTTTCAACTCACTCATGGTGAACATTTTGAGCGGCAAGTACATTCTACTTTTTATGAGCTCAGATAAAAATATTTCCTTAGTAAAGACTTTAATTCCAGTCAAAGGGAAGTAACTCCTATTAATTATGCTTGTATATCATTATATACATAAATATAAATCTTGTTATAAAAACCGCTTGGTGTTCCTTCTTAATATTTTATATTCCGTATTTTGCGTAAATATAAATTCGAGCGGTCACACAAACTAACAGGCTTCTACAAGAGCTTAAATTCTGCTTGAAAACATTCCTAGCTATCGTGTTTCGTTGTAAAAATTCATATATTGTGAGTAGATATTAATTTGTTCTATGTAGCATGTCTGTTTAGGACATGGATGATCATGAACCTCTACAACTTCCTATAATTTAGAGATCTTTTATTTTTACTATATCTTCTACACCTTGTTCTGCCATCGATTTACATAACCTTGTTATGTAGGTTACTGTTCTTCCTTCAGTGTCAAACTCTACAAGTTTTCTTTCATCATTATGGTGATTTTCTAAGCGTAGATTAAATGTGGCACACAGCTGAAAGTATGGGGCATCCAGTTAGGATTGAACTCACTATTTAGTTGTAATTGGCCTAGCGAGACAAGCTTGCTAACCATTACACCACATCGAAGTGATCAACTTTCCTAATTATGTATTCCGTAAATTTCAACTCTTTTTAGTTCTAAGTGACATTTTGGTTTCCATTTTCCTTAAAACGTCCTCGTTGCTCACATATTTCGTCCACGGTATTCTCAGCATCCTTCTGTAGAACCACTTTTCTCTTGCTTCAAATATCCCCTTTATCTGTGTGGAAATTGTCCAGCATCCAGTGTTAAATAAAATGATTGATATTACATCGCATGTCAGCACTCTTTGCTTTGTTTTTTAATGAAATTTTCCTGTTTCTTAAGCGTTTTAGCTTTTACTTCAATAAAGACGGACAGATAAATATATACACACACACACAGAGGATGCGATGGATAAATTGTCGCCATTTTATATTTATAATTTCTCGCATGCGCGTTGTTTTTTTTTTTATTTTGTCGACGGCATATTCTAGTAGAACCAATTAGGCAGCGTCTATGAGAAAAAAGAGAATCATAATGCAATTCACTCTGCCAAAAATTTGGAAACGGCATGCTGTACTGCTTGGCATTCTCTCCGGAAGCTCCAATACGAACATTTTCGAATGTTTTGGTGTCGATCTAATGACAGTGCAGAGGATTCGGAATGAGTTCGATGAGTCTAATGGTGATTACGAAGGTATGGCAGCTTGGAAAACTCACTCTGATAGTTCTGACAAGAAAAAAATCTCCCGAATCTATTGGTGAGGACCTCAGACTCAACAGGCCTACATTACTGTGAATTAATGAATTGCGGAATCGGGGAGCCGAGTTCGAATTCCTGTCGAGTTCATTCTATTTAATTAGGGGCTAATACCCTCGTCTCCTCACATCTATGGATAAACAGCAGGACAGACTGGGTTCTATAACTTTAGGAGGCAACTGGTCCAGAAGTAGAAAAACTTTGAATTCAAACCAACCTGTAGAGGATTAGGCTCCGTCAGGCTATCTTGCCAAAGACGCGTCACCTCTGTTATGAATGCAGTTGATGTAGCGCCTCTATGACTCTAATGAGTTACACGACACATGATCGTGTGTATGTTTTATCAATAGCTTAGTTTTAGGGTATTTCTGTTGAATATTTTGTGTAGGTTACTTGATTTTCGGAAGTCTTTGTTGTTGAGTTTGATGAACATTTTACCTATATTTGTTTTGACACTTTTATTATATAGCCGGTATAAATATATTGTTTTCGTTTCTGCTGGATTTTTTTTCGATTTAAAGGAGCGTATTACGCAGATATAGAGAGCGTGGACAGAGAAATCAATACTGTGTGGTGACTGTCAAACGATCTTCAGACCATGTATTACTATTCCTTACTGCCGAGGCTCCATATATATATATATATATATATATATATATATATATAAGCCACTGGGTCGGAATGCAATTTAGAGCTAATGTTTTAGTTTATTTATAGTACAGACATCTAGTTTGTTTTTACTAATTATTTAATTTTATTATAGTTTATGTATTAATTTATCATTTGTCTTAATTTTGTATATTTTTCTGTTTTAAATATTGATACTTATGGAAAAGTGTTTGTTGCTGTTTTCTCCTCTATACAAAGGTTTCATCATTTTGAGGTAATGTAAACTGGTGATGCTTTTAGATTTTCCATCTTACTTTTCGTCTCTGTGTGTGTGTGTGTATTTTTTACGATACCATATGTATTTTGCGAAGGCTATGCTAAAAACCAGCTTTGTGTGAGCAACTGCTCTGTTTACAAGTATTCATTTTCTGTTATTCCTACAGATTTTTCTGGGTTTTGGATTTTACGGCAGTTTGGCGTATTACATTGGTTTGTAGTCAGTTACCGGTTAGTGGGTATTCTAACTTTGTTCTACAGTTAAAGGTGGGAGTGTAACAGAGAGAGATTGACGCACATGAATGCACACACGCAAATATAACGTTTATTGATTGAAGATGGAAAAGATGATCTCCCGTGAAAGTTACAACCTGTGTCAGCGCTATTAATAGGAAAGAATCTAGAACAATGATATATGAAACCTGAGATGGCTGATGGATAAAGAATAAATTTCAAATTGGGTTGGCGAGGACTTGTTTATAAACAAATGCAAAAGGGCAGGAGGCGATGTTTAATTTGGGTCATTAAAAAAAAAAATAATGACGAAAATAATATTTTTGCTAAAAACAGTGAAGTAAACTGGACAGAGGAGGTAAAATCAATGTATGTTTACCGCTAGCGAAATCTGATCTAAACATAAGTTGTATCCGCTGAATTTGGTCATCGAAAAGACAATTGAAATGAACATTGAACTAATTAAATTTATCCACTAAGAAATTTGAAATAGATCTGAATTTAAACTTTCCTTATGGCGACACTCGTGTTAAGCGCGTGAACAACCTGGTTTATAACCTTCGGTTTGCTATATAAACGCGAGTTTTGCTGAGTTAGGGAGACTTGGGCGTTAGACGAGAGTGACGTTGAGAGAGAGAGAGAGACTCTCGTTGCAGTGAGTCGCTCCAATGGCGAGTCAGAGATAAGGACTTCAAGAAATATCATCGTCGTTGTAGCAGTCGCATTGAAAAGTCGCTGAAACTTAACGTTTGTCATTTACGACAACCAACTGAAAAGCTACACTTCCACGTAGGGCTGGAATTACGAGTCACATATCCTCCCAAGTTGATATGGAACTAGTTAATCACACACACACACACACCTCTCTCTGTTGGTATAATTTGTAGAGGAGTGGTCCTCTGTTCTTATGTTAATTGCTTTTCTATCCTTTCTGTAAACTCTTTCTACTGTTGTTGTTTTCTTATATAAAAGACATCAATATTTTACCCATTGTTGTTCGGCTTCTGCAGATATTATTTCCTTGTTTGCTGCATTCTAATTTTCCTACCGCTCACCCTCACAGTCGTGCCTACATCCCCAATCGACCATGAACATGTGGACAACACCCCGATTACTGGATCTAAAAACTAACAACGTGAGCAGCAGGCGGAACTTGGCCACTGACCGGTCGAACAATCTACGGGTACTCAGGGAGCGTTCGGCCAGCTACCCCTGAGTTCGGTTCAGACCGAGTGTGCGCATCAACCCAAAGAGGAAGACGCCGGAGGTTGAGGGGCTGAAGGGACGAGTGGTAGAGGAGTGAGAGTGTGATTTAATTGGTTTGTATCATTAAAATGCAGCAATAGTTTTAGTATATTTTTGTAGAATATTTTATGCAGTTTGATTTTGGTAAGTGTTTGTCGAACAGTTTGATGGATAGTTTAGCGATATTTGTTTTGACATTTTTATTATATGGCGGGCTGAAGCATATGGTGTTTCGTAGCTGTTGTAGCGTTTATTCTGTTAAATGTAAAAGCAAGTCTTGCCGAAAAATCACTGTCTTTTAGTATCATTCCATGAATTTTTTTGGATTCATTGAATAGATTTTCGTTTGACGGATTATGGGATTTGTTTGGCTGGATTGTTAGAAGAACTGCGTATGGAATTGGGTTGATATTTGGTTTTCTGATTTTTGTGTACATGTTTTTGAGGTTGACAGCTACATCTAATAAGTTTACTTCTTTTAGGTTTGTTTTATTGTCGATTTCGATTCCAGTGTGTTGAGTACGAAATAATAATAACTCCGTTTATCCCCTACCCTCGTCAGTGTCAAATTACTAGCCAATTATATTATCGGTTTTCAAATAAGCACTAGGCACTTCAAAGAACTTTCTTTCAAAATTCCAAGTAAGATAAGTATTTCAAACTATCTCTCTTCGTCTACTTTTGAACATATACAAACATATATCCCTTCTGTGAGCAACAAACTCTGTTATCCACGTTTAAACATATTTCAATATTATTTCGTGTCAGATCATTTACATTCACTTACATGATAATACCCTTGGGAAAGATATGAATACACCTCTTCTCCTCCTAGCTACGGGTTAAATAGTAAGGCTTTGGAGTAATGAGTAGCAGCTCGGGCTGAGGAATTCCAGTTGAATATATTACATTCACTTACATGCTAATACCCTTGGGAAAGTTATGAATCCTCTTCTTCCCCCAGCTGTGGCTAAATAGCAGGACCAGATTCTATAGCTTTGGATGGCAACTGGTCTACTGTAGAAAGAAATGGCAACCTACTAGGGGAAAAAATCTGCCTCGTCAGTCATGTATCGAAAGATACTTGATTGCCTAAGCGTGTATCCCGCATGGTACATAACTGACTGATCAGATCATTTTATCTGCTGTATTAAGATTTTCTCTTGATGACAATTTGTTAAAACTACGAACTTTAAAAATTTCTTATTTATTTTCCTGAAACGCGTTACTGATGCAACTGGAAGCGTTTAAATTCGTAAATAAAATCCTTATCTTATTTTGTTAAAATTAACCCGTGTGTTTCCTCGTCATTACCCCTCTTCCTTAATCTTATTGACATAGATAAATCAACCGTTTATTTTAACCCCGAAGTCCCACGCCACTATACATATTTCCTTAAAAATTTCTTTAATTACCTTTCTGATTTCATCTGGTTTCTGTTTGTTGCAGTTTCTTAGGATTATGCGGCTGTCGTTTCTGTACAGGTCGATGACATTTTCGTCAATTATTCTAGCTAGTGTGTGTAGGATATATGTTCCGAAGAGTTAGCAGGCGTACGCTCCGTTATAGTTTCCCATGGTTACATCCAATGTTTATAACGGTTTCCTTGTTAAGTCATGCTTTATCGTTAGCAATGCGTAGTTCATCATTTGTTGCTTATTATAATTTGTACGTTGCTTTGTCAGAGGGATGACCATGTCTAGATTCAAATAAAATAAATAAATAGAAAAATCGAAAAAATTCAACGACAGAATTCTAAATGACGTAAAATATTAACCCAAAATAAAAGAACTGGTAAAAGCCAGTTTCCACTTGTTCAACTTCCCATAGACCATCAGTGGCTTGTATGCGGATCCGCTCAAGGATTAGTGACATGTAGTCTAAGGATCGCCTGAAGCTTAAAAAATGTAACATTATTCCATTAAAATTGTTTAAATTGAGTCCACATTCCCTCACGAAACTCAAAGCCCGAATAAAATCTCCATTGCATTTGTTCATGGGTCAAGAGACAAAATTCACAGCAATGTTATGTAGGTTCAGGTGCAGGTTCAGGTTTTCCCTGAGGATCTTCTTGCTGACTAAAACTGATTCCACGCATGAGAAAATTGGATTTTTTGGCGAGGTTGATCATGGAGGAGTTCACGAATCTTTTTCACATTTTCAGGCATTTTTACTTATGATTAGCCGTCATGAACGACCATCATCTTTAACCGGCATTGAAACGCGCTTTTCCTAAAAAACAAAACTAAGACGACAACTGTGTAGTGCCAAAAGAATTTTTACTAAAATTCTGGTGAAACATTTCAAGAGTCTTGGCAGGAGATTTGCCGAAATTCTGGCAAAAAGTGATCTAAGCCCGTTGCTCGAACTTGTCAGACATCGCTCTGCTGTTCAAATGGAACGCAACAAAACGTTGAGTAACACGAGTCCCATGTGTCGGCCCTAGATGTGCACGCATTCCCGTTCAACGTTGCAATCACAGCTTCATTGATTCGTTTTATACGCCTTATGATCACTTTGCAGGTTATTTAATGCCAGAAAATATTTTTTTTGATTGTAAGATTTTTTGAGACAATAATGATTTAGTGATTCAACTTTTATTAATTAACCCATAGCTAGGGGAGAAGAAGTGGATTCATACCTTTCCTTAGGCTACTTACGCGTCAGTGAATATAACGAACCCACCTGGAATCGGAACTCGGCTCTCCGATTAACAATTCTGAGACATTAACAATTACACCATCTGCACATCCTCACAGCACGTGTTGTCCGGCGACTTTCCGATGCAATCACGTATATAAAATAAAATAAATGTTTTTTTTTTCTTTCGTTTTTTTTTTATCTAAAGAATTAATTAAACTGAACTTTAAATTAATTATTTCTCATTCGAAAAATTGAAGGGAAACGCATCAACAACGCAATTAGTGATAATAAATTATGATTGGATTATTGCAATTAGACAGTTGTTAGCCGTTGTTCAAATAACTAAATAAATATCCTCCACTTAGACAATGATGTTATTCCACACACTTTCGATGGAATATTAATGATTTCAGTTCAAAAGGATTCAAATAAACTTTCTAATTGCAATACACAACTTGATTTTTTCTATGTACCATGTTCATTCAGGGCGTAAGCGATCATTGCTCTCTACAACTTCGAATTTTTAGTTGTTTTCAGCAATTATTTCTCCTTTACAATCTTTCTTTGTTGCACTTACATTAAAAGTTCATCATAGCATGCTAAAAAATTGGGGTAAATAACTTGTTATGGTGATGATAACCTTTTCTTCGTCAGATACTTTCTATTATAATTGTGCTTCTTTTGTTAGTTCACACGACCTTTAGCCCTGCCAATATCTCATAAATACTGGACTATTCCGTTTTGATCGTGCGGAAAAGGAGGAAAAGACACTACTTGGTTTCAGTGAGAAAATGAATAAAAGAAAGATAGAAATGTTTAACATCCGCTTCAATGAAAATTTCAAATCTTTTCTTTGTATCCCCTTACTTCTTAAAGTAACGACCAACATTAATATTTATAATTGTTATTGCGATATTTTGGTTAAAGTTGTTAAGCTCAAATATTTGTCGATACGATAGGGGAATTTCTACGACTATTCTATTGCCGTAGAACTCGCTAAGAGTTTACTGAGTCATTAACTTAAGAATTAACATTTATTAGAATATCAAAATAGGAAATCCCTGAAATTTTCACAGGTTAAAAGTAGTTAAAATAATTTTTCTTTTAAATGAAATTCAAGAGAAATAAACATTGTGTTGGCCTATATATGAATGGCTTATTTATGTTTGTGCTGAGTTCCAGATAATACAGAAAATGTCAAGCTTAACCCGGTGTTTCAGTTATTGTTTCCTGTTTATATTTAGTCCATCTTCAACTACCCACCCCTGAACGGAGACAGGTACATGCTTATATCATTCCTGGTACCTACTCTACCACTGAAATGGTCACAATCCAGACAACCGACTATGTAAACAAGTAGACGATGCAAATCAAAATTCTTTCAGATCAAATCTCGTTTTTTTTTTGTTACCGGTCAAACATTGACCAGGAATGGAAGGAAGGCACTTCTCTCGTCACTGACTCCTTGGCACACGTCAGGACTTATATATCAGGAACAGGCTAATGGTCTGAAGGAATTGGTCATTTCGCCTGTTATCAAGTCATATCCAGTAGCAAGATGTTTATCGCTCATATGACTGACTGATGTTGATAGCGACGGCTATTAAAATTTATACGAGTTTAGAAGCAATGATAAAGTATTTTATGTTTCAGAGCAGGATATCTATCTATCTATCTATCTATCTATCTATCTATCTATCTATCTATCACATTCTCTTCATTCTAGCAGTCTTCCGCTCAGTCAGTTATGTACCATACGTGATACATACATATATATATATATGTATGTATTTATATATCACGCATGGGAGAGAGAGAGAAACAGAGAAACACACAGACAGACAGTTTAATGGATTTGCATTTTAAAAAAAGCACTAGAGAAATTGATACATATTAAGCTCAGTACTAGACTAGCAATTAGGTCTCATCGTTTTACTATCGAAATAGCAAAATGAAACCGTAATTCTTATACTAATAGATTCTTTTCTTTTCTTATCTTTGTAACTCTCTTTTGAATTTTTTCTTAGCTAGTTATGTGCCATGCGTGATACATGCTTAGGCAATCATGCATCTTTCGATACATGACTGACGAAGCAGCCTTTTTTTCCCGCAATAAGTTGCCATTTCTTTCTGCAGAAGACCAGTTGCCATCCAAGGCTATAGAACCCGGTCTTGTCCTGCTATTTATCCATAGCTGGAGGAAAAGAAGAGGATTCATAGCTTTCCCAAGGGTATTAGCACGTAAGTGAATGTAATGGATTCGACTGAAATTCGAGTTCAAATCTAGCAATCTATGCCAGTTCCTTGGATTTTAAGACAGACATGTGCATGTAAATTAGAAGTGTGATTTAATGCAAATTCTCTTACCCACCTCCATTCAGTACATTCGTATGCTAGGAAAATCAGTGATAGTTTTGATAGCAGACATAAAAAGGAAACTACTACAAGAATTTCTACAGAAGCTAGTAAAAGAAAGCGAGAAGAAAAGACTAAGCATCTATTGGAAGAAGACAGGTTGGTAGCAAAAGAAATAGCCCTTCCCCCACTTCCAAAGACGAAGTGGAGAAACCAAAAGCAAGTAAGTACAACATTTTAAATATCGTGGAAGTTTTATAACAGCAGACGGAAAATGTGACTCGGAAATTCGAAGGCAATAGAATAGTGAAAGATATCTTCTAAAATCTAAGCGAAGTATTAAGAAACAGGAAAATTTTGTTGGAAACAAAGAAAAGAGTACTGAACTGTTATGTAATATCGGCTCTCCAATATGGCAGTGAATGCTGGACAATCTCATCTCAGATGAAGCAAAGACTCGATGTAACAGAAATGTAGTTCTACAGAAGGATGCTGAGAATACTATCGACTGAACATATGAAAACATATTAGGGAAAATGGAAACAAGAAGAACACTTATACTGGAGACCTGATGAATAGTGTTGCCAGCTTGTTCACTCAACATGGACCCAACCGAGCATTTGTAGGACGTAGTAAAGGGGATGTTTATTTCCAAGTAAAATCCATCATCTATAAATACCAGCGAGGTTTGGACGGCTATCGAGACAGCATAGTTGAACATCTCTCTGGGTTCTTTTTAGACTACTTGTAGAATTGATGCCACGCCGTTAAGGTAAGCGTTTTTGAATCTGTGAAGAGTTGTCACGAACGGATTTCAGCTTCTAATGCTTTAACGGAAGACTGTTTACTCACTAACTTCACTATAAAGCACCATAACATGAAAGTCAAAACACATTGGACGGACATTTTCGTCCCGGACCATTGCGTACCAGACAATTGCATCCCTGCATATTTCTGATATTTTTTTGAAGTTATCATTTTTAAAGTGTTGTTTAATATAAAAATTTGCACAACAACAGCTTTAAAGTACAGTGATCCCTCGCTAATTCACGGTTCTACTATCGCGGATTCACGATTTCGCGGATTTTTAAAATATATATTTGGAAAATATATCGCGAACTTTCTGGAAAATTCTAGAAAAATCGCGGTATATGAACACCTAAAATTTTTCATTAAACGCATTAAAATATTAATAATAATTATTATTTCCAGGTCTAGGAACAACAAAACAAGCGTAAAATAGCAATAGAAAGTCACCGCCGTCTGAAGAGACGTAAAAGACAATTATCGGCTGCACAGTAGAAGTCATCATCAGCTTCATCATCATCATTTCTATTGTGCAGCAAATTCATCATCATCATCATTCAAATTCTACTTCAACTTCTTTCGTGTTGAATACAGTAACAATCTTTATTTTATTTTTTAATCTAAAGTGTTATTGCTTAACAGTTGTCCTTATTATTAATAGAGTACTGTAATGAGTGGGTTGTTAACAGTACAGGGAGGGTTTTTAAAAGTCCAAATACACGTTAAATAAATACTGTAAATATGACGTCCCTACTTCGCGGAAATTCAGTTATCGCGGTCGGTCTTCGCAACCAATCTACCGCGATAAACGAGGGATCACTGTACTCTAAAAAGGTAGTTACCATAAATAAAAGAAGAGAGAAAAATGTATTTTTTAAAGTAAGAGAAAATTAATCTAGCAGTCTCAGTTCACTCCAGCAGTGCGTACCACAAACATCTAACAGATTCTGGATTTTATAGATTATATTTTTTATTTGGAACTCATGGCTAAGTTCCTAAAATCAAACACTGGTGGACAAATATTTGAGGACGAGGAAAATTACAGCTACCCACTATCATAAGAAAAACAGCGATGAAACAAAAATATACTGGCGATGTGTAGAGCGATCTTGCAACACCGTTAATCTGTCATTGCATTTTAAACAAAAATAAACTTTTCATTTTTTTTATTTTATTCATTTTTTAAAAATCTATGATTACTATTCATGCTTTAAAAAAAATATGATAATTGCATTTGAAAGCTTCATAAAATTATCAGAGGTACGCAATTATCCAGGGACGCAATTGCCCCTTACGCAAATGTCCAGTACGCAACTGGCCTAGAACTATCGCATCTTACTTATTATAAAACGCAGATTTTGTGTGTGTGTGTGTGTGTGTGTGTGTGTGTGTGTGTGTGTGTGTGTGTGTGTGTGTGTGTGTGTGTGTACGTTTATATATTGGATCGGATTTCCAACATTTTTCAACCGATTTCAACAAAACTACACTTTTTTTGGCAGGTAGTGTTTCTTATTGTCTTGCACACTTTTTTCTTTATTTTTACATTCAGAATGCTTTAAAAATTCCATTTACAAGACAATTGTTTATAATAAAATTCTATTCAATCGGTAGACTCATAACGATTGAAAACAATGTTTTTGTTTGAGTTTGGGTTTTACCAATTCGTAAAAAAAAAACACAAAAAAATAAAACTAATTAAGACGTGGGTGTCCGTCAACCTTAAACAATAATCTTTGTCAATTTTATTTTTCAGTCTTTATGATGGTCGATACTTGATCAATTTCTTACTGTTACGTCCCCGGGCAACGCCGGGCTCTACTGCAAGTATATATATATATATATATATATATATATATATATATGATAAGATATATTTTTAAGCTATGCTATATTTATGGGTTAATGTACTCAGTATCAGAAATAGAGTATAGGTAAATATAAATAGGAACATTGAGGTCAACCAAGAGGCAACAGTCTGTTTCATGCTTGAACGCAATCTTCAGGCCACCTCTTACATTGAAACAAGAAACAGTTATGCAATTGTTCGGGATGTAAATATCCACTAAGCAGCTGTCCTAGAACCGGTTAAGACATCTGGTGACCGGAGAAGTGGGTTCATGCCTTTCTAAAGTTAAACATTAGCAGTAACTAACTATGAAACCGCCAGGTTAGTCTCTACTCCACGGTAATGATGTGTCTTCTTGTCTCTTTTTGTGTCTCCCTTTTTGTTGAACGTGTTTTCTTTTCGAGTGGCCATTATTTCCTGAATTAACTTTTCTGTCAACTTTCATCTTGGGACGATAAAAAAACAAAAACATGCTTGCTCGTCTAAGTGGTTGGGGTGGGCAGCATAACTTGTAAGCAGAATTTGACTGCTCGGCAGATTTTTATAACTCAAAAGTTAACCGGAATTTCGTTGAACGTTAAATATTCGCCGCCTTTCGACTACTGCCACAACGTCCTCGTCCTTTTCATCGTCGTGGTTTCATATTGCAATCACATATAGTCTGCAGTCAAGTAAGGGATAATTTCCTGCTGCTGGTAGCATGTTGCCCAATACAATCTGTCTCTTGTTGCTTGGCGTCGAGACAGAGCCAAGTTACCTTCCTCTGCTATAAAAATAAATAAAAATACTCAGCATCGCTAGGATTACAAGACGGATTAATTAGTACGGAAAACATAATTGGAATTCTGTCTGAAGGTATTTGTTTTACTGTTCACTTGGGACAGACATGAACCATTATGTATCTTAACAAAGTTCTCATCACTGACATACCACAATTCTTTCTTAGAATTGGTACTATGCCAGTTAAGAAAATGACGTTGCGAAAACTTCTCTGTAACTTTATATAGAGGTTGCATGTGTGTATTTCATATTCTCACTCTCCTCCTTTTTTAGTTGTGGCACACAGTTATTTTATTATTCTTCGATCGATCTCAGACGAGAGTAGAACGAAAACCGGTCAGCTTTTTCTAATTTTTTTCCACTTTTCTTAATATATATCTTCTTTCCTGAATTGACTTTTCTGCTGTTAGTAATTTTCTCATTGTACATTTCTCTTCTTTTTATCATACATTGAACACTTGCCGCCGCCACATCTGGTCTGGTGCTCCGGCTCTATATCTCGAGATTCTTGACCAAATTCAACGAAGGAGGTCTGTAATTTAATCGATCGTGACCTGCCATCCCGACTTCAGTTACTTTCTCACCGACGTGACGTAACTTCCCTCTGTCTTTTCTACAAATATTTCATGGCATCTGTTCTGATGTGCTGCATGATTTTAAGTGTGCTATTGGATTGGTAACTAGGTTTTACTGAAGGACCAGCTAGATATAATCACCACTTACATTCTAATATTTCATTTTCTCGCACTTCGGGAGACCGAGTTGGTGTGAGCAAGGAGGAACAAAAATATGTAGTTCACTGTTTCAATTCAACAAAAAGTGAAATTAAAAGAAAAACAAAAACGAAAATTTGGTTACGTATTTGAACCTCGCTAGAGAACTGACGTAAGGGGCGATTGAAGCTAATAGTAGTACCGATCGTATTTGGAGAACTGGGTGCAATCTCTGAAAGAGTAACCAAAAAGTGGAAATTCGATGTAGTATCGGGACCACCTAAACAATAGCACTACAGAAAGCATCTAGAATATTTAGAAAAGTTTGTGAATAATAAAGAAACTTGTTGTCAATTGGTCTCCGGTGTAAGTCTCTAATTTATACTGGTGTGAATGAGCGTATAATAAAAACAATAACGGCAGCGCTGGAGACGTGGTAATGATGGCAATGAAGTAAATGTTCTTGTTGATGAAGTTAACGAATGAAATAAAAAAAGAATAACTAAAAAGTAAATAAATCAGACAGAATTCGCTCAAAGAGTCTCGCAGTCAAAATACGACCGCCATTTGACTTCCAGTTGAGTCAATTTGTCTCTCGAACTGATGTGACAAGGTAAGGTAAAATGTCAATTCATTTGCCTTGCTGAGCGTGTGAACATGCAACTAAGAAGGGACGTGGGTCGGCCTTATCTGAAGGCTGAGGGCTGAGATAAATTCATCATAGTTAGTGAATCAAGATACGAGACGAGTAATGGATTGTCTCTGATTATGAACGACGAGTGATAGCTAAGGAACTTTCAGCACCCCTGAAGAGGGTTCTCCACCCGACCCTTAAGATAAAGAGGAGTCCCAGACACTGACCTACTGTTTCTTATCTATCATATTAATCAGATGCAAGCACCGCCTTCGTTCTACGTAATATATCGTTCATATATATATATATATATATATATATATATATATATATATAATCTTCTTTGCATATATTGATTCTCCATATATTATTTAAATCAGAAACAACATTGTCCAACATATATATATATATATATATATATATATATATATATATATATATATGTATTTCTTGTGCAGTTCCCCACCTGATGACACGTTTAAAAAGGCTTTCCTTTGTTGACGTTGAAACAAAAATGTAGAATTTTGTAGTGGATATGTGCATGTTCTAATGTAACACTACATAAGAAAGAAAGAAATACGTTTCTACTTTTTGAATTGAGAACTGTTTTTAAATTAATGTTTTTAAATTAATGTTTTAAATTATTGTTTTGAACGCGGAGATCTTACTGTTCGTTCTTATACACTCTGATATATATATATATATATATATATATATATATATATATATATATATATATATATATATATTAATAAATACAAACGTTTGAGGAAATTCTGATAATGAGAAGAGGATTCGCCTTTAATTCATTTAAAAAGCTTGGCAACTTTCGACTCGAACTAAGAATTATAAAGAAAAAATACCACAATAAATATTAAAGACTTTTTAAAAGTCACTTATTTTCTTTCTTGTTTTTAATAACAAAAATCGCCGGCTTAGGGAAAGTACTCAGATTCATTATTTAAGCATACACACAAGTACACATTTCCTTCTTTCGTTTTCGGAGCTGATGAAACCTTGAATGGCAAAATGCATTATCAAATCTATTTTCAATCAAATCTCCTGAAAAGTTTCCATTTATAAAAATTTACAAATTCTGTCGGGATTTGTATATGCTAATTTTAAAACAGAAACACACACACATGCATTGACGCCATCTTGTTTTTGAGCTCTGTACTAAGTTGACCCTACCCCGATTGAATCTAATTAATCTTTGAACACAGACATTCTTAGAAAATAATTCTGAGTTGGAAAAATGATACCGAATAATACAACGAATCCTTCAATATTTCCTTTAGTTTATTCGCGATGAAACGTAGCTGAGTAAGTGATTGGATTTCTGTAATTTCAGTCATAATCCACTTTGCTTAACGCTCCGTTAAACAAGGTGGATTCCTTGAACCCTGTCACAAAATGCTTTTCCCTTAATATGTAGCTAGTGGCCAAGTCAAATTTACATGTTTAGTCAAGTAGCTTTCTGAATATCTCTATCAAGGATTTACAAAGAGTTTCTGGTTTTAGTTGAAATATTTGTGAGGATGACAAGCGGATGCAGGAACATTGGTCTAAAGAATACTGGCCTAAGGAATATTCGTCTAAAGAATATTAGTCTAAGGAAAACCTATCTAAGAACATTGGTCTATGGAATACCTGTCCATGGACCATTGGACTATGGAATACCCGTCTGAGGACCATTGGTCTATGGAAAACCCGTCCATGGACCATTAATCTATAGAATACCCGTCTATGGACCATTGGTCTATGGAATACCCGACTATGGCTATTGGTCTATGGAATACTCGTCTGAGGACCATTGGTCTATGGAATACCCGTCCATGGACCATTGATCTATGGAATACTCGTCCGAGGACCATTGGTCTATGGAATATCTTTCTATGGACCATTTGTCTATAATAGCATGTTTTCAAAAGTTAACGCTTCATTCAGCTACAAAAATACTACATTTGATAGATATTGACCATATTACAGAATAATAATTAAGACATAGAAATATTGCGTCCTGGGTATGACGATAAAATACATCCGAACCCAGGGTATGACGATAAAATACGTCCTACAGCAAGGCATCTGATCAGGAGGCTTTGAGGAGCGTGGAACCTCCTCTTAATTGTTGATGTTCCCAGGTCCACCCTAACCGGGGTGGTAGCACCTGTTGGGGTCCCAGCTATGGGCAAATAGTTAATCCAGAAACTGAGGTAAAAGGCATTATAAAAGTGTAAAAATAGGTTTTAATACCAGAAATAATTTGTAAAAAATTATTACCAGAAATAAATTTTTGAAGGAAAAAGATATTACTAGCAATATGTTTTTGAAAAAATATTACCAGCTATACGTTTTTGAAAAAAATATTACCAGCTATACATTTTTGAGGAAAAAAATATTAACAGAAATAGATTTTTGACAAAACAAAAAATATTACCAGAAAAAAAGTTGTCGGCATTAAATGACCCATTGAGGTTGATATGCCGTAAAACAAACCAAAACCAAAACAAATATAGCAATATCAATTACTATGATACAAATGGCTTATAAGCATTTATTGGCATTGCATTGTTTGTATATTAATACAAACAACATTAGACCATAATTCTCTAGAAGAATATTTCTTAGACGTATATTCTTTAGACCAATATTCCTTAAGCCAGTGTACCTTAGACGAATGTTCTGTATCCCATTGCAAGCATGTAACCATAAAGTCTGTAATACATAGAAACGTATGCAACGATCACAGTAACCATCTTGTTTGGAATGTTTGAAATGAAAAAAAAAAGCTGCTGAAATGGTGACAGATTGATAATATATTGTTTTAAAAAGTTCATACTCAAAATAAAATGAACCCTATAACGGCCTTCTAATTCTATTTTTGAAAATAAAACCTTTTTTTAATTTATCCTATAAAATCTAGAAAAACACTCAAGACAATATAGGACACTAAGATTAAGAAGTAGATAATATGTGTATAATATCTGAAAGGAGGTATTAGGTTGGTGCAAAAATAATGACGTAATAATGTCGTTTTTTGACGTATTTTTTAACGTCAAAAAAACGACATTATTACGTCATTATTTTTGCACCAACCTAATATTTGAAACCCCCCACAGTACCGAGATAAATTTAAAAATACATTTTTCTTTTTTTAAAATTAGCATGTCTGTTGTTACAGTGAAAACTAACAAATAAGACAATGCACTGTTATGGATCTCTAAGAAAAAGAAAAAAAATATTCGCCGTGACCCAAGGTTCTACATTCCAAGCGGCACCTCCCCATTGTATTTGTAGGTGGAGCATCAAGAATGATATTTACTGTAATTATTATTTTTATAGCAAAGACTGAAAAATCAATGAAATTTTTGCTGAAATCCAAGTCTAATAAAATATTAAAAAAAAATACATAACATTGCTATTGAATGAAATGAGAAAGAGCCAAGGAAAAACTGACGCCCGTGGCATGGGATGACTCCACATTTAAGAGAGATGCATCACGTGATGTATGAAATATAAAAACGGAAAATAAATATTTAACTTGTTAACAAGATTACGTTCGAAATGATTAGGTAGTAAAAAGTTAAAACTGTATTCATTTCTTTTATCTTACAAATAATTAAATATTAATAATTAAATTGTATTTGCTTTAAAGAAAAAAAAAAGTTAACTAAAAAAAATGAAAATCAGAAACGCAATTTCAGGAGTTTGCAGCAGGCATGAACTGGCCGTCTCCTTCAATTTTGTGTAAACAACAACAACAACAACAACAAAATCAATCGACGGACGAATCGCTTAGTGTTTTATTTGCTCAGCAAGAAATTGCCGATTTTACTTTAGATTAAACTTATTTTTTTCCGAAAATAAAACTTATTTTTATTTGATTTTTTCTTAAATTTTTCTTAATAAATTATTAAATTATCATTTATTTTTTGACTATTTGTGAATTTAATTTTACAATATTTTCAATAAATGTCGGATGCTCATTTTTGCTTTTTACACTTGTAAAGTGTCAAGCCTTTTGGAAGGAAGAATAACGACAGGAAAATTGGTTTGTAAGAGTTTAAAACATCAAGCGAAATGGTTTATGTTGCTTATTCCCGCACTCGATCGAGATTTATAAGGATGATATTTATTTCTGTAAGTTGTGGCTCAAGATTTACAAGAAATTGAAAGGAAAACGACCGAAGAAATAAAAATAACTTCAATGGAGTTGAAGGTGTGAGGAAAATAACTTCTGCAAATCTGTTCAAAAAACAAACAGCAAGATTGAAGTTCTCAAGTGGAGATTTCAACAAACAGAATCAGTCGATGAAAGCGTATTAGCCAATGAGTAAGATTTGAATATTATGGCGGAGAAGGATCCCAAGACTTTAGAAAAAAAAAAAAAAAATAACAAGGGAAGACAAAAAGAAACTAAAGCTTAGCGCAGAATTTAATGCATAGATTTTAACGAAATATTTAAATGTAATTAACCCCCCCTCAAAAAAAAAAAAAAACAATAGATTTTTAATGAGGAACAAAAAAATCAGATGTATTGAAGTTGGCATTAATCATGATATGAAGTTGATTTGTTTCGTCATATTAATAGCGTTTGTGATAGAAAAAGGGGATAATAAGCGAAAGAGATTTTCCCAATGTCTGCAAGCGGGGGAGAGTTCGAAACATCAAAATAAAATAAAAATTGTAATATAATAGTGAACACTTGGCCTAACATCTGATGCATTTATATATAGTGATGAAGTTGAAATAGTGCATTTCAATCTAAAAGAAAGAGCAGCTAATGTAGTGGGTCTAAAACATACCCATTTTAGTGAATAAGAACGCTCACCATGCTAAAAAGATGTTACAAAATTTGCATCAGGTGAAGATGGAGACTTTATCGCAATATTCCTGTTCAAGTGAACGTTCTCCTGATCAAAATGGCTATTCCTTTCGAAGGAATAACTTTTATCCGAAACAAATTTTAAAAGCCTTTCGTGAATTTACTGCAACATATCACGAACAATCTTTAAAGAAGTGAATTGACCACTTGTTAAACTTGAATAAAACGCATAGGAGGAACAGGAAGATTTTGAAGGATAAAATATTTTCCTATCTGTTTTATTCATGACATTTTGATTAAATAAATCGGTAATGTCACGCTGAATAACCAGATAAAAAAGTAATATCAAACAAATATTCTTGTCAAAGGTGAGTAAAACTAGAATAAAATCCCCCCACAAAAGTGGATACAGAAAGAAATCGGCAAGGAACACCCCTAAAAACAAAAAGAAAAGAAACCAATGGCGACACTAGTAGGTGTTTTATATCCTCTTAAACAAGTCTTTCAATCTGTTTTTGTGAGACCATAAAAGTTTGGGCAAAGAAATGGTCCATTTTATAGGTGCACTCATATGTGGATATTCTTACACAAAGTAAATACGACTACAGCTAACAACAATAATAAAGGCTTTTCATTGAATACAAAACCCATAAAAACGCAGCAAAACGAAAAAGAAGGAATATATATTTAAAAAAAGTCTCAGCTTTTCATGTAGACTGTAAAAAGGTTTTTCATTCAACCAAAATTTATAAGGCTCCCTTGAGAAAGGCAAAAACACGACATTTACGAGACGACGAACTTTTCACATCTTTCAACACCGTCATTGACTCTTGTGAATGACTTTCAGATACGCATGCGCAATGAGGTTTATTTTCACTTGTTTCCAAGAAAACCTTTGTTCAAAAAAACTTGAGGGAATAGAAGATTATGAAAATTAATATATTTTTAAAATCTATGTGCAATTACGCTCTATATTAACACATTGTAAAAAGACATGAACCTTAACGTCCCTGCATCCGATCCTACCACCAATTTTAAGCGAAATAAGAAGAAAGCGAAGATGATAATTCACAAGTGGTTCGTATTTAAATCTAATTCTCTTAAAAATCTGTTTTTGGTAATGTTAACTTGGTAGATTTGAATAAGATTTATTTAATTGATAGATGATTTCTCCAAGACTTTTTTAAACGACTGAACTGAATTAAGTCTACAGTCCAGAATGAAAGAGTGGCAGAATCCATTTTTTCTAAGCATGATGAGCAGAAAATGAATTTAAAATATGAATGGTAAATATTTTCATCAGATCAAAATATTCCTAGCAATCCATGCAAGAGAAACTTTAATACAGATTGCTGAGAAAGAAAAGAAATCTGGACAACAAAAAGAGTTTAAGAACCCAAAGAATTCGTGCTAAGTAATGATTCTCTTCAAGGATATATATATATATATATATATATATATATATATATATGTGTGTGTGTGTGTGTTTAGTTGAATAATCTAGACATATAATGACTATGTTTTTTCATGGATCGGGATTTCTTTAAACTGCCAGTTTTAGTCTGTTATGGATCTCTTGTGCATTTTTTTAATAAGAGTTTTAAGTTGTCTTTTGCTATTTCACTCTGCTTCTTCACGAGGTTAAATTTAAATTGCCAAGTATTGGGATTATGGTGAGCTACTGGATCATGTACTTTAAAATATGTATATTTAGGCAGCATCTCTCAAATCAATATTTTAGCGTTGTTATTAATAACAGCACTAAGTGATACGTGAATCTGAGAGGGTTAAAATAAAATAGACATATATATATATATATATATATATATATATATATATATATATGATAAAGATATAGTTTAAAGTATGCTATATTTATGATAAAAGTGGTCAATATCAGAGATAGAGCGTGTATATATATATATATATATATATATATATATATATATATATATATATATATATATATATGTATGTATAGGTAACTATACTCGTCTCGAAAAACCTTCGAATTTTTGATTTGCCAATAATCAAATCAATCTCGAAGGAAAAAAAGGTTTTAAAAAAAGAAAGAGCCAGGAACATGAAAGTCTGTCGAAAAAATCGCACAGATACAGGTTCAAAGCCCAAAGAAAAAAACCCGACACGAGTAAACAACTAACTTTCCCTGACGATACGCTTAGGTGAAACCTGGGTAGATTTGTCTGGCTCACTAGGTTTGACTATATATATATATATATATATCTACACACAATGAAATTCAAAATCACCTGATAATTTGTCAGTCTTATTCAACCCCGGTATAGACTGAGTTCGTGTCAGAATTAGAAATTTAACTGTGAACAAAAAAATGTTAAAAAACTAATACAGACTTTATCCATTTCAAT
Organism: Acanthosepion lycidas; assembly: GCA_963932145.1. NCBI lineage: Eukaryota > Metazoa > Mollusca > Cephalopoda > Sepiida > Sepiidae > Acanthosepion > Acanthosepion lycidas. Next base: position 32,303,065 of record OZ010574.1, read on the forward strand.
GTTTCAGTCAGACGAAAGGCACGAGTCAGTGATCAGGGGAGGGAGGAATATATTTGTCTTAAAGGGAAGAGGCTTTATAAAATTAAACCCGGATATTTACCTTATGACCTTAAATTAACGTTATATGAAGAATGAAATGTTAATTTGAAACATTTAGAGGAATAAAAAGTGGTTAAAAAAGAACTTAAAATATATAGATAAGGTTATAATTAAAAATACAAAATCATACTTAAAAGTACTATTCGAAAGACAAGTTATATTTAAAAAAATAAGATATATTTAAATATGTTATATTAAAAAATAAGTCATATTTAAATAATTTATATTAAAAATAAATAAAATTATATTTAAAAATAAGTATTTAATATAAAACCAATAGGCTATATTGATGAATAAAAATGTATTTATAAATAAAAATAATAAACTAAATTATACATATAGAAATAAAAAAATAATAAAATAAAAAATTTTACTTTAAAGTTAATCTAAAAACAAGTTATATTTAAAAATATAAAGTTATACTTAAAAAAATACGAAGTTATATTAAAAAAAACAACAACCCTAAAATATATAGATAAAGAGATGTATGTATATATATATATATATAAAGAACAGTATGATATATAATCCGGTGTTCTTATAGATATTTTTATTTTTACAAAATAGTGCTCAATGTAAATTTACAGAGCATTAATATTATAAATTAACTGATTTAAAACAATTAAATAATTTATAATAGATAAAGAGATGTAGATATTTACTCAACCGCCCCCCCCCCACGAGGTCAGGTTGTGACACAAGGTCGGTTTAATGTGGGGAGCCTGTGCGCGTGCACCCGGGCAAAGAACAAAAATTCCCCGAGCCCCCGCAACCGACGGTTGCGCTGGCCTCGGTGCGTGCACCGATCCTTCTCTCTAGTGCAATGAGAAGGCGCGGCACCTCTTCAGTATAATTTTCTCAGTTGCCCCTCTGTTCTTTGACAGAGAAGCCCCTGAGCGCACTATGTCCAAGGAAAGAGACGCAACTGAGAGATGATAAGTAGATGTGTACCTACTCAAAAAGAATAAGGTACACAGTTAGACAAAGAGATGTAAGTGATAAAAGGAAAGAGAGTGCTTAGAACAGGGACAATTATGAGATATAATTAATATAGGGTAAAAACGGAAACATAGAAATTGATGAAACGAACAATAATGCGTTGCACAAAAGTTGCACTATTAGAAACACCATTAACAATGTTTGAAACAATTCAGAAATAGAGAAAGGAAACGACCAGAAAGGACAATAAAATTCAGCACCTTGAACCCGTCGTGGCTCTATCAAGAAAAATCAAATGATCAATTCTTCTTTTAAGGCGCCTTCAAAATATACTTAATTTCAATTTCAATGCAAGAAGAGTACGAAATTTTATTAACAAAGAGGACAATTACATATTTTGTTCCAGAAACATTTCCTTATTCCTGCTTAGGTATAGAATACTTTCGTGTTTACGTTGTTCAAATCAATGATTTAGGTTTGTAGCCATATTAAAAATATTTTCTTCTTTTCATAAAAAAAATCTCCAATACTCTCGCGTGTGACTGTATATCCAAAAACTTCGTAAGTATATATTTGTTTAGAGTGATGGTTTACAAGTGAACATTTGTAGTGAAGAGACCTCAGTTCTCTTGGGTGTCCCTCATCATTTTATGATTTTGTATGGATTTGTATCAGACGAAGCTAAACTATATATATATATATATATATATATATATATATATATATATATATATATATATATATATATATATAGTTAATAGAAGTATATGTTTGTCACTTAGCTGATTGATGTTACTTTCAGCATCTCGACTCCAGAGTTTCGTAGGTGGACCTGTCTGCCCACTCTTCAGGAGTATCAGCAATTTACTTATATTTTTTCAGTTTTTATTTTTATGCGCTTACCATTGGTGTGCGTTGTTTTCCTTATTGCTTGCATTTGTAGTGTGTGTGTGTGTGTGTGTGTGTGCGCGCGCGCGTGCAGTCATGTGCCCGTCTTTGTGGATAAATATTTGTGTCCGTTTGTGCGGATGGGCGTACGTGCAGGGTTTCGGGATCATTTGTCCTTTTCTTCACCTTTTTTCACTTTACACGCACCTTAGCTTTTTTCCCTTCGTTTTTCCCTCCTTTTCCTCTTTTCTTTCGATTCTATCCATTTGTGACGAATTATTATGACCTCTAGACATTCCACCGGTTTTAATTTCTGAGCGTGCTACTCTTTTGGGTTAGGGAAGTTGCATTTCGTTTTTTACATAAATAATTGCTATTAATGCCTAAATAATAAATATTTTTAATACACACACCCATGTATGATATTAATGCGTGAATGATATATATATATATATATATATATATTCACTAGGCTTTTTCTTATTTGGTTTGGTGGTATCTTAAGTGTTAAATGTAGAAGGTTAGATTTATTATTAAATTTTTATGAATATGTTTGCATTTATACGCTTGTGCACACACATACGCGCACATTCATGCATGTACGTATATGGGTATACACACGTGCACACATATAAACGCACGTACAGAGGCACATATACACTTATGTATGTGCCTTAAACTAGTGCTTAAATGGTAAAGTTATTTTTTCTATTTTTAGAATATTTATTATGGTTGGTTAGTTGAGTTTATAGAATGTTTTCTTTGTTGTTTGAATATGTATGTACAGTATATACTCACGCACGCTCGCTGCACGCATGCACATATATAATTGTTAAAAGTGTATATGTATTAAATGAAATATTTGCTTATATCATAAGTTACAGTTTATCTAATGTTTAATTTTTATTTAATGGTTAGTAGATTATTTGTTTTTGCCTTGATGTTATATATTGAGGTATTAATCATGGGGGTTAGGTTTGTTCTTTTTTTGGTTGTGTGTATGCATATATCTATATGTACATGCACAAAATCGCTTATAAATATGTATGTTTAATATTTGTTCGTTTATTTATTAGTTTATATTATATTTATTTCATTTATTTAATCATTAAAAGTTTATATTATATTTATTCTATTTATTTGTTTATTTTTAATTAATGCTTAGATAGTAAAGTAAGTATCAATATGCCTACATTTACACATTTTTCAGTTTTCATGTTTAAGAATTTATTTTGTTTTTTAAAACTAATCATTGCTAATTTTTCCACTAAGCATAATTTACATTTTTTCTTGTTAATACTGTATGGGGTTTGCTCTTTTTATAATTTCCCATTTGTTTTTGTGGGAATATGGTTTTCTTTTTGGCTCCATATGTCTTTTGATAGAGTTTTATTGTTTGTGTATTTTTTTCTTTTAAAGGATATTTTGTGATTATAATATCTTCTTTAATTTTTTTTTTCTGTGGCACCGATGTAATTGCGTCAATGTTATTAATTACGATTGCTTTGCATATTATGTTATTGGTTAAACATTTATTGTTAAGTGGGCAATTTTCTTTGTTTCTGCAGTTACATACTTTGGTGTTATTTTGCTGGGTCTAATTGTTATTGTTGTAATTATTATTGTCTTTGTTGAGTATATTTTTATTGTGTTTAGTTATTATTTTCTCCATGTTATCAATGCAGCTGTAACTAATTTTGATTGTATTTTTTTAAATAATTTTTGATAATTTCCTGTTTTTAGGGAAGTGTTTGTCAATTATTTTGAAGAATATTTTTCCCTATTTTTGTTTTTATTACATTGTTGTAGTGGCGGTTGAATCAAATTATGTTTCTTTTTCGTTTTTTTTTTTTTTTGTTTGAATTGTTTTCGCTTTTGTTTTCTAGTTTGTTCGAATATCCGCAGTTTTTTTTTTTTTAGAGCTGATTCATGTTTTCTGGTTTTCACTGACTATTATTAAGCGACTAGAATTTGTTGAAATTCTTTTATTTATAGATAGGGTATAGTATTTGTTTGAATACGTTAGAGGAGTGGTTGGAATTTCTGTTAATACACACACACACACACACACACATACACACACACACACACACACACACATATATATATATATATATATATATATATTATTTATGAAAAAATGAAATGCAATTTTTCTAACTCAAGAAAACACTAGAACACTTAAGAATGAACAAGGACAATGGATGTATGAAAATCCAGATGTCAAAAACCGCTACAAATGAAAGAAAAGATAAAAAATACAAAAACAACAAGGAGTGTGTGTAAAGTGAAAACCAAACGACAATAAAAGAGAAATAACTACAACATTCTACACGTACGCACATATACACGCAGACGGGTGCGCACACGCACACTTACACGCACGCATACACACACAATGAAAAAATAAACATTGCACAAATGAAAAGTGCGAACGAGAAATATAAACAGTCAATTGCTGATACCCTCTGACGAGTGGATAGAACGACTCCCGTCTACGAAACACTGGAGTCGGGATGCTGAAGCTAACATCAATCAGCTAAAAACGCACAAAACTACCCTCTCCGCCCTGTTATATCGCAAATTTCCACTCCTGTGTATCAATTAACAAAAATCATTAATCAACTTATCACATCATATTTCCTAACAAATGCAGCATAAAATCAAGTCTCGAGGTAATTCAAATTCTAAAAAAGGAAAAACTTAATAACTATAGCCTCTCTTGATGTTGAAAACTTATTTACTAACGTCACTGTTTGCGAAACTATTGATATTATTATAAGAAACATATACAATAATCCATCTATATCTCCACTCAAAATTAGGTCTAGTATATTACTACTGCTAACTTGCACTACCGAAGTCCCTATTCTATGATCACAAAAATAACATATATACACAACGTGATGGTGTTTCCATGGATTCATTTCTTGGTCTGACTTTTAGCAATTTCTATATGGCTAATCTTGAAAATAACATCTTTAAAATTTTTTAAAAATCTTCCATCTAAGATATGTCGATGATATCCTTATATTAATCAAGAATACAGAAGAAATAAATAAACTTCAAAAACAATTCCAGGACAACTCTGTCCTTAAGTTTACATATGAACTTAATAATAGTAGCAAAATTCCTTATCTAGATATACTGATAAATACTAATAACAATAATTTCACTATCTCTCCATATAAAAATCTACCACCATAACTGTACTCTTAATTATATGAGTGAATGTCCGAATTACTATAAAATAGCAATTATAAAAAGCCTAATGAACCGTGCAAAAATTAATTCATCCACAAAACAGATTTTCTACAGTGAACTAAAAAATTTAAAACAAACCCTCATGAATGATATCTTCCCTAACTATATTGTTGATGAACAAATAAGATGCTTCATCAAAGATCTTTATACTAAACAAATAGAATATAATACTTTTTCAACTAACCCTAAACATATCAATCTTTCATACCGTAACCAAACGCATTCTAATTATAAAAAAGATGAAAATATCTTAAAATAATTAATAAAAACTAATACATCCACCACAGATACTAGTAAAAAAAACTAAAATTAATTATATACTGTAGTAAATTTACTATATCTAATACAATCATTCGTAATGACTTTTCCCCGTCTACTAACGTGTTGCAGAAAACCAACATTGTTTATAAATTTAAATGCCCTGTGGGAGATTGTATCTCCCTTGGAAAAAATAATATTTATGTTGGACACACTACAACAATGTTGTCTCGGCGGCTAAGTTTTCATTTAAATAATGTCTGACATTTCTAAACATTTACAACAACATACCTGTTTACATTCGCAATTCAGAAAAATCTACACTTTTTACGTAAAGGACAAACATAAACTAAAAATTCGTGAAGCTATCTATAATAAAAAAATTTGAAACTAAACCTTAATAAAATTAATTATGAATACACATCAAATATTTTAAAATGTGTATAATAGATAGGATGAATGCCAAGGTTTACGATAGTAGTTTCACTTTTTACTACTGTTGCCGTAAAAAAACCTCCAAACCATACTTAGTTACCTCCCTTTAAACGGTTTCAGCGGTCACGCACTGACACAGCGTTCCTCACTCCATTTGTAAGAAATTAAACTTTCAGAATGGGTTTTAGCGGTCATGCACTGACATAGCGTTCCACATTCCATTTGTAAAACAAATTAACTTTCAGATAACGCAATTTATCTGTGACAATAATGGATACTATAATATTTATTTTATTATAACAATACCCTGATGATATTCTACACGTAAGCAGAAAACTTGTTTGTATATAGAGGGTGCGATGGGTAACTGTCGCCATTTTATATTTTTAATTTCGCGCATGTGCGTTGTTTGGTTTTATTTTATTTTTATTTAGCTATCCTCTACCTTTACAAGAGTCAGATCAGGCCCAAAATCGAATACTGCTGTCATATTTGGGCAAGAGCTGCCTAATCCTCACTTTCCAGTTTCGATAGCGTTCAAGAGTGACAAACGACAAATTGTTTTCCATCCTGCAAAACCTCTCCCTCACGAACGGGATGTGGCGAGCCTCTCACTGCTCTATCGCTACTTCCGTGGGAAGTGCTCGGACAAACTGCATTCCTTTGTTCCGTCCGTTCTAACCTTCACAGCTAGGACCCGCCATGCCACACACATTGTAGCGAACCACCCTCATTCCCCCCGTATTCCATCGGTGAGAAGTAAGTTCCACTTGAACAGCTTCTTTTCGCGTGCCACTGCTCAATGGAACCGACTACCAAGAGGATGTTTCCCCGATAACTACAATCTTGACCTATTCAAATCTACGTTAACTGTTATCTTCCCCACATATCCACATAAACTGCGTCTCTTACTGTGTAACGATCTACCTTGAGTGGCTCCCAGGCATTGTACAGAGTGAAACTCACTGTAATATATATATATATATATATATATATATATATATATATTGGTCATTACAGATGAAAACATAATGGTTAATACTGGCAGAAAATAATTACATTTTTTCTCAGTTTTGTTATTTTAAAATTTTTTCTGAACTTGAAAAAAATAATAGGATGCTCTTTTCTTGACAAAAAATATTAAAATATGTTATCTCTGTTTTTATACGTCATTTCTCCGGCCACTTCATGCGTCTAAAAATTTATGGGGCCACATTCTCTTTAGCAAGTGACCATTATTTTTTTGACCATTTCATTTAGGAGGTCAGCGAGATTTCCAAAACTTGAAAAAGCTTACATAGGCCACCCAGAAAGAAATTTTAGTGGCTGTTACTTGATTTTGCTCTCGAATTCCTAAAAGTTTATTTTATTTTTATTTGTTTCGACCCTTTGGTTGAAATGGTGACATTTCTGATTTAATGGTCTTCGCACGACGATATTTCTTCCAATAAAAGCTTAATTTATGACTTCGTCTCCTCGATTAAGCCTTGAAGAATTCTTTCCCCTCTGAACTTGATTTCACATTCTTGGGCTTTCGGAGTTTCGAAGTCATTTACTTTGGTTACATTTTGCATACATCGAATCCAGGCTTTTCTAAAAATTTAAATTAATTTTAATTCAATTATACTGATTTCTGTGTATGTGTGTGTCAGAGAGAGAGAGAGAGAGAGAGAGAGAGAGAGAGAGAGAGAAGAGAGAGAGAGAGAGAGTATTCATTTTACAAATAAAAGCAGGTTAAACTAATTTCTTCAATGCTTCTTGGCTCTTTTAAAAAAGAGAAGACGAACTCCCGGGCTATAGGATGCGAGTTCAAGTCTGATTCGAAGTAACTTCTTTATTCTGAATTCAATTTCTTAGCTGAAGAATCGATCGGTTAAAAGAATACAATAAAAAAAGGCAATATACGAAGAAAGGAATCAAATCAATAAGAAATCATGCGATCATGAAATAGACCAAATTTTGCATTTTCAAAAACAGAAGATGGGAAGCTGACCAGGAGGTGATACCCCCTGGTTAGATCGCCTGAGAGATGAAGCTGTCCTTTCTAGAGGTCCGAAACCCCGATGATAACAGACATAAAGATTATTGTTGAATCTTCTCGGCGCCCCGCAAGAGTATTTGATATACTGATATATGGATTTCAGATTCTCAAAACAGCATTAGAATAACACTACTACTACTACTACTTCTACTTCTGTGTATTGAAGTATAAAGCTTGAATTAAAGTTGGAAAATAAAAAAAATGAAGAAAGACCCTTGCTTTATAACAACAACTTTGGTAGTCTAAATAATATGTCGTGGCTAAGTGGTTGGAATATTCAGGTTCGAATCTCAGCATAATCGTTTTGTTAAGGAGGTCATTTCTTGAGAATATGAACCGGAGACAATCCTTGCGTTCGGCACCATGTTGAACCAAGCTTTGTGCGTGAAGTTGGGTAGACGACATTTTTGTTGGTTGTCCTAGCACGATTTCACAAGTCATCGTAAACGAGGAGTTGAGTGTCTAAACTAGTAACGACTCTTCGTTTCGCACATTTGCAGTATAGACTTGAAGAAGCATAAATGTGCCTGAATAAGCGTCAGCAACAGGGATTAGCTATTAACCCTAGCAGGATCCATCGTCTCTTGATAGGTGATGAACGTCTGGGTTATACGTGAGAGCTGAAGTCGCTATTTTTGCGATTGCAATTTCAACATTTTCATTTCAGGAATTAAAAATGAACCTGTGAAAACCGGTTGGGTGAATAAAGAAACGCCTAATAATAAAAATATTTCACCATACTATGTCAACATATTCAGATAAAAATGCCCCCAAAACGAAACTATTCTCTATTAATCGTCTGAGAGAACCCGTTCTGCCTTCCATCAGCATGGCTGATGCTAACCTCCAGGAGAGTGACTCGTTGCGCATTCTCGGTCAAACGTTTTCCACTGATATAAAGATGAAATATTCTTTTTTGCTTTCCAGCGGCGTGGCTGATGCTTGCCTCCAGTAGAGTGACTCATTGCGCATACGTTTTTCGCTGACATGATGTGGAAAGATTGTATTGAATCAATTGTTAGGACTGCTCCTAGTCTTTCTGTGTCGAATTAGACGATTTTTCTAATTTATCTTACATATTTGTAAGTACCATTCAGTCATACCATAGAATATAATTTGATTTTCCTACTATATATTTAGAGATCCTTAGTAAAACCCAAAGAAGACTCTGCAATATCATTGGACCTGACCTGGCATCTCGGTATCAGTCACTTTCCCACTGCCGCAATGTATCTTCCCTGTGGTTTTTCTATAAATGCTTTCATGATAAATGTTCAGATGAACTTTCCTCTATTGTACTCAAACTGTATGAATTTAAGCGCAGCACTGGATTGGCGGCAAGGTTTCATCATTTTACTGTTGAAATAACTCGATGTAACCGTAAATTCTATGCCAACAGTTTCTTCTATCGCACTTCTCGCTTGTGGAACACTCTTCTGGCTTCTTGCTTTGCAGTTAACTTTGATCTTCAAAATTCAGCGTCAATCGTTATCTTCTTTTTAATTTCTGTTCTTTTATTGTTCTTACTCCTTAATAATGTTTTCTTTTTCTTATATTCTTTCACACTCAGTACACTCCTCTGCATCTTAGTGGCTTTGTTGCCGTGCTTGGGATGAAATGATTACAAGAAAAAGTAAATTTTAACGTCACATATCTTAAAAAAATGTCCAAATACGATAAACCTTTAATCTTTGTTCGTCTTTCTTCATCTTAATTTTTCTTTCTCTTCCTGATATTTGTTTTTTATTGCATTATTTTTATCTATTTTTTTTTTTTTTTATCTTTTCCCCGAATTTTAGACAATGCCAACACCAACAAGAAGAGCTGAAAGAAATCCAACAACTGTTACCTATAATTCTTCCCATTTTCGATTCTGGCTTTCTTCTACAAGAACTGATTGGACAATCGTGATAATTAACTTGTTGACACACACTGCTGACCCAATTCTTTACCTGGATACTTTCTCCTCCACTTGGCACTCATAAGAGTCTGTTGATAAGTGTGACTGTTTCTTATCTCCATGCATGCCATCTTCGTTCCTCTGTGTATTAAAGGGAAAAGATTGACTGTCTTTTTATTTCGTTCACCCAATGATGGGTTGACTTGTTTTGAAATTTATTCTTGCTTTCTCCCTTTAAACATTCCCACCCTAGCGTCATCGTTTGTTCATTTTTTTCCATCCTCTCCCACTCTCTCTGTAATGACTGCCTCTCTACGAATTTTTCTTTACCCTTCTATTTGAATCGCATAACGTTTCTTTCCTTTATCTTCTCTTTCTGCTTCTTTTTTTCTTATTGTTTCCACTTTATATTCGTTCATTTCTTTTGTCTTTACCTTTTTCGATTTTACTTCCGCCATTAAAAATCCCTTTCCTTCTACCTATCGCACTCTCTTTGTTTTCTTTACACTTATTAATTCTTCTTTTTTTCTAAGATTAAAACCGCATTGGTAGACGGCGCTCTCTCCTTTCCTCTTTTGTTTTTATCGCTTCTATCCTCTCCTGAAAGTAATTACTGTCGTCTTGCCACCCAACTTTTAAAATTCTAATTTATTAGAATTACCGTTGAGTGTTTCTCTAATTACGTCTTGACGTCCAAGATTATGCGGGTCAAAGGTCAATGTTTGTGAAAGCGCTCGCACAGAAGAGACAAAAACTAAGATTTTTTTCAGCCTGCAAAAATCGGCGTGTTTCCTGCTTGCCGCTCACTGGTTCAAATTATTTGCAAACCTGTTAGAAAAATTACACGGAACAATTTTCAAATAATGTCAAGTTTTTTTGTTTTTTTATCTTGTAGAATATTTGCTGCTCAGATCGATAGATTTGCGATTAAATCTTGTTGGCATTTTTCATCGGTTCCTGCGGTTGGCGTTCAAGCACAGGTAAAAGCACAAACTGCGATTTTCAAGGTAAGTAAGCTTTCTTCATTTGGCAAGAAAATTCTTCAATCACCATTTCCTTTCACTTGTTTAAGTACTTACCTTCGTTATAATAAATATCTATCTACATGGAGGTGTATATATTTCTACACATTTACATGCCATATACACATACATACTTAAATGTAAATACAATGTTTGTTAGATAATTTTAAACCGTAATGGCTGCAATTCGAAAAAATATTGTTTTAATTATGATTAGACTCGGCCCGTTCTATCTGTTCTTTATATAGGGCGTTCCAATAATTTGGATCGATTTTAAATGTCAATTAATTTTATGCGTCTAAGGATTTTTTCTTTTGGATATAACAACTTAAGTCTTTAGCAATTTCAACCATGGAAAGATTAACAATCAAACAACGTGTTAAAATTAACGGAGCCTATTACGAAAATGGATGTTCAAACAGAAATGCATTTCGCGCACTTCGCGTTTTTTTTATTAATATAATCGACCAACCGAGAGTGCAATTGGAAAAATTGTTCATAAATTCAAACAAACTGGGTCGTTGGCAGATGTGAAAGCACCACTGCGCGCTCGTTTACGTGGTCCAGCTGAAAACATTGCTGCAGTGCACGAGAATGCGACCGAAAATCCAGACACCACTATTCGTCATTGCGCGCAGGAATTGAACTTCTCCCCAACACCGTAACATCGAATTTTGACAAAAGATTTGTATCTACACGCTTATAAAATTTAATTGACACAAGAACTGGAACCTGCTGACCATTTGGAGCGCCATACATTCGACAATTGGGTGCACGAGCAAAGACAAGCCGATGAAGATTTTTTTGCAAAAAAACCTCTTTAGTGATGAAGCCCATTTTCACCTTTGTGTATTCGTTAATAATCAGAATTGTCGCATTTGGGCTGTTGGAAATCCAAGGAAGATTGTTGAAAAGCCACTGCATCCACAAAAGGTCACTGTTTGGTGCGCATTTTTTGCTAGCGAAATTATTGGGCTGTATATTTATAAATTTGAGCATCCATTTTCGTAATAGGCTTCGATAACTTTAACACGTTGTTTGTTAATCTTTCCAGGGTTGAAATTGCCAAAGACTTAAGTTATTAAATCTGAAAGAAAAGGCAAAAATCATTAGACGCTTAAACTTAATTCACATTTAAAATCGGTCCAAGTTATTGGAACACCCTATACTTAAGGGAAAACCAATTTTCCTTAATTCTGTTTTCACTTTTGATAAATTTCGTGTTTATTGTATTTCATGATAAAATTGCAATAAAATATACTTTAATTATTATTAAGACAGGGGAATAAAAAACATTCAAAGTTTTATAACAACTAAAGAAATAGCAGATATCATCAATAAGAACGAAAAATTCGTTGTTTATTATTAGAAGTAGATAAGTTCGCCTAGCGCCGTTTCACACTCCTCCCCAGTCTTTTGAACAGGTGTAGAGGTTTATACATTGTTTCCTGTTTAAGATTGGGTTTCCGGTTACTTTTAAAGTTTATTTCAAATCTTTACATCTATCGCCTCCGACTGACCTCTGAAATTTTATTCACTAATTATTTATTAATTTATTTTCGTCTTTCCCGATAGGAGTAGATAGGTTCGCCTATCGTCCTGTTCACACTTCTTCCAGGTCTTTTGAAAAAGAGTGGAAGTTTATCGCTTCTGCACTGTTTAGGAATGGGTTTCCGATTCCTTCTAAAATCTACTTCTACGCTATACTTCTGACGTTTCCGTCATTCCGTTATTCACTAATTAAATCTCGACCTCTTTAAGTCAAGACTTAGCCGTTATCTTTCTTGCATAGTCCCAAGAACTTCACTTCTTGTCTTTTCTTACAGTTATACAACACCACGCAGTAACCCTCTACCTTGAGTTACTCTTGGGTCTTGTATTTGGTGAAATTAGTCAAAAATAAATATGCAAAACGAACTTCCGTTTCACATTTGCGATTCCATGATTTTTTCTCTCAACAGTACTAAATGCACGAACCTACACGTTAATCCACTAGGCTATTGTCCCGTAGATTAAATAAAGGGTTCAGTTCAGAATTCCCTGTAGGTTACCCAAATCGATATAAACCTGGTGAAGACCTGAGAGCACAGCAGCCAAAACGTGATAACAACAACAAAGATGCGGACAATAGTCTGAATATAAATAGTGTAAATAATGATAACTCCTCATCTCAGAAATTTAGACAGAAATTATGGATTTTTTTCTTAAATTGGATGTAAATAGCTTCTATAATCTTTCATCTTGTTTTCCAATTAAATTTATAAAATATTGTTGGTTGAAGTTCGACAGGATTAGGGTTAGGTTAGAGGACTTAATTTTAAGGCTGTAGGGTAAATTGCGAAAAAATAAATGCTAGGAAGACTATGCTGCGCCATTTGGGTTCCTTTTTTGTACCGAGACATGAACACCGATTTTGGCAGTTGTTAAGCAATACATAACTATTTCAATCACCACTGCACGCAATATTAACTTGTGCGTACGCTTCTGTTTGTGTTTGCAAGGTCTTGTCATGTGGGCGTGTGCATTTGTGTAGGTGTGGGCGTGCGCGCGCATGCGTGTTTGTTGTTTTCTAATCAGCTGTAAACAGTTCGCGTTCAATGTTGCCTCCTGCCGTCTTGTCAATCGTCTCCAAGCAATGTGCGCGAAGAAAGCTCAGCAAATATTTCCAAACAGTTTTGTTGACAGAAGAACATAATTACGACACTGAATATTTACAGACAAAACTAAGAGAACCAGACGATCGACACATGCCCTGTTCGGTTGGTCACTACTGTGCTGACTAAAATAATAATACTTGATATGTTTACTTGGTAATGGTGTCAGGAAAACAGGTTGATGGCCAGATAGATGGAAACCCTGCTAATGACGGGCACAGATAGGAACAGAATATGATCAACAGATATTCACAGGCATATATTATAAACTTATTTATATTTATAAACTATCCGCAGTATAGATTACTGAACCTAACCCAAAATAATAATACTGAGAAAAATAAGCAAAACAATTACAGAGGGGTTGGGAATATTCACTGGAAACGCCGTGGGGTGAAGCAATAGCGTAAAACGAAGGACATCATTTCTTCTTCTTTATGTGCCAAGTTCTACTTTGTTTCCTCTTGCTCTCTATGTGTCCTCGTAAGTATTTGATTTGCTAAGTCTTCCTTCCTCAAGTGGTTTAAAATATTCAAAATAAAATGTGCATTTATTCAAATTAGTGTTGAGGAATTTTACCCGTCAGCATCTGAGAAATTAATGAAGGGTGCTATTCGGTTGGCTATGGATTGGAATATCAAATATTTACTCGAATTTAAAAAAAAAAAATCTCTTTGCAAGCGGCCATTTTCTCACTTTTAAGAAATTTGTAAACGAAACAAAATTAAAGATTTTAAAAATCTCCCAAAAAATAAAATATATATATGCGACACATTATTCGAGTAAAATTTGAAAATTTAAAGTTAAATTAATCTGATTTGAAACAAATATTACTTATAGCATAAAAAAAGTAGTATACAAGCATTTCTTAACGACGTGTCCTGTTTTTCTAATGTCGTTATTGACGTATCGACAAGGTCCGAAGTGTTGACGGATTGTATGGATGACCAGAATTGAAATAAATTTACGAAATCTAAGTGATACTTTTGGTGTAGGTGGGGGGTAAACTATGTAGTAATTTTTAAAAATATTTTCAGCAATTATTTAATCATTTTTGAGATTTAGTTACGTTTATATATGATTTATGAAAAAATGCTAAAATTTAAAATACTATAAAATTTTTCTTGAATTAATTTAAACATTTAATAACCAAGATATGACTGAAATGCCATGATAGAGGTAACTCAGTTTATGGAATGTTATGGTATTTTATTTAATAATATATATTTCTAAGTATCTTTCTTTTAATTTTAAAGTTGAGACATAAACACGCAATGAATAACGAATTGCAGACAAAGCGAATTTCTTTATAAATAGAGAAATCTCTTAAGATACATGACCTTTTCATAATAATGGCATGGACAGAATACAATATTAAGAAAAAATTAACGTTAAAATTTTAAAAGATTGTAAAAATTATTTAAAAAAATACTGGGTGTCAATGACTTTTACTAAACTTTTCAATTTTTGTTTCTTAAACATATTTTCCCCTTAATTACAATATCCCCTAAAAGAACTGAAGTAAATGCAGAATTTTAAACGATTTTTAAATTAAATGATTTAATTAAAATTTTAAAAAATGAAAACAATTATTGTAAAATTCATTATTCATTGAGATTTTTTTCTTAGGACGATAGCGTCGGTGATTATCTTATTTATAAAAGCAATTAAAAGTTTTTCTAATTAAATAATTAGATGGTTTTATTGCACTTTTTTAGTTTAGGATTCGGAGCAGATTTTTGTAACTGGTGGGCCTGTTTGAAAAATGATTTACATTCTCCAAGGAATCTTACTTTTTTATTATTATATAACTTTATATTATTAATTAATAAAAGAATTTCTGGAACAGAAAATTAATTTCTTGAAATTTCATGAAATTAAGTAAGTGGGGGAGGGGTTACATATGTAAAAAAATATATATCTTAGCAAGATTTTCTAAAACAAATACTTTCAAAAATAATTTAATTCATTTGTGAATAAGTCCCGAAAATTTCATTAAAATCCGACATTTGATTTTTGCAAGAATTTCAAAATCAGTGTTTTTCTACCGGAAAATAGCGGAAAAAACACCCAACAATCGCTGACGTTAAAAAGACAAAAATTTTACCAAAATTTCGAGCGTGTAAGAAGGGATTAAAAAATGTTAAAAATAATAAAAAAATACCTTTTCTGTTCTTTCTACTTAATAATGAGGATAAAACTTTATTGAGTTTGAAAACCTTTTTATCATGCTATGCTTTTTTTAGCGAAAAAGTGAAGGTGCCTACTATAGTACGATTGAAAGAAAGATCTACTCCTGTAAAGAAAACAATTTAAAATTTTACATTACCTTAAGATATAATTGTAAATATGAAACAAAGGTTAATAAAAAATTGCTAGCAATTGCTTTTTCATTTGTTTCTTAAAACACGTTTTAAATTTCTTTAAAATAGAGTTAAGGAAAGAAAAATAATCTTACATTTATGTTGAAGTCAAATTTTCTTTTGTTTTTTAAGAGAATTTTTAATTTACGAGAATGAAAATGTAACTGTTTCAATAATAACCAAAAATCTTTTTTTTAAGTAGTTTTTGATTTTATGGCATTCTACCTCCGCACCTACCCTTTATATCTTTTGAACTTTCTTTTCACTACCAATTCACAGACATGAAAACTCAAAATGAAAGAACTAACACCAAAGTCTTGGACTTCTCACATAGAATCATCAAGTAGGTGCTCACAAAAAGTGTGTGTGTGTGTGTGTTGGAGGTAACTTGTGGTATACTTAATTGCCAACCATAATTGATCTCCATGTGGAAGTAGGGTCCTATAGTGGATTATCAGTTATAGTGAAGTGTATGAGTGTGTAAACAGATTAGTTTGATTTGGCCTTGTTGGATAGACAGCCCACCATAAGAGGGGTATAAAACAAGAAAATCAAATAGCAAAGTGAAACAATAAATTTATATACAAATAAATCAATTAAGGTCTCTACAAATAAAATTAATTTTAGTTGATACAAGGTCGTCAAATGTTCGTTGAAGTCCTCGCAAGAATGAGTTTATGTGTACGTAGGCAGGAACGTATGTGTGGATGTATGTATGTATGAATATCGTAGGGTACGAATGTCTTTGAAGTAATCGCTCAGTCTTAAAATGTTCCGTTCGTTTATCAAGTATAAAAGAGGTGAGGGAGAAAGGTAGAGATAATAATAACAATCATTTGACGTTTGTCAAGGGACGTGTTAATACGCTCGTCTCCCTCTCTCTGGTGACGGGCGAACTTGCCCGTCTTTTATTTTGTTAGTGGGGCTTGAAAGGTCATTTGGGAATTCACTCCCGATGTGATTCGGGCTTTTCCATTGGACGACGAACAAACTTCGCGTCGGCTCGCGAAAAGGTCCGTAAAAGAATTTGTTTCTGAGAATTGAAGATTATTTGAATTTTGTTTTTAAATGTTTCCTAGTTTTCTATTGGCCGAAAAACATTTCGCATCAGGGTGTGAAATTTCACGAGTTCTGTCTTGGATTCGCTTTTGCGTGTGTGTTAAGCAAAGTTTGTAAATTCGAGTCTTTTTTTAATTTCTAACAAAATCAATGAGTCAGGGCTTAGCATTTGAATTTTAAATCTAGATCTTGTTTTGTTCACTACAGTCCGTCCCTACCGCCTGACAGCGCTTTTGTGAGATATTTTTTAAAACATGCTGGCGTCATTTGAACCCTATCTAAAATTTTCTTCACAGGTTTGCCCAAATTACCAGCGGCCAAATATAAGCATTTTAAAATTAAAATTAAAAACTATTTTATTTATCTTTAATATCTAATTTTAGGTGTATTTGATGAATAAAAACAAAGATAATATACGCCATCGGAAATGCCCTCCTCCCCAGGAAGTGCCACCCGGGGCCACTGCCTCATCGTTCTCCCCCTTTCGCACGCCTCTAATCATAGGTGAAACTCCTCCCTCACGTGCCATAGGTGAAACTCCTCCCTCACGTGTCTTATGGATTGAACTGGATCTTCTTTACTAATTGATCTCTTTAGCTCTTGAAATTATGATCCCCTCTTCCTGTTGTGATTACTGGTCCATTTTCCCTCTCTACTGTTCCCTCTTTTTTAAACATATTCACTGTACCTGGTGATTTTTGAATGGACTTTGAAGATGGCGGCCAGAATATGAATGTTGATACCATTACTGAAGGCCTGAATGATCTTTTTCCTCTCACCATTGCTCTGATGGGAAGACAGTCGGGCCAACACAAAACGATTTTACCCTGTTCTCTTTCTAGCTGAATAACTCAAAAGGTTTTTCAATGATTCTTACGACAAATGGTGTCAAGATGGTTAAACGTTTTATCTGACACCTAGAAAAAAGAAATTAAATTAGTCTAGTGTTTTTTTTTTTTTTTTTTTTTTTTAGATATTAAACATTTTATGAGATGGTCAATTATGCCGTAACACAATTTGAACAGTTTTGCTGTTACACCCTGTATGTTGGTATTGGGGGGGGGCAATATATATCTCAACAGAAGTTATAATAAAGAAAGAAAAATAATGTAAAAGCTAACGTCGCAAAAAACATTTTTTGAAGTGAACAAACAAACATTTCACCGGCAATCCACTGTTGAAAAAGTGATGTAATAAAACTGTCAAAATTAGCGACACTTGTCCAGGCAATATAGTTAAATTGTGTTGTAGACGTTACAGCAAAATAATAAGGCTAACAGCGAAACGGCTACTAATGCGACGGAATGCAACTGTCGAGTCAAACAGTAATGCCCATTACGGGAGAAATAACTAATTAGAAATATGCTTAATAAAGATACTATTTGTAATAACTATGTCATGAAATATTACAATGGAGCCGCGTAGAGGGAGTTGCAAAAGAGAACTTATAATCACAAATTGAGCCTAAACAGTAAAAGATATCTGTCTATATTTCTGAGATGAAGTATTGTAATTATTTACATTGTTCGGATTGTTGTCCTCATCTTTCTTGCCCTATTCATGACGTTTCGGCCGTTGTACGCTCCGGCGTTCTTCAGGTGATTGGAATTTCGAACTGAACCCTTCATTTTGTCCACCGGGGTAGATTGTTCTAGTTCCACGTGCCATGCCTCTTCCGGATGTCTCAGTTATCTCCCTTTATCTTAGCTCTCCATGGCCCAGTAGATAAAGGCGTTGGTTGGATTCAGTGACTTAACCCAAAGAGTTATGAGTTCAATACCTGGCAACTGTAATGGTACAACGGTCGAAACATCACGAATATGGCACGAAAGATGAGGACAACAATCTGAATAATGTAAGTAATGTAAACAGTGAAAGACATATGCCATTAAATTATCGTCTCCTTATTGGAGACTTAAAGAGTCAACCAATCTAGAGCCTCAATGTCAAATAGGAAATTTTGTGTAGTGAACATGGATTTAGAGGCAATGGTGATAAATGTAATTTATGCATGTCCGAAAGGCATGCTATATTATAAGGAATGAGAGTTGTTTAATAAGCGACATGAACTTACGTCTACATGCAAGCCTAAGAATACATTTCTAATAAGGAATAAACCTGCTGATTTGTAGTCATTTCTTTTTACTTTTGTTTCCAGCTACATACTGGCATTCACCAAACTAAGGTCGACTATTAGTATTATACATTACTATATAGGATTTATAATAATCCAAAGTTTGAAAGTAGAAACTACCTCACAGTTCACTCTCGTTTCCACTCCAACTTCGTCTGTTGACTTGTATATTCTGTCTCACACACACACTGTGTCCTACACATGAAATTGTCAGTAGCGGGATAATGCTTACGCAGTAAAGTTTGTTATATATATTGTTGTAACCTAGGGAAGCTTACTGAATAGAATGATCACACGAAGGTTGGTAAGGAACGATAATACTTAGGACAAGAACAACACATATAAGTTTCGCTAGAGGCGCGTAGAAGTAGTAGTCAATTATTAAAAGTGAGTCAAGTGGATTCCACAATGAATCTCCAACGGCAGACCAGCATACAGTATTTACTACTGTATTTATGCGAATGGGGACATCCCCATTATCGCCCGTAGGTATGCTACAACACACACACACACACACACACACACACACACACATATATATATATATATATGTGTGTGTGTGTGTGTGTATGTGTGTGCGTGTGTGTGCGTGTGTGTATGTAGGTAGCTCCTTTAGGTCTTGTACCACATATAATTTACGATTAGTAATTCACTATATGTAGGAAGCTCCAAAGAAAAGTGGTACCTAAGGTTTAAAATGAATTTTTAAAAATGAAAAATCTTGAAACTTTTTAGTTTTAATTTCAAGCAAATAGATTAAATTTAATATTTACAATAAGAAAAATACTTTTTTTCTATATTTCAAAATTAATTTAAATTGATTGAAGGAGTTTTAATTTTGAAATGGCTAAAAAAAATTTTTATTTTAGCGCCATTTTTAGCAACCAGTCATACAAAATGTAATACTCTTTATTAAAAAAAAATTCCCCAAAATTAAATAATTGGATATTAATTGATTTAATGTATAATTAATCTGATTTCAAACCAATATTATTTACTTTAAAAAATTTTTAACACAGCGGTAGCTGTTTAAGCTATTGAAGTTTTGATAGCTTGATGACAGATCGTTGTCTATCTAAAGCTTTTCTTTGGGGGCTTTATGCTAAAAATAATTGAATAATATAATGTGAGCACCTTATATATATATATATATATATATATATTAAGTATTCACCAGTCTTAAAAATTTAGGAAAATATTCTCCGTAATCTAATCTTTTATTGAATTTTAGCTACTTTGGCTTTAAACTTACTAAAATTATCGCTCTTATTTTCTGATAATATCGTGTACGAACAACCGGATCTATAAAAATCGGCACCTTTATATTAGGTTGGTGCAAAAATAATGTCGTTTTCTCACATAGTAACATATGTAAGAAAACGACATTATTTTTGCATCAACCTAATACACATAAAAACAAGTCAAAATTATTTTTAAAATATACGGGTCCTGCAAATTGCATTAAGCTCTATGACTTAAGATTAGTAAACATAGTTTTACTTAAGACAATATTCCCTAAAATTTACACCATTGAAATTGAATTTTAAAAGATTTAAAACTTTATAAATTGTTCCAATTAAAAAAAATATTCTATTTAATAAATGAAAACAAATCTTGTAAAAATTCATTATTCACTGAAAATTATTTTTCTTAAGACAATAATGTCCACAATATATCTTATTCATAAAGAGAATTAAAATATTTTCTAATTAAGTAATGCCTTAGTTTTACTGCGCATTTATTTTACGATTCAGAGCAGATTTTCGGTAAGACAGGTTCTAATTTAACAAAAAAAAAAAAAAATTTTCTCCAAGTAGTTCTGCTTTTAACTAATATAGTCACTAAAAATTATCTCGTCGAATTTTTCCAGTTTTCATAAAATTAAGTGGGTTGGTTGTAAAAAATCAAAATAAATAAATAAATAAAATTACTAAGATTTTCTAAAAAAAAAAATAATTCTGAAATAATTTCATTCATTTGTGAATAAGTTCTGAAGGTTTTATTAAAATCCGAGAATTATTGAATTTTTGCAAGAATTTCCAAATCAATGTTCCTTTCACTGCAAAAAGGACGCTAAAACTTGGTATGCTGATTTATAGCCCATCCGCTGACTCAAGAAGAAGAAGATATTTAACCAAAATTTTGAATATTCTAAAGAGGATTAAAAAATATAATTGAATAATTAAAAAATACTTTGGTCTTTCCTCTTAATTATAATATAAAGATTTTGTCGATAAAACCTAGTTTTTTTCAAGTCTGTGGCAGTTTTTCATCATAGAATTCACTTTTTCAGCGATTTTGTGGAGGTACCTATGTGTGTGTGTGTGTGTGTGTGTGTGTGTGTGTGCCCTTGAAAAGTATGGAGCAATCTATCCCCCCCACATCCTCGGATAGGGTTGCCAGTAGGACAGATTTGGCTCTCTAGCTTTGTTTAATCCAGGAAAAGAACAACCTAAAATTCAAATTGGTTGTAGAGTGAGAAATTCTACACCCTAAAAACATATTATATACAAAAACACAGCGTGTTGAGGCTGGCCACTAACCCCCATGGGAATTTACCGACACTGAGGTGAATACTGAAAGGTGACAGTCTGTTTTAACTCAAGGCTATATTCAGCCCATGCGTGTTGTGTGGTGCAGGGCCGGCGCAAGGGTCTCGTGACCCCACACCAATCTACGATATACCTCCACATTACTACTACTCAATCACCATAAGGTAATAGCCATATAAAACATACTTTTATTGTCACATACTTAGGTACAATAATGGATCGAATGCAATATAGGCGAACATTTCCACAAGAAAATTTGAAAATGAATGCAATGTATCTAAATAGAAATTAGAGACATATCGAAATAGATCATTACATCTTAAATAAATTAATAATAGTTTTCGACAATTTTTAATATAAACTTGAGAAGCTCTAGTTTTAACACATTCAACATTATAGATAAAAAAAATAGTGAATATATATTCTATACAGAAGTTCATCGGGTTACGTCGGACCCAACTTGCGGCGTTTCGCTGTTACAGCGCCACCTCCCATAATATAATACGTCATCACGTGGTGCTATATGAGGAAGACGGCGTCATTCATTCACCAGCTGTACTACATATTGGATTGTACTACATTAGTTTTCTCTAATTTGTGTTGTTTTTTGGGGGAACTTTTTGTCCTTCATTATGGCTCCCAAGCGTAAGGAAGATCCGTCGGTGCTTATGTAGGCGAGTTCCGACCTACGTCAAAAATCAGGTTACGTCGTGTCTTAGGAACGGATCTCAGGCGTAAGTCGAGGAAACCCTGTAGCGTTCTTTGAGACTTATCATAAGCAAAGCAAATTCACAGATTTGAACGAAAAATAAAAAAAAAATCCCAGATTGACGTAAAAACCAGTGAAACTTTTTCTTCCTTTAATAGTCATTTGGGCATAGTTTAATTTGCAACGTATATAAATGTAGGCGGTCTGAAGATTGCATTCAAAACGTAAAACATACTGTCGCCACTCGGTGTTCACCTCAGTGTCCACTTTTATATTCACATACACTCTATCACTGACGCTGAACATTTTACCTTGAAGATAGGCATACTTTAAAATTATATATATATATATATATATATATATATATATATATATATATATATATATATATATATATAGGGGTTGTGGTGAAATAACTTATTACATGGAACCTTAAAGTGGTCTGTTTTTATTCAAATATATATATATATATATATATATATATATATATATATGTGTGTGTGTGTGTGTGTGTGTGTGTGTGTGTGTGTTTAGGTAGCAATCCTTCCTTCATACACATTTCATTGAATACGAGAGACAAGGTGCTTTGATTTATTTTTTTTATGCAATTTCTCATGCGATCTAATAATGTTTTTCTTTTCAGATGATAAATTATATAAAAACTGCCCGAATGTTCTTTCAATGCGAACGCTTTCGGCTATACATTTAGCAATTTTCAAGGATGAAATATTTTAACTGCTAAATGAGAAATAGTTTGTTGCATGTATGTATTTATATAATTTTTTCCTTTTTCAAAACACGGTCAAGATATTGTGTCCATGTTCATAGTTAATATTATTAAGTGTTGGTATTTTTGCTTTTATTAATAAGACTTCCATTATTCTTAGTCTATTTTGCATGTAGATTATGCTAGTATATTTGTGTTGACAACAAGTATGTTATGAATAGTGTCCGGTATGGCCTATATAATTATTTACGAATTTTGATTGATCAGGATTAAAATTCCTTAATGGGCATATAAATTATATATATATATATATATATATATATATATATATATATATATATATATATATATATATATATATATATATAGTTTTAATTTATTTGTTTAAACGTTATTTTGGATACTCATATTTGAGTAGATGCTCTGTTTTTTTTTCCATTAAACAGTATATTTATTTACATCTACTGGCCTGAATAATCGAGAAATTCTGTTAGAAATATATATCTATATCTATATCTATATATATATATATATATATATATGTACTACAGGTAATCGATCCATTGGTATATAATCCGGGTGGATACTAGTAATATATATTAAAACTGATCCACAGAGAGCTCGTTGTTTTTATTTTAACAGAGCATATGTATTAGGTTGGTGCAAAAATAATGACGTAATAATGTCGTTTTTTGACGTATTTTCTAACGTCAAAAAACGACATTATTACGTCATTATTTTTGCACCAACCTAATATTTATACAGCAAAGAACCAAAAATTACCTCAACATAGAGATATTCTATTTCAAATCATTCTGAGCGCGGCTCTATTTTGAGGTAATTGTTTTTTTTGCTGTAATATATATATATATAGGCGACAGTCTGTTTCATGCTATATGCAATCGTCAGGCCACATATGCTGTTATTTTTCTCGGCTATTTATATATATACGGGTTAGTGGTGCATTGTAGGTATTCTATTATGGCGGTTATTTTACCGGAAGTCGTTTGTTTATTTATTTGTGTCAAATTATATTGCTTGTTATTATTTTTTATTTTTTATTTTTTTGTTTCTTATTTTATTTATTTATTAACGTAGTAAAAATTTGTTTATATCACTTATTTAACAGTTTTGTTTTGGTTTGAGAATTTAATTAAAGCTATTTGTTCAATTTTGAGGTTGATTGTTGCAGTTCATTCTAAGCATTATTTTGGCGGGAACAGTTTTTAATTGATTATCTTTATTTGGGATTGGTTTGTTTATTTATTTACTTGGATGAATTTAGGTCAATTTATTTTACTTGTATATTTTCTCTTTTCGGTTTTCGATTTTTAAGTAACATAGTATTTATTTATGTTTTATTTCTATTTTTTTTTTATTGTTATTTTGTTTATTAGTATATTTATTTGTTTTTATTTTTCCCGTTTTTCATTTTTTAGGTTACGTAGTAAAAATTTATTTTCATGTCTGCATTTTGAGATGAGCTCGGATCTTTTGTTTAATAATTTATTTTGGTCGGGGAAAGTAATGATAGCTATTTTTTCCTCCAAGCAAAGTTTGCAAGTTTTTGATTGGTTGTTGTAGGCTGATGATTTTTTCCTTATCTGCCAGTGAGTCTTAATGAACCTAACCTTGTAAGGCACAACGTGAGGAAATAATGAAAAATACTGCGTTGCATCTTTAAAATCAACATTTCAAATCTTTTTTTTTTCTTTTTTTTTTTACCTAGGCTTGAACACTGAAATAAATCTGACAACAAAACCAGACTTCTCGCAGTCACGTGGTAGACACAAACAGTGAACATTACAAAAAGATAGAGAAAACATTCTGGAAATTACGACGGAAAGAGAAATGATACCCATGAAGCACCCTTGGGGATTTGGATCCGCGATTTCTGTTCTGTCGAAACCTATATTCAAGTAATTGGTCAGTTTCAAAGTAAAGTGACAGATGCAAAAAGATGTCGCCGGGAAAAAGGCACCAACAAAAGAAAGAAAGAGAGAGAGAGAGCGAGAGAGAGAGAGAGAGGGAGAGAGGGAGGGGGAAGAAGGAGAGGGGGAAGGAGAGAGAGTGATATTTTAAAATTTGCAAATGGAACATCCATCTAAAGTTATATTTGTTCTTTGATCTGTAGTATCACTTTTGCATTCAGATTATATTTATTCTAAGACGAAATAATATAAAATAAAATAAAAATATAATATATAAAATAAAAAATAAAAGTAAACCTGACAACAAAGGAAAAACAAAATTGTTCCAAAAACTATTTTTTAGTAGTGAATATTTCAGTATGGAATATTAATAAAAATAATGACGTTAGAAATCGGAATTTTGAATAATGACGTTGCATCGAACTCCTTGAGAACTTTATAAAATTCTAGTATTTGTGTAAAAGGTTTAAATGTTGGCATGTAATGCCATTAAATACATCGATTAGTTGAAAAAAAAAAAAAAAAAAAAAAAATGAGAAAATTTTCGGAGAAGTAAAAAAAAACCGTAAAAGATGTATAGGGCTCGTCCGGGATTTGAACCCGGGACCTCTCGCACCCTAAGCGAAAATCATACCCCTAGACCAACGAGCCACATGCACGCTTCTAGGTTTTTGTTTAGTCTACTTGAACCTAGAGAAGGCATTTGAAGAATTATATATCTAAAATTTATATATATACGAAGTACATCAAACACACACACACAAACACACACACACACACACACACACACACACACACACACACACACACACACACACACACACACACACACACACACACACACACACACACACACACACACACACAAAAGCAAAAATAATAATAATAAATAAACGATCTAATTCAAATAATAAAAAAAATAAATATTATCCATAACATTGTATTTTGAAATAATCTTAAATATCTAAGCAATTATAATTTTGGAACTAACTTCCACGTCAGCTGAGAAAGCTGTTAAAATTTTTTAAAATATATGCGGTTTTAAAAGACAATTCTGTCATGTTGGCTCGTTGGTCTAGGGGTATGATTCTCGCTTTGGGTGCGAGAGGTCCCGGGTTCAAATCCCGGACGAGCCCTACTAAATATTTTTTGTTACTTTCACTTCTGTATTTTAATAAAATTTTTTCTAAATTTTAAAACTTTTTTACTTCTTAGGAGACATGATCAAATCAAGGGATAATGTTTGAAGATTATGTAGCATCAGCCTTCGAAATAGGTAGATCTGTTTTACCTGCATTGATAGTCGGTATTTTGAACATTAATCCGGAGTTTTTCCCGGGCTCGAAGTCAAACGAATTAGAGTATATTTTCACATTTACAGAACAGTCTTGGAGGTCTGTTGAAATTAGCGTTACTTTACTGAGACTCTCCTTTTATTTTCACTGACCAACTAAAAATGTTTCGCATAACAAGACGCAGGGTTTGAGTCCTTTTAGACTATTATTGTCACTCTCTAATTATCTGTTAAGCACCTTTTTGAAAAGAAATTCTGATTCTTACCTTAAAAAATGATTACGTTTTTTCTTTTTTGAAAACTGTCACAAAACTGAGTAATTATTGCATAAGTGTTTATAATATTCGGTGGAGATTCATTTTAGTAATTCGATTGTTGGAGCACTTATGGATCTTATAAAACGATAAAAATATTTATTTGTTATGGAAAGAAAAATCGGGCTCGTCCGGGATTTGAACCCGGGACCTCTCGCACCCTAAGCGAAAATCATACCCCTAGACCAACGAGCCACTGCTGAGAAATAAGTTGCTAAAAATGCTAATTGAATTTATTTTTACAACCAACTTTTTAAACTTTGAAAGAGGTAGTTTATCAAAATTTAAAGCAATATTTTCTAAATTTTACAACAATGATCTGAAATTTTGAATAGTCAGTGTTTATATAATTTAAAATTAAAAGAAAATCTCTTTTTAAAATGGCATCTATCGGCACAGTTGTGTAATAAGAGAATGTTTTGCTGTCGACCTCGATCCCAAGTTCCACGTCACGTTTACTGCTTCTCCACTTTTCGTAAATAATTATGCAGAGAAACTGCTGTCGCTAGCGCTGGCCCGTTGGTCTAGTGGTATGTTTTTCGCTTAGGGTGCGAGAGGTTCCGGGTTCAAATCCCGGACGACCTCTTACACTTTTATTTTATTTTTTTATTTGCTTGCTAGTCATTAACTGATAAGATGTGTTTTTTTCTGTAAATTTTATCTCTCCCTCGGCCACTATTTCTGGTTTTTTTATATCCTCTTTTCTGCACACACAGATATAGTGTGAACATCTAGATCAACACTGCATAATGACTGGTAGTTTCACGCATTAAGCAATCATCAGGTCAGGTTCTATATCAACAAACGTTCAATCTTCGATATTGATTAAGCTTCTCTCATAAATATTGCAAATCTGATAATACATCATATGTGAGTCCACTCTTTCCTTTTATATTCTACTATCAGTAGAGCCCGGCGTTGCCCGGGGATGTAACAGTAAGAGATAGATCAAGTATCGACCATCATAAAGACTGAAAAATAAAATTTGACAAAGATTATTGTTTAAGGTTGACGGAGACTCATGTCTTAATTAGTTTTTTTTTTTTTTTCACGAATTGGTCAAACCGAAACTCAAACATTGTTTTCAATCGTTATGAGTCTACCGATTGAATAGAATTTTATTATAAACAATTGTCTTGTAAATGGAATTTTTAAAGCATTCTGAATGTAAAACTAAAGAAAAAAGTGTGCAAAACAATAAGAAACACTACCTGCCAAAAAAAGTAAAGTTTTGTTGAAATCGGTTGAAAAATGGAGGAAATCCGATCCCATATATAAACGAACACACACACACACACACACACACACACACACAAACAACCTGGGTTTTTATAATTAGTATAACTCGGTATGAGTTGTCCTCCTTTCATTCACGCGATAGCGATACCTGTTAATCGTGTTTTCAAATTGATTTCGTGCAAAAACAATTGTATTTTTTCAACTTTTGGCGCTCTCAGAACCACCGCAAGGTAATTTTACGTAGTCCTGTGAAGTTTTGTTGAAATCGGTTGAAAAATGTAGGAAATCCGATCCAATATATAAACGAACAGACAGACACACACACACAACCTGGGTTTTATAATAAGTATGATTCATGAGGAGAAAATTCCACAAAAGCAGATTCTTCCCTAAATGTCTCACGAGGGGTTGCTTCCTTGATAACTAGGATATTAGCCAGAAATTTGTAAACGGCACGCTATACCGCTTGGCATTCGCGCTCTAATACGAAGATTTCAGATGTCAATCTGAGGACAGTGCAGAAGATTCGGAAAGAGTTGGATGAATCTAATGGTAATTACGATATTCGGAGCTCTGCAGTTGAGTAAGGCAAAATATCGTAAGGCAAAAAGTCACAAAAAACTTTCTGGGCTACGCTTTCTTTCTGCTTTACTGTAATCGTATCCAGATGAACTGCCCACTTTTCTCTCTTAATTTACCGCCGCTCTTCGCGGTGTTTGTGTTACAGTTCAGGAACCAACATATATCTTTCCGTCCATCGTACGCGTCCGGTTCATACACCTCCCTGATTTTTTGAAAAGTAGTAAAGGTTTATACCTTTTTTTCTGTTTAGTATTGGGTTTCAGGTTCCTTCAACTCTGTACTTATAATGTCACCGACTGAAATCTGAAATTTTAATCAGTAATTATTATTAATATTTTCCTCTCATAATAGGAGTAGATAGGTTTGCCTATCGTACGGTTCACACTCCTCCCCGGTCTTTTGAACCAGACTAGAGGTTCATCCCTTGTTTTCTGTTTAGTATTGGGTTTCCGGTTCCTTGAAAAGTCTATTTCAACTCTATACTTCTAACGTCTTCGCCTGAACTCTGACATTTTCTTCGCTAATTAGGC
The DNA here is from genome assembly GCA_963932145.1 of Acanthosepion lycidas. Lineage (NCBI taxonomy): Eukaryota > Metazoa > Mollusca > Cephalopoda > Sepiida > Sepiidae > Acanthosepion > Acanthosepion lycidas. Next base: position 32,331,999 of record OZ010574.1, read on the forward strand.
ACGGTGGAGTAATGGATAGCGATTTGAATAGAGAATTCGGAGGGCCGAGTTCGAATTCCAGTCGAATCCATTACATTCACTTACGTGCTAATACCCTTGGGAAAGTTATGGGTTAATAGTAGGACAGACCGGGTTCTATAGCCATGTATGGCAACTGGTCTACCGCAGAAAGAAATGGCAACATACTTCGGGGAAAAAATCTGCCTCGTTACTCCTGTATCGAAAGATACATGATCGCCTAAGCGTGTATCACGCATGGCACATAACTGACTGATTTGAATCTTGACCTCTTCAAATCTAGAATTAGTTGTCTATAGTCCCTGTTGCCCCTTTTTACGTTAATACAACTCCACATTGTAACCCGTTACTTTAAGTGGCTCTTGGACATTGTATTGGACGAATATTAGGAAAAAATATTTCGTGGCTTTTGAAATTAGGATACAATTGAAAAAAAAATGATCATTTATCTGATGCTGAACGAAGAAGTTCCCAGTGGAAAATAGAAGCGATATTTTTCTCTATATTCGAAAAATCAGAAAAACGCTTTTGATGTTACTCAAAAAATAGTTTTATTTATCATTTCGCTCATTTAAAAGATAAGAAACTGATACATTTTGTCTTCATTTTACGTTTAAAATATAAAATAATTCAATAATCTTATTATAACGGTGCTTGTCCCTCCCCTCCTTATGTCCTGCCAGGACCTCATAAATTATGGACTATTCCGTTTTGATAAGCAAAACGCATCTCAGAGGCGCTACTTGGATTCAGTGAGAAAATGAATAAAAGAAAGAAATGGAATACAGATATGTTTAACGTCTGCTTCAGTGAAATAGAAAAAATTGTCAATTTCAAAACCTATCATTTGTACCCACTTCTTAAAATAACGACCAGCATTCATATTTATGATTGTTAAAGTTAAGTTCAAATATTTAACTATGTGATAGTGGAATTTCGACGGATATTTTATTGTAGAATTCGCCATGAGCTTATTCAATCATTGGCTTAAGAATAATCAGAAAATTCAAATGTGAAAACCGTGACGTTTTCACTGGTCTTTCTAGCATGTTATTATTTGTATTTCAAATATATATATAAATTCATGAGCCTCTATCAGCAATTTTCGAATTGACGGTTCGACTCAAAACTGTCAGCCGCTCTGGTAGTTTAACGATTGAAATTATTACATTTGTTGTGAGGGTAACAGACGGTCAGTTTCAAGAAACTAATCGATATTATAAAAGATGAGTCGATTCTCTGTCACAAACTGCCTGCGTCTCACTCTATGCGTAAGCAATCATAATTTCTATGCATAAGTAACCGACATAGATTGGCTATTCTCTCTCGCGTTCCCTATTGTGAATTTAACAAAAAATCTGCTCGCTTTGAAATACGTTAAATTCTTGTAATTTTAAAAAATTATGTGTCGTTTTTTTTTGTTTTTTTTTTACAAATGTAAAGTTTGAAATTGTGTGTATGTCATTGATATCTGCTACCTATTATTTTATTTTCCGAATTTTAAAACTATTTTTTTCACGTATAATTGGCTTTTTTAGGAAGCACATGCATAAACATTAAGAGATAAATTGTCTTAAACCTCTTTTTCAATATTTTAACAGTGACAGTGCCTCCAAGAGAAATTTCGTGGTCCCGAGGCAGGCAAAGATTTTTCTGAAAAATGAAGATTTGTGGCCCAGTAAATTTATATTTAAACTCTCATAAATACTTTATTTCCCTGATTAGATATAATATAATGTAAAGAACATATTAAATAAATGCAGCAACATAAATCAGTGACATTCGCCAATTGTCTGTGAAAAAAATTGATTTGTAGCCATTACAGTAAAATAATAAATAAGGCTAACAGCGAAACTGTAACTAATGCGAGGAATACGACTGTCGAGTCAAACTGGAATGCCCATTACGGAAGAAATAACTAATATGCTTAATGAGGATACTATTTGAAGTAATCATGACGTGAAATATTACAATGGAGCCGCGTAGAGGAAGTTGCAAAAGAGGTCTTATAATCACAAATTGAGCTTAAACAGTAAAAGATATCTGTCTATATTTCTGAGATGAGGTATTGTAATTATTTACATTATTCGGACTGTTGTCCTCATCTCTCTTGCCATATTCACGACGTTTCGGCCGTTGAACGCTCTGGCCTTCTTCAGGTGTTTTGAACTTCCAAATGAACCCTTTATTTTGTCTAGATTTTGGATAGATTTCACGTGCCATACCTCTTCTGGATGTCTCAGTTATTTCCCTTCAACTCAACTCTCCTAGTTTTTGTTCACCACTGCAGTAGCAGATATTGAACTCAAGGACACATGACCCAGTGGATAAAAGCGTTGGTTGGATCCAGTGACTTAACCCAAAGAGTTATGAGTTCAATACCTGGCTACTGCAGTGGTACAAGGGCCGAAGCGTCCTCAATATGGCAGCGACAGTCTGAATAACATAAATAATGTAAACAGTGAAAGACATATGCCATTAAATTATCATTTCCTTATTGGAGACTTAAAGAGTCAACCAAGCCAGAGCCCCAACGTCAAATGCGAAATTTTGTATACAGAACTTGCATTTAGTGGCGAAGGTGATAAATGTAATTTATGCATGTCCGAAAAGCACGTTATATTACAGGGAATGGAAGTTGTTTAATAAACGACAAGAACTTACGTCTACATGCGGGCCTAAGTATAAGTTTCCAATAAAGAATAAACATGCTAATTTGTAGGTATTTCTTATTTATTTTTTATTTTTGTTTCCATCTACATACCGGAACTCCACAAACAATGGCCGACTATTACATTATCGGATTTATGGTAATTCAAAGTTTCCACTCCTACTATATGTCCAAATTAATCTGTTGACTAGTATATTCTGTTCCACACTGTCGCCAGAGAGTGTGTCCTATACATGAAAATGTTAGTAGCGGGATAATGCTTACATAATAAAGTTTGTTATATATATATGTAGATAACTCCTTTCGGCCTTCTACCACATCTAAGCTACGCTTATAGTAAATGACTATATGTAGGAAACTCCCAAGAAACGTAATACCTAAGGTTTAAAATGAATTTTTAGAAATGAAAAATCTAAGCGAATATCACACCCCTAAACCAACGTGCCACATCCATAATTTATATAACTTTTGTTAAGTCTACTTGAATCTAGAGAAAGAATAGAATTATAATAATTCTATGCTTTTTATCTAGATTTATATATACGGAAGTACATCACAAACACACACATACACATACATACATACATACATACATACATACATACATACATACATAGGCGCGCACGGACGCGTGTTATTTTAATAAAATAAACGATCTGTAAGCATTAATATCCATAAATAACATTGTATTTTGAAATAATCTTAAATATCTAAGCAGTTATAATTTTGGAAGTAACTTCCACGTCAACAGAGAAGACTGCTAAATTTTGAAATATATCCGGTTTTAAAAGTTAGATGTATCATATTGGCTCGTTGGTCTAGGGGTATGATTCTCGCTTTGGGTGCGAGAGGTCCCGGGTTCAAATCCCAATTTTTTAGTTCTGAATTTTAATAAATTTTTTTACTTTTTAAAAACTTTTTAACTTGTTAGGAGACAAGACCAAATCGAGAGATAATATTTAAAGATTATTTAGCATCAGCTTTCGAAATGAGTAGTACCTGTTTATCTGCCTTGATAGTTGGTATTTTGAACATTTTAGAGAATCCAGATTTTTACCTGGGCTCGAAAAGTACATTTACAGAACACTAACAGTGTTAAATCAATCCTATATGGAGGCCTGTTGTATTTTTTACTCTCATTTTATATACTGACCAAGTAAAAAGTTTCGCATAACAGGGTGCAGGGTCGGAGTCCTTTTAAACATTAACTTTATTGTTATTCTCTAGTTGTCTGTTGAGAACCTGCTTCTTACCTTCAAAAATAGGTTCGGTTACGTTTTGAGAGGTGTCATAGAACATAACGTTTTGAGAGGTGTCATATGCAAATAAGTGTTTATAATATTTGCTGGAGATTCAGATCTGTGATCCGATTGTCCTTATTTTCAGTTGGAGTACTTATGGATTTTAAAACGAAAAAATATTTATTATGGAAAGAAAAGTTGGGCTCGTCCGGGATTTGAACCCGGGACCTCTCGCACCCTAAGCGAAAATCATACCCCTAGACCAACGAGCCACACTTAATTAAGATCTTTCTAAATACTATTTGAACAAACTTTTTAAACTTTAAAATGTTTTTTGTCAAAATTTACTGCAATACTTTCGTTTTCATTTTAACGGGACTAAACTGGAAATTTGAATAGTCAGTCATAATTTAAAATTAAAAGAAAATCTCTTTTTTTAAATGGCATCTAGCGGAACAGTTGTGTCATAAGAGAATGTTTTGCTGTCGACCTCGATCCCAAGTTCCACGTCACATTTGCTGCTTCAACATTTTTCGTAAATAATTAAGATTTTAAACAGCTCTCTCTAGCGCTGGCTCGTTGGTCTAGGGGTATGATTTTCGCTTAGGGTGCGAGAGGTCCCGGGTTCAAATCCCGGACGAGCCCTTACCATTTTTTTTATTTGATTGCTAACCATTATATTATATGATAAGCTGTATTTTTTTGTAAATTTTATCTCTACCTGCGCCACTATTTCTAGGTTTTTTTTTTTATCTATCATCTTTTCTGATATATGGACAGTATGAACACCTGGATTAACACTGCATAATGACTGGTAGTTTCACGCATTAAGCAATCATCAGGTCAGGTTCTATATCAACAAACGTTCAATCTTCGATATTGATCAAGCTTCTCTCATAAATATTGCAAATCTGAAATACATCATATGTGAGTCCACTCCTTCCTTTTATATTCTGTTAACGAGGAGAAATTTCCACAATAGGCAGATTCTTCCCAAAATGTCTCACGAGGGGATGCTTCCTTGATAACTAGAACCAAATCGTGGGTTAACCGTTATCCATCCTACATATCCTCATAATATACACCCCTTGTTCTCTACCTCTACGCCTTTACGATATTCTTATTTTGTAAACTTCTACCTTGAGTGGCTCTTGGGTCTTGTATTGCGTGAACTATATATATATATATATATATATATATATATATATATATATATATATATATATATAGTATTTAAATGCAAGTATCTCGGATGATAAAACTGACATAAATAGCAAATATATTTATAACTTAATTGATATACAAGAGTTCATCATTTTAAGATTTTGTTATTTCCTATAGGTATCTGATATCTCTTTTGCTGACTGTGAGCCTTCACATATGTCGTGGACCCCCAAAGAAATTATATACGTAGTGCGGTAACGTGCAGAAGTAGAGGGTAGGGGGGGGTTACAGAGATTGCGACGGTCCCGATCATCCATGACGGGAGGATTTACAATCAAAGAATGAAATAAAAATTTAGTTCATATTTAATTTGAATAAAGTGTTTATTTCATGTTTCATCTGATTTTATATACTTAAAATGTCTTCCTTTTTCACATTTCTCAATACTAAGCCCTATAAGAAGCCCTGTTTGCGTCTTAGGGGCATACAATCAAGCGGTTGGCCCCGGGCATCACCAAACATCACCAGACCTCTGAACGTCCCTGACGTAGTGAAAGCATACTTGCAGCCCGGAGGAATGTCCGACAGCATTTTGGAAATCGACCGGCAACATCACGAAAAGAAATCCTGCGGGCAGTTACAAACTCCCGTGAGACAGGCAGTAACAACTGCGTTTGACATGATAGAGCGGACTTGTTTATGGAATCTTCGTGGTGGTGACTATCTTGGGGATGTAATATTTAAATCTTAGATAATATGTTGAACTCTTGAAATATCAGTTATGTAATAAATATATTTGATACTCTATGACATTTTTATAATCCAAGATACTTGCATTTAAAATGGCGCTTAAAATTGGTGAGAGTAGTCGTGGCTCCAGGGGGCACAGTCCTATAGTTACAGAGAACTCAGTAGAGTTCCATCACGGAATATGTGAGCGCTTTATTGAGTCTGATTTGCAATTACTCCGTCACCGAGGCCCATTGGAACTGTTGGTATGATGTTTGTTTGACACCGTAGCTGGATGCGCACTGCTGGTGAGACCCAAATATAGGACGAAACGGCCGTCCAGTGCTTTCTGCATTCTGCTGAGGTTTCTTTCAGACTCGATGAATTAATTAAATATATATATATATATATACATATGCGTGTGTGTGTGTGTTAGGGAGAAATTAGAGTTGTTCCAATAAGAGAAAAATGTGTTTTGCAATGTTTTGTAATTCTTTATATATATATTTTTTGTCTATGTTTATATATATATTATTGTCTATGATCAATTTATAGTTGTTCTTATCCCCTAGTGCCTTTCGAACTTTTGTTTTATAGTATATTTTGTCAATGATCACCATAGAGCTGCCTTTGTCTGCTTCCATTATAATTATGTTGTTATTTCTTTGGATGCTCTCTAAGGCTAGTCTTTGTCTGTATATAAGGTTATTGAATGATTTATTTGGCAACAAAAACTATATGAAAATCCCAGGTACCGCAATGGGAACAAAAATGGTACCAACATATGCCATCCTAACATCAACTTACCTAGAGGAAAACCTCTGTGAAAAGATAGAAAAAATATATGCGGAAAATATAAAAACCCATTTCATTAAATCTTGGAAGTGAAACTTAGATGATTGGTTCATTTTCTGGAAATGGCAAAATCATAGATAATATGTTGAACTCTTGAAATATCAGTTATGTAATAAATATATTTGATACTCTATGACATTTTTATAATTCAAGATACTTGCATTTAAAATGTTTCCCATCGTTAAGGGACGCTCTGTATACAGGGATGTTGAAAAGTAACTCCCTATTTTATGTATGAGTAGCCACTCAGTAGCCCTGGATTAAAACCCTGTGACTTTTTACTATGGAGTTGGTTAAAGGAACGAATCTACTATACCAAAGCAAGACTTTGGAGGAACTTGAAGGGCAAACCCAAAAAGTTATGTTTTCCATACCACAAGAGTTTCTGGTGAAAGCTGTTGACACGATTCCTTGGCGGCTCGAGAAAATGGTAGCAAAATCTGGGCCTAATATCGAATTTTACATAAAACTTCATGCTTTCCACTGATATCCAGTTCTTGTAAATATTAGAGTTAATAAATAAATTATAAGTATTTCGAAATGTGGAGTTACTCTTCAGTCAACTTTATATAAACTTAAAATTATATAAATGTTAAAACTATTTCACTTATATATGTTGTCATCTATTTACAGATATATCATTCTTAATTGCATTTTTAAAATGACATTTCGTTTTTATGATTTCTTTTTGTATTATCTATAAATTGTCGTAACCTCTCAGGAAACATAATAGAGTGGTTCCCGTTGCTTTTTCCACAGTTTAGAATTCAGAGTTTTCCTTCTCGTAGACTAGGTGCCAGCCAAGTCTAGATAGAAAGCCCAGACTATACTTTCAGACATTTAATTAATAACTGGTATTAAATATATTATAGATTTTATTCGTAAAACACCTGCATGCAGCAAGAAAGTTTTGGTTTTAAATACAAATGTCCAATTTTCTTTTTTAAATTCTATATTTCCAATGACATTGTTTTAGTAACATTACTGCAATCCAAGATCTCCGACCAGACCGAGTAGAAAACCTCATGTCCTACTAGTAAGCAAATAGCTGGCAACGAGGCAGTGAAGCGGGACATGGAAAAATATGCATTCATTTTGGTGTCTGTCTGTACCATGTGTCCTTATGTGTCAGTCGTTCTGCTAGTTTAACGATCGAAATTATTACGTTTGTTGTGAGGGTAACAGACGGTCAGTTTCAACAAACTTATCGATATTATAAAAGATGAGCTGATTCTCTGTCACAAACTGCCTGCGTCTGACTCTATGCGTGAGCAATCATAATGTCTACGCGTAAGTAACCGACATGGATTGGCTATTCTTCCTCGAGTTCCCTATTGTGAATTTAACAAAAAATCTGTTCGCTTTGAAATACATTAAATCCTTGTAATTTTAAAGAGTTATATGGGATTACTTTTCTTTTTTTTTTACGAATGTAAAGTTTGAAATTGTGTGTACGTCATTGATATCTGCTATTTTTTTTTATTTTCTGAATTTTAAAATTATTTTTTTCACTTATAAGGGGCCTTTTTAGGGAGTACATGCATAAAGATTAGGAGATAAATTGTCTTACACCTCTTTTTAAACATTTTAACATTTTAACAGTGGCAAGGCCTCCAAGAGAAATTTCGTGGTCCCGAGGCAGGCAAAGATTTTCTCAAAATTGAGGATTTGATGTCCAGTAAATCTACATGTAAACTCTCATAAATACTTTATTTCCATGATCAGATATAACATAATGTAAAAAAACATAATCAATTAATGCAGCAATATAAATCAGTATTTACGGTTACATTTACCAATTGCCTTTGTCAGTGAAATGTACGTATGTCCACTTTTTCGCTAAAAAGTGGCATAATCTGATGAAAAAAATCTTAATATTGATATAATATAAAATAGTGATATTGGAAAAAAAATGTTTGTTATTAATAAGAGGAAAACCAAAGTATTTTTACTCATTAAAAAAAAAATTCCTTTTTAGCACGTTTATTTCAAACGTGCTAAAAAGGAATATTTGGTTGAAAATCTTTTTTCTTTTTTAGGTCAGAGGTCGATGCAATATTTAGCATTAGTTTTTAGCGCATTTTTCAGTTGAAAACACATTAATGTGGAAATTCTTGCAAAAAACAAATAATTCTCGGATTTTAACGAAATTTTCAAAACTTATTAAAAAATGAATGAATTTATTTTAGAAATGTTTGTTTTTTAGAAAATCATAGTAAAAATATATATATATATTTTTTACATCTGATACCGACTCCTTACCTAATAGTATAAATACTTGAAAACACGAAACTGAATGCTTCTGTATTTTTTAATTAAATGCAGATGAACTGGAAGAATATAAATCATCGATTTTTTTGGAAAGAATTATATAAAAAATACAGAATTTAATTATTTAATTAAAAATGCTTTTAATGGGCTTATGAATAATATACACTGCGTGCCAAATTAATATTGAGATAACTTTTTTCTAATATTTCAAAAACCGTCCAATCAATTCACACAAAATTTTCACACAATGTTGGCAACATTGACCTGCGCAATCACTGAAATTTTCTTACTGATGATTATTACCGGTGATTTGAGCGTGACAAATTATTAGAAAAGTGCAAGAATTTCGTGAAAAGATGGGCCGTAAAAGCAGTTTAAGTGATGCTGAAAAGAAAACTATCACCTCAGAACTCTCAAAAGGTAAATCTACCCTAGAAATTTCTAAAATGATAAGGTGTCATCAAACAGTGAAAAAGTTCACCGCCGACCCTACATAAGTACTCAAAAAGGCAGATAAAGGCAAGCCGAGGGTTATTTCACGTTGTCTCATGTCACGACTTAAACGAGAGTCCACGAAGGACCCTGGACTTACCAGTCAAGAGCTTTCAGTCGCATTGGGGATCCTACTGTGTCTAAAAGTACTCAGTGTCGGTATCTGAGGGAAATAGCAGCAACAGTCAAACCTGTATCGAAGCCTCCGTTGACGAGAAATCACATTCAAAATCGATTGAAATGGGCCGAGGACAATAAGAAGATTGACTTCTCTAAAGTTTTGTTCACAGATGAGACTCGAGCAACACTTGATGGGCCAGATAGTTGGTGCAAAGGCTGGGTAATGAACGGACAGAATCGCCATCAGCGTTTGAGACGCCAGTAAGGCGGTGGAAGCATAATGATCTGGGTTGGTATTATTGGAAAAACATTAGTAGGCCCATGGAGAGTATCAGATGGCATCAAAATGACTGCTGATGCATAAATAGCGTTTATGAAGGAGCATCTTGAGCCGTGGATGAAAAGGCAAAGAGTGGCCTTCAGAAGGGCCATTATTTTTATGCAAGATAATGCTCCCTCACATGCTGCTCACAAGACTACTGAATATTTGAAACAGTTAGGCTTCGATGGACCTCGAAATATGAAGTGGCCAGCAAATTCTCCGGATTTGAACCTAATCGAAAACCTTTGGAGTATCATGAAGCGAAGACTGTACGCCAATGGACGACAATTCAGGAGTAACGCTGAGTTGTGGGAAGCAATTCTTGACATATCTCGCGGCATTACAGCAGATGACATCCTACAATTAACAAATTCTATGGATCGTAGACTTCTTCAAGTAATTTCAAAACTGGGAAAGCACATTCCCTATTAATTTGTTTAAAACTATGCCTTTGTATCTGTTATTATTTGTTTGATTATCTTATTTATTAACTTCTTTTGATCACAAACATTCATATGCAACATTAATAAACGTTTTGTTCGCTCAATTCTGGGAATTTTACTAAACATTTCTAATAATTTGGCACGCTCAAATCACCGTGCTGATAACAAATATGGCACCAGTTTGTTTACATTGCGCAGATCAGTACGAAAATTTCAGTGATTGCGCTGTGTTGCCAACATTGAGTGAAAATTTTGTGTGAATTGATTGGACGGTTTTTGAAATATTACAAAAAAAAAAATTATCTCGATAATAATTTGGCACGCAGTGCATATTAAGGACGTTTTTGTCTGAAGCCAAAATTTTTTTTGCGATGAAAAATGAATTTTTACAGGAATTGTTTTCTTTTTCTTTTCAATTTTAAATGAAAAATGGGAAAAACTTGATAAATGATTTAAATTAAGTTTTAAGTTAAGTTTGAAAGTGGATGATTCTAGAAATGATCTTTTATAGATCATGAATTAAAACGCTTACTACAATCTGTTACAGGAATCTATTTTAAAATAATTTTTTCATTATGCCAAAAAATGTATTTAAATCGTCTCCAACAAAACTATAGAAGCACATTTCTGAAAAAAAAAAAAAAAAAAAAAAAATGTCACGTGTGTTTGAGTTATATCCCCTGATTGCGAGGAATCATTTCTCTTAGTTGCTGTTGTTACCAGGTCCAAATTTTCACGAAAGTCTGAAATCGATTGCATAGCATTTCATTTTTTACTACTGTTGTTCAATAAAAAATAAAATATGTACAAAATTTTCATAAGTGTCATTAATATTAAAGATTAAAACTAACTCATTTATTAGGTTGGTGCCAAAATAATGACGTTATAATGTCGTTTTTTGACGTTAAAAATACGTCAAAAAACGACATTATTACGTCATTATTTTGGCACCAACCTAATAGGAAATTCTGCGAGATATTCAAATCTTATTTAATATTTGCATGACTGCCATATAACAATTAATAAAAAGAAATAAAATCTCATTTCATAAATGAGTTACTTGTTTCATTCCCAGACTTCATGAATTTAAGCGTCCAACTAGGCTGGAATCTCGCTTTCACCCTTTCACTGTTAAATGTAGCCGTCCCTTCTACTCCAATAGCTTCATGTGGAACTCCCTCCCCTTTTCCTGTTTCCCTGATAGTTATAATCTCCAACTATTCAAATATAATGTCAATCGACGTCTCCAGATACTTTGATCTATCCCCTATCCTTCTCTTCATCCTTTCCTCTATCACTCTTATTTGCTCTCGTTCCAACTCTCTTAACCCCTTGCGTGCTAGTGGCTTCCCGCCTTGCTTGGGATGAAACGCTTAAAAAAAAAAAAAATTCATAATTGAGCCAATATAAAATTTAATTTTAAAAAAATACCGTAAAATTCTATAATAACGTAATAATTATGTTACTCTATTTTTGACTGTTATAAAATTTGAATTCTAAATGTATTTTTTCGTAGTTTATATGTTATTTTTATTCCAGAATTCTCCCTCAAACGTAAGGTAAAAAAAAATTTCATCTAACCAGATTCAAATTAGCACAAATTTTGTCACTTCTGTCCTACTATCCGATAAATTCCCCTGACATAAGTTGTCGATACATTGACGTACGTCAGTTCACACATCCCAATCACCACGGTTGGACAATTCACTCTTAAAAAATTTCTGTTAAAAAAGTAAGTAATGTTTCTTTCAAATTCCATTAAGTATGCTTTAATTTTTAAAAATTTTCCTGAAATAACTTTAGCAAAAATGTATAATGGATTTTTACAAGATTTTTAAACTGATAATTTTGATTTTGTTTACAAAATCAGAAGAAATGTCCGATACGATTGATTTTATCGTAAATTTCATTGATTCAAGAAAAAAACAAGGAATTAAAATAAAATTTTTACAAGATAGGAAGGATTAAAAAACTCCGAAAAATATTCAGAAAATATATTGGTCTATCCTCTTAATAGTAACATAAACATTTAGGGGTTAAAAAATGTTTTATCAAGTTTGGGGCCTTTTTCACCAGGTTATGCCACCTTTTAGCAAAAAGGTGGACATACCTAGCTAAACTGATTAGTAGCCATTACAGCAAAATAATAAATAAGGTTAAGAGCCTACACATGAAAATGTCAGTAGTTGGATAATGCTTACATAATAAAGTTTGTTATATATATTATTGTAACCTCGGGAAGTTTACTGAATAGAACGATCACACGAAGGTTGGTAATGAACGATAATACTTAGGACAAGAACAACACATAGAGGCGCGCAGAAGAAGTAGTCCATTGCTAGAAGTGAGTCAAGCGAATTCCACAATGAATCTCCAACTCCAGACCAACATACAGTATTTACTACTGTATTAATGTGAACAGGGACATACCCATTATCGTCTGTAGGTATGCTACAACAACAACAACAACAACACACACACACACATACACACACACACACACACACACACACACACACACACACACATATATATGTAGGTAATTCCTTTCGGCCTTCTACTACTTCTAAGCGACGCTTAGAGTAAATCATTATGTAAGAAGCTTCAAAGAATCTTAATACTTAAGGTTTAAAAAAAATGAATTTTAAAAAATGAAAAATCTAAGCGAAAATCATACCCCTCCTAAACCAACGAGCCACATCCATACTTTCTAACTCTTGTTGGTCTACTTGTTTCTAGAGAAAGCATAGAATAAATATATCTAGATTTACGGAAGTACATAACACACACACACAAACACACACACACGTGTTATTTTAATAAAATCCATCTTTGGATCAATTTAGGAGACAACTTTATAAAATTCTAGTATTTGTGTAAAAGGCATGTAATGCCATTAGATACATGAACTAGTTTAAAAAAAAAAAGAAAAGAGAAAGCTTTCGGAGAAGTAAAAAGCGATATAGGGCTCGTCCGGGATTTGAACCCGGGACCTCTCGCACCCTAAGCGAAAATCATACCCCTAGACCAACGAGCCACATCCACACTTTTACGTTTTTGTTAGTCTACTTGAACCTAGAGAAGGCATTATCTAGATTTATATACTCGGAAGTACATCACACACACGCACGCACGCACGTACGTACGCACGTGTTATTTTTAGTAAAATAAACGATCTGTAAGCATTAATATCCATAAATAACATTGTATTTTGAAATAATCTTAAATACCTATGCAGTTATAATTTTGGAACAAACTTTCGCGTCAACTTTTTGAAATATATCTGGTTTTAAAAAGAAGTTTGTCTAGTGGTGGCCTGTTAGTCTAGGGGTATGATTCTCGCTTTGGGTACGAGAGGTCTCGGGTTCAAATCCCGGACGAGCCCTGTCGGTTTCAGTTTCTTATTTTTCTTCTGAATTTTAATAATTTTTAAAAAATTTTTTAAAAACTTTTTAACTTGTTTAGGAGACAAGAGCAAATCGAGAAATAATGTTTGAAGATTATGTAGCATCAGTTTTCGAAATCAGTAGTGCCTGTTTATCTGCCTTGATAGTCGGTATTTTGAACATTTTATGGAGAACTCAAACCAACAAAGTATATTTCCACATTTAACGGTGTTAATCTTTGGAGGTCTGTTGAAATTAGCGTTACTTTATTTTAGTCTCATTTTATTTCACTGACAACTAAAATGTTTCGCATAACAAGGTGCAGGGTTTGAGTCATTTAAACATTAGTAGACTCTCTAGTTTTCCTGCTTATTACCTTAAAAATAGGTTACGATTACGTTTTGAAAACTGTCATAGAACTGAGTAATTATCGCAGAAGTGCTTATAATATTCGGTGGAGATTCAGTTCTGTGATTCGATTGACCTAATTTTTAGTTGGAGTACTTATGGATTTTATAAAACGAAAAAAAAAATTTATTAAAAGTAAATTCGTGCTCGTCCGCGATTTGAATCAAGGATCTCTCGCACCCAAAGCGAAAATCACGCCCCTAGAACAACGAGCCATTCTCAGAAAAACAGTATCTAAAAATACTATTTGAATTTATTTTGTCAACCAACTTTTTAAGCTTTAAAAACTTTTTTGTCAGAATTTACAGCAATACTTTTTAAATTTTACAAGAATAAATTGAAAATTTGAATAGTCAGTGTCTATATAATTTAAAATTAAAAGAAAATCTCTTTTTAAAATGGCATCTATCGGCACAGTTGTGTAATAAGAGAATGTTTTGCTGTCGACCTCGATTCCAAGTTTCACGTCACATTTGCTATTTTACCAGTTTTGATAAATAATTAAGAATGCAAACGTCCGTACCTGACGTTGGTTCGTTGCTCCAGGTGTATGCGTTTTTTTTTTTTTTTTTTTTTTCGCTTAGAGTGCGAGAGGTGCCAGTTTCAAATCCCGGACAAGCCGTTAATTTTCTTTATTTGTTTGCTAAACATTAAGTGATATGCTGTATTTTTTCTGTAAACTTTATCTCTCCCTCGGCCACCATTTTTTTTTTTTTTTTTTTTTTTAATAATCTATCCTCTTTTCTGCACACACAGATATATAGACAGTGTGAACATCTGGATCAACATTGCATAATGACTGATAATTTCACGCATTAAGCATTCATCAGGTCAGGTTCTATATCAACAAACGTTCAATCTTCGATATTGATCAAGCTTCTCTCATAAATATTGCAAATCTGAAATACATCATATGTGAGTCCACTCCTTCCTTTTATAGTCTATTAATGAGGAAAATGTTCCACAATAGGCAGATTCTTGATAACTAGAATCAGCATCTTTAAATCGAGAGTTAACCATTATCCATCCTACATATCCTCATAATATGTACCCCTTACTCCCTACCTTTACACCTTTACAACATTCTCATTTTGTAACCTTCTACGTTGAGGTTCTCTTGGGCTTGACTTGAATGAATTTTTTGAGCTGCCGTGCCTTCGTAATCACCACTAGACTCATCCAACTCTTTCCGAATCCTCTGCACTGTCTTCAGATTGACACCTGAAATGTTCGTATTGGTGCTTCCGCCGAGAAGGCTAAGCCTGTACAGCAAACCGTTTCCAAATTTCTGGCGGAATGAATTGCGTCATGGTGCTTTTTTTTCACAGATGTTTCGCATAACAAGGTGCAGGGTTTGAGTCCTTTAAACATTAGACTATTCAATAGTAATGTTTAAAGTCACTATTATTGTTACTCTCTAATTGTCTGTGAAGCACCTTTTTTAAAATAAATTCTGATTCTTACCTTCAAAAATAGATTACGATTACCGTTTTGAAAACTGTCATATAGAACTGAGTAATTATTGCAGAAGAGTTTATAATATTCGGTGGAGATTCAGTTCTGTGATTCGATTGTCCTAATTTTTAGTTGGAGGACCTATGGATTTTAAAAAAACGAAAAAAAATATTTATTATCGAAAGAAAAATTTGGGCTCATCCGGGATTTGAACCCGGGACCTCTCGCACCCTAAGCGAAAATCATACCCCTAGACCAACGAGCCACACTTAATTAAGAGCTTTCTAAATACTATTTGAACAAACTTTTTAAACTTTAAAATGTTTTTTGTCAAAATTTACTGCAATACTTTTGTTTTCATTTTAACGGGACTAAACTGGAAATTTGAATAGTCAGTGTTAACATAATTTAAAATTAAAAGGAAATCTCTCTTTTTTTTTTTAAATGGCAACTAGCGGAACAGTTGTGTCATAAGAGAATGTTTTGCTGTCGACCTCGATCCCAAGTTCCACGTCACGTTCCCTGCTTCACCACTTTTCGTAAATAATTAAGAATTTAAAGGGTTTCCCGTTATCTCTCGTCTTATGATTTTCGCTGAGGGTGCGAGAGGTCTCCGGTTCAAATCCCCAACAAGCCTTTAAATTTTTTATTTTATTTCTTATTTGCTTGCCAGTCATTAAGTGATAAGCTGTATTTTTTCTGTAAATTTTATCTCTCGCTCCACCACTATTTTCTATTTTTTTTTATATCCTCTTTTCTGCACACACAGGTATATAGATTGTGTGAAAATCTGGATCAACACTGCATAATGACTGGTAGTTTCACGCATTAAGTAATCATCAGGCCAGATCCTATATATATTTAATTTCAAATCATTTCAATTGTATCCCCTTACTTCTTAAAATAACAACCAGTATTCCTATTTAGGATTGTCATTGCAATATTTTGTGAAAGTTGTTAAGTTCAAATATTTAAAGATGTGATAGTGGAATTTCTACCGATATTTTACTGTCGTAGAATTCGCCATGAGCTTATTCAATGATTGGCTTAAGAAAATTCATGAGAAAATTGAAATAGGAAAACCGTAATGTTTTCACGGGTCTTTCTAATATGTCATTTTATTTCAAATATATTATAAATTCATGACCCTTCATCTGGAATTGACGGTTCGGCTCAAAACTGTCAGCCGCCCTCGAAGTTTAACGATTGAAATTATTACGTTTGTTGTGAGGGTAACAGACGGTCAGTTTCAACAACACACTAATCGATATTATAAAGGATGAGCCGATTCTCTGTCACAAACTGCCTGCGTCTCACTCTATCCGTAAGCAATCATAATGTCTATGCGTAAATAACCGAGATAGATTGGCTATTCTTTCTCGAGTTCCCTACTGTGAATTTAACAAGAAATCTGCTCGCTTTGAAATACGTTAAATTCTTGTAATTTTAAAAAATTATATATGTGTCGTTTTTTTTTTGTTTTTTTTACAAATGTAAAGTTTGAAATTGTGTGTATGTCATTGATATCTGCTACCTATTATTTTATTTTCCGAATTTTAAAACTATTTTTTTCACGTATAATTGGCTTTTTTAGGAAGCACATGCATAAACATTAAGAGATAAATTGTCTTAAACCTCTTTTTCAATATTTTAACAGTGACAGTGCCTCCAAGAGAAATTTCGTGGTCCCGAGGCAGGCAAAGATTTTTCTGAAAAATGAAGATTTGTGGCCCATTAAATTTATATTTAAACTCTCATAAATACTTTATTTCCCTGATTAGATATAACATAATGTAAAGAACATATTAAATTAACGCAGCAACATAAATCAGTATTTACAGCGACATTCATCAATCGCCTTTGTCAGTAAATTGATTCGTAGCCATTAAAGCAAAGTAATAAATAAGGCTGACAGTGAAACAGCTACTAATGCAGTGCCGTGGCCGGGGCCGCGGCCGCGGGATGCTGTCTTTGGTCACGATCGATCCTAGTAACGGAGAACAAGCCGTCAGCCCACACTCGTCGGCCGTTGGTGGCTTTTGACACTGCAGCTGATCTTTAAGTTGACTAAAAAAAAATATTTACAGTTCTTTTTTTGGGGGGTTCTTTTTCCCAAACCTTTTCTAATATTTGGCGACGAAACGAAAATTTCGGCAAACTTCTCTAAGGGTGGCAAGACTTGACAATTGGATTTTTTTTTTAAGCGTTTCACCCCAAGCAAGGCGGGAAACCACTAGGACGCAAGGGGTTACAGAAAAATTTGGAGCAAGATCAGATGGGAGTGACAGAAGAAAGGATGAGGAGAAGGGTAGTGGATAGATAATGGCAACAGGAGATACAGAGGCCAGAGAGAGAGAGAGAAAGAGAGAGAGAGAGAGAGAGAGAGAGAGAGTACCGGGAACCCCTTCTTAAACAGGAAACAAGGCGTAAGCCTCTACTCATGTCCAAGAGAAGGGGGAGGGGTGTTGACCGGGCGGTAGGAAAGTCTACCTACTCCTACTGTTCTTTGTACTTTCAAAGACAGCACATGGATATCGTCGGAGTTTTTCTTCTTCAGCAGATAATAATAATAATAATAATAATAATAATAA
The DNA here is from genome assembly GCA_963932145.1 of Acanthosepion lycidas. Classification (NCBI taxonomy): domain Eukaryota; kingdom Metazoa; phylum Mollusca; class Cephalopoda; order Sepiida; family Sepiidae; genus Acanthosepion; species Acanthosepion lycidas. The sequence continues at coordinate 32,350,165 of OZ010574.1, forward strand.
TAATAATAATAATTATTATTATTATTATCATTAGGTTGGCAAAACAGCGTTATGGAAAAAAAATCTCTTAACTCTCCGTCCGCGTAACTCGCTGCAACTTCAACTCCAACCATTTTGGCCCCCGTGGGCACTTGTATTTATGGGTGTCCATTCCAACTGGTATGGTGAAGGCGCATAAGAGGGTTTTATCCTAAAATTCTACCAGTCTCCTTCTTTCGTTCTCTGTTTCAAACTTTCAATTTTGAAAGATCCTCCCTCCTCCGGGAGGAGACATTATATGACGTCAGTATTCTTGACGTCACCTTCTTTCGTTCTCTGTTTCAAACTTTCAATTTTGAAAGATCCTCCCTCCTCCGGGAGGAGACATTATATGACGTCAGTATTCTTGACGTCACCTTCTTTCGTTCTCTGTTTCAAACTTTCAATTTTGAAAGATCCTCCATCCTCCGGGAGGAGACATTATATATCGTCAGTCTTCCTGACGTCTCCCTCAATTGCTCATTCTGTCTTCACAATTATAATTTTGTTTCTCAGAGAAATTTTGGTTAATAATTTTCCAAGTACGTAGACATTGATACCTTTCAACAGTCGACTTTATACCTCTGGATCCCTAAACCTGCCAGCTGTGTCTCGATGAACAGTAACAATAATATTGTGTATCTCTTTCCACAGAATTTGTACACCTGTTCTCAATATCCTATGAAAATGAGTCCCTTTCTGAACATATGCATATAATAAAAGCCAGAATGTGTGTGTGTGTGTTCGTTTATATGTTTCATCGGATTTCCTACAATTTTCAACCGATTCAAACCAAATTTGATACAGTTATTGCTAATGGTCCAGCGGAGGTTTTGACGGCGCCAAAAATTGATTTAAGTCAATATTTAAATCAATATTATCGATTTTTCATTTTTGATCGGTCGCACGCGTCTGTAATTATGTGCCTTCAGTGCATACAAGCAGATATCGGCACTTTTCATGTCAGAATTAATAGCGGTAGCATAATTAGGGAAAAAAAGTTGGATATAAGTGCTTATATGGAAATAAGAAAGTGCAAGAATGGCCATATTTTGGTTTCGGATGCAAAAGTTATCACAATGAAGGATTTCTGTCGCAGCCCAACTTTACGCTCCAAAAGCCAATCGGATTAGTGTTATTACGCGTGGCTCGTGCGATGCGTATTGCTTGCTGCTGATTGGCCCGTTCGCGCTCCGGGGTCATGCGAGATCATGTGTGGACGGGGGAGGGTGTCACGCCTGCGCGCATCAAACATCCCAAATGGGACAGAGGTTTCAGATAGCCTACTTTTATTTCAGGATTTAACAATCACACCATAGTTTTTAAAAAGGATCTTTTAATGTTTCAATGCAAGCATGCATTACTTTCCATGTTTTCTGCATTTGCACAGTAAAGTAAACGTCAAGGCCATTTTAAAAGGGATTTACAGAGCCACATGTCAAATTTTACCAGAAAAATCGGTAAAAACAAGACGAAACTGGTGCTTTTTAGGCGTTTTCAGCCCATTTAGCCTACTAAAGCATAGGATTGAATTCAGTGAGCAATCATTAACACATTTCATGCCACTTCTGGCCACCACTTTTAAGCCAAGTGGAGAGAATCGCCCCCCCCCACACAATTGTCTAATTTTTCACATTTGATTGCATTTTTTCATTCGAAGGGACACCGGGGGACTGTTATGTCTTTTCATGCCATTTACGTGTAGCAAAAGGCAATTACTCGCTATAATTTTACTACTGCGCATCGCTGCTCCCAAAAAGTTCTCGCACGTTTTCATCTTTATTTCCATTTTACTTAAATGCCTTCATCATCCATCAGTAAACAAAATTAATATTGCTTCAAATTTTGTTCGTAAGAAGTGTAAAAACACTTGTATTTTCAACTTTTGATCAATAAAACTACCTTATATCTCCTGGCTGCTCAAAATTTTCAAAGAAAAATGAAGCTTGAAAATCCCATTTTCTGATTGGCTGACTTTGAGAGACTGCGCTACATCGGTGACGACGTAAATCAAAAAGGCAATGCCTATTTTGGAATAAGGAACTACATAGCTTTTATATTTATCAATAAAAAACCCGATACAATAAAGTCGCCAAATACTATATTGAAACGTCATCTGCCATATTTTGACTTACCCAGCTGGAGGTTAACCAATCACGTCAACTGTTCAAGGTTGCTGCGAGCTCATTGGCACGGTTACAAGCGCTTAACCTTTGGCCCATCCAATCATACGCGCGAGCTGTTCTCTTACGCACGCGCGTGCTTAGTATGTGCGCTCAAGGTCAACCGGCCAACCGCCTCTTTGTACCATAACTCGCACGCGTGTTCACACTTCTGTGATTACCGTCCCGCACTTGGCTCACTTCATTCGCTTCAAACGGAAACCGCAAGTTGTTGATTACGTTTCTGCATTTATCGAATTTACTTCCCAAATTACTTACCGTTTTAGCTTTAGCTGAATTTTTTAAACTTCACTTTTTTTTGTCTTCGATTTCCTTTTGATACAGTTACATACATTTTTGGGATCCCTCTAACCTGCCTATGTTTAGACTACACGTATTTTTTGCACTCAAAAAACCTACATACTTTTTATTACGTTTGCTTTTTAAAATTGGTTAAAATGCCGCCTAAGAGAAGAAAACTTTTTGGACGGCGCACAGCTGCAGCCTCCGCTACAAGAGCAGCAATGGTAAGTGAAACCACAGAGAAAACTTCGTTGCACCTTTTCCAGATGGCCTCACGCTCTGCTGACCGCATCTCCACGGAAAGTACCACTGAACGGACTGAAAGCCTGGCATCAGTAGCATCAGTTATGTCATTGTGACGCGCTAGACTTTCAACTGAAGAGCGTTTAGTACAGAATTCACAGGACGCAATACGCGTTGCTAGGGCCAGGGTTTCCGAGTCCCTAACATAGACAATTCTTCGGCGTTTAAAGAATGCCAGCGCTACAGCATGTTCTAGAGATTTAGAAAGCCCTGAACAAACCACTTCGCGTCGTCTTAGGAATGCTTGGGCTACAGCATCTTCGAGGGTTTCGGAACAACCTCAACAAACCGCTCGTTTAAGAAATACCAGCGCTACTGCTTCTGCCAGAGCTTTAGAAAGTCCTGTGCCGATCGCTAATCATCGTTTGAGGAATTCATGGCCAAATCGCAAGCACAGACGCTCAGCGTCGCGGTTCTGCATTTAGGTGAACAGTGTTTCGTCCATGGACAGCTTTATGTAGGCTGCTCCCGAGTCGGGAGTAAACATAACATTTACGTTTACTCTCCAACAAACAAAGTTAAAATTTTACCTACACAGAAGTCCTATAGCCCGTGGCCGGGCACGTTTAAACGCAATGTACAAATCTTTAGGTCAGCTGCATCGTAGGTTCCATCATTTTTTATCTCGGTTTATTTAAAAGTCGTCGTAGTATCCATTTGTCATTACCAAGACATTTCATTAAAGGTTGTCTTGCTCACCAGATGCTCCCTTATCACTTAAATCCCACCATAGCTGCATTCGCACTTACATGTCGACCACGTAACCATATTCAGTTGCAACACAAAACCAATACGTGGGGAGGTGAATTCGTTTAATTGTCAGGGTAGTCGAGTACATCCACGCAATTTAGGCCTCAGCAAAAAGAAGTGGGATAAAAAAAAGAATAGCAGCATGCAGGGTTATAATATGCCTTCTCTGTCGTACACCGTTGGTGTATTTCTCCCCTTACCATAAGGGCTGCTTTAGGTAACGCTACGTGCGTTTCGTGCTCGCTTCAACTGACTATCATAAACTACAAAAGATTTGTGCCACTTACAAGTACTCGCTCCGGCACCTTCCCATACTTCTGTTATGTGGTTCTGTTTACGGTGGTGGCAGCGCCGTCTTTTGGGCAGAAGACGTGTCGACCTTTCACGCTATTGCGTTTTACTACGTTGCAGCTGACACAGGGCTTCATGTAATGTCTTGCACTCAGGGATAATAAAACCATCCCATCGGAATACAAAGCCATCTGCCACAACTCACCAAAAACTTTCTAAGGCCCGTGTTTGTATTGAAATTGACACTTTTAATTGGAAAGCTCTTAGTAATGGAAAACGGCTGATGCTACTATGGCTCCCCATTGCTTCCTTTTAAGCCTTATACTTTTTTCTTCCGTTGTACTGATGAATACCAACAACTTGTGTACATTACGTTTTTACGTGGGCGGCCATAAGTAAGTACTACACTTACATGCGTGTATAAAATGAGCATGGCGGTTATGACCTTTCATTCAGAGTAAGTTTACTCCCGGGCAACGCCGGGCTTTTCTGCTAGTAGAAAAAAAAAAATTAAATCGTTTTATTTAAACATTTTCGTCCGTATGCCATATTAAATATTGTTACAATGCAACTGTCGAGTCAAACAGGAGGATACTATTTGAAATAATCATGATGTGAAATATTACAATGGAGCCGCGTAGAGGGAGTTGTAAAAGAGGTTTTATAATCACAAAGTGAACGTAAACAGTAACAGACATGTCTATATTTCTGAGATCAGGTATTGTAATTATTTAAATTATTCGGACTGTTGTCCTCATCTCTCTTGCTATATTCCCGACGTTTCGGCTGATGTCTCAGTTATCTCCCTCTAACTCAACTCTCCAAGTTTTTTTTCACCACTGCAGTAGACATATATTGAACTCAAGGGCACATGGCCCAGTGGATAAAAGCGTTTGTTGGGTCCAGTGACTTGACCTGATGATTTGTGAGTTCAATACCTGGCTACTGCAGTGGTACAACGACCGAAAAGTCCTGAATATAGCAACGAGAGTTTGAATAATATAAATAATGTAAAAAGTGAAAGATATATGCTCCTTATTGAAGACTTAAACAGTCAACCAAGCAAGAGCCCCAACGTCAAATGGGAAATTTTTAGTGACGAAGGTGATAAATGTAATTTATGCATGTCCGAAAAGCACGCTATATTATAAGAAATGAGAGTTGTTTAATAAGCGACATGAACTTACGTCTACATGAAGGCCTAAGTATAAGTTTCTAATAAGGAATAAACCTGCTGATTTGTAGTCATTTCTTATTTACTTTTTATTTCCATCTAATACTGGAATTCCCCAGAAAATGTCAGTAGCGGGATTATGCTTACATAGTAAAGTTTGTTGTATCCTTGGGAAGGTTGCTGAAAAGGACGATCACACGAAGGTTGTTAATGACCGATAATACTTAGGACAAAAACAACACAGAGGCGCGCAGAAGAAGTAGTCAACTGCTAGAAGTGAGTCAAGTGAATTCCACAATGAATCTCTAACTGAAGACCAACATACAGTATTTACTACTGTATCAATATGAATGGGGAGAACCAAGAACAATACATATAAGTTTCGCAAGAGGCACATAGAAGTAGTCTACTGCTAGAAGTGAGTGAAGTGAATTCCACAAAGAATCTCTAACTTAAGGATATTAGCCAAACGCCCCACGCGATCAGATGTGGCACAAGGCCGAATTTAACGTGGGGTATCCGAGCCCGTAGGCTCGGGCAAAATTTCCCCGTAGACTCCGTAAAAAATGGGGTTGGGTAGCTGTCTACCACCCCAGACGAGACTCTACCCTTCGGCATAACCTCGTCTGTGTTCCTCTCTGCCCGAAGGCAGACAGTTTAACTCGCACAGCTGGAGACGAATCTCCGACTGGAGGCCAACATGCAGTATTTACTACTGTATTTATGTGAATGTGGACATACCCATCATTGTCCGTAGGTATGCAACAACAACAACAACATACAGACACATACAGACATACACAAACACACACAAATATGTAGTTAACTCCTTTCGGCCTTCTACCACATTTAAGCTATGCTTATAGTAAATCACTATGTAGGAAGCTCTCAAGAAACGTAATACCTAAGGTTTAAAATGAATTTTTAGAAATGAAAAATCTAAGCGAAAATCACACCCCTAAACCAACGAGCCACATCCATAATTTATATAACTTTTGTTAAGTCTACTTGAATCTAGAGAAAGAATAGAATTATAATAATTCTATGCTTTTTATCTACAGATTTATAAGTACATCACAAACACACGCACGCACGCACACACACACGCACGCACACACACACACACACGCACGCGCACGCACGCACGCACGCACGCACGCACGCACGCACGCACGAGCACACACACAAACGCACGTGTTATTTTTAATAAAATAAACGATCTGTAAGCATTAATATCCATAAATAACAATAACATTGTATTTTGAAATAATCTTAAATATCTAAGCACGAAGCAATTATAATTTTGGAACTACCACGTCAGCAGAGAAGGCTGCTAAAAAGTTTTGAAATATATACCGTTTTAAAAAGACAAAGTACTGTGTTGGCTCGTTGGTCTAGGGGTATGATTCTCGCTTTGGGTGCGAGAGGTCCCGGGTTCAAATCCCGGACGAGCCCTATCAAAATTTTCTTGTTTCTTACTGCTGAATTTTAATAAACTTTTTAACTTGTTAGGAGACAAGACCAAATCAAGAGATAATGTTTGAAGATTATGTAGCATCAGCCTTCGGGATGAGTAGTATCTGTTTATCTGCTGTGTAGTATCTGTTTATTACCTGGGCTTGAACTCAAACCAACAAAGTATATTTTCACATTTACAGAACGGTGTTACTGTTAATCTTTGGAGGTCTGTTGAAATTAGCGTTACTTTACTCACATTTTATTTCATTGACAACAAAAATGTTTCGCATAACAAGGTGCAGGGTTTGAGTCCTTTAAACATTAGACTATTCAACAGTCTAATGTTTAAAGTCACTATTACTGTTACTCTCTAATTGTCTGTTAAGCACCTTTTTGAAAAGAAATTCTGATTCTTACCTTAAAAAATATTATGATTACGTTTTTTGAAAACTGTCACAGAACTGAGTAATTATTGCAGAAGTGTTTATTCGGTGGAGATTCAGTTCTGTGATTTGATTGACCTAATTTTTAGCTGACTTATGAATTTATAAAACGAAAAAAAATATTTATTATCGAAAGAAAAAATTGGGCTCGTCCGGGATTTGAACCCGGGACCTCTCGCACCCTAAGCGAAAATCATACCCCTAGACCAACGAGCCACTGCTGAGAAATAAGTTGCTAAAATTCCTAATTGAATTTATTTTTACAACCAACTTTTTAAACTTTGAAAGAGGTAGTTTATCAAAATTTAAAGCAATATTTTCTAAATTTTACAACAATGATCTGAAATTTTGAATAGTCAGTGTTTATATAATTTAAAATTAAAAGAAAATCTCTTTTTAAAATGGCATCTATCGGCACAGTTGTGTAATAAGAGAATGTTTTGCTGTCGACCTCGATCCCAAGTTCCACGTCGCATTTGCTACTTCATCACTTTTCGTAAATAATTAAGCATGCAAACACCAGTTGCTAGTATTGGCTCGTTGGCCTCGTGGTCTGATATTTTGCTTAGAGTGCGAGAGGTCCCGCGTTCAAATCCAGGACAATCCGTAATTGTTTTTTATTTGCTTGCTAACCATTAAGTGATAAGCTGTATTTTTTCTGTAAATGTTATCTCTCCCTCTGCCACTATTTCTATTTTTTTATTTTAATTTTAATTTTAATTTATTATTATTTATCCTCTTTTCTGCACACACAGATATATAGACAGTGTGAACATCTGGATCAACACTGCATAATGACTGATAGTTTCACGCATTAAGTAATCATCAAGCCAGGGTCTATATCGACAAACGTTCAATCTTCGATATTGATCAAGCTTCTCTCATAAATATTGCAATTCTGAAATACATCATATGTGAGTCCACTCCTTCCTTTTATAGTCTATTAATGAGGAAAATGTTCCACAATAGGCAGATTCTTGATAACTAGAATCAGCATCTTCAAATCGAGAGTTAACCATTATCCATCCTACATATCCTCATAATATGTACCCCTTACTCCCTACCTTTACACCTTTACAACATTCTCATTTTGTAACCTTCTACGTTGAGGTTCTCTTGGGCTTGACTTGAATGAATTTTTTGAGCTGCCGTGCCTTCGTAATCACCACTAGACTCATCCAACTCTTTCCGAATCCTCTGCACTGTCTTCAGATTGACACCTGAAATGTTCGTATTGGTGCTTCCGCCGCGAAGGCTAAGCCTGTACAGCAAACCGTTTCCAAATTTCTGGCGGAATGAATTGCGTCATGATGCTTTTTTTTCACAGATGGTGCCCAACTGACCCTATTATACTGTGCAATCACCAAAAAACAAAAAAACAAAAACAATGCGCAACGCGGGAAATTAAAATATAAAAAGGCGACAATTTAGTAATCGCATCCTGTACAGTGCCATAAAAAGAGTCAGCCATGTGTGCAGGTGTGAAATGACGGAAAATTTTATTTTGGACAATATTCCGGTAGCAGGGCGTCAAGTACCTTGAAACGTTAGTCATGTATCTGAGATAGAAAGAATTCACAGTTTCACCAAGGAAAATGTGAAAATAAATAAATTAGAATAAAAGTTGTTCAAATAAGAAAAAAAATCTCTGGTGTGAGATTCGGGGCAGGTGAGTAAGGCAAAATGTCACAAACGAATTTCTGGGCTACGTTTTCTTTCTGTTTTACGGTAATCGTATCCAGATGAACTACCCACTTTTCTCTCTTAATTTACCTGCACTCTTCGCGGTGCTTGTGTTACGATTCAGGAACCAACTTCTATCTTTCCGTCCGTCGTACGCGTCCGGTTCATACACCTCCCCGATTTTTTGAACAATAGTAAAGGTTAATCCCTTTTTCTGCTGTTTAGTATTGGGTTTCAGGTTCCCTAAATTCTGCACTTCTAATATCACCGGCTGAAATCTGACGTTTTAATCAGTAATTAATATTATTATTTTCCGCTCACAATAGGAGTAGATAGGTTTGCCTATCGTCCGATTTACACTCCTCCTCCGTCTTTTGTACAGGAGCAGTGGTTCATCCCTTGTTTTCTGTTTAGGATTGGGTTTCCGGTTCCCTCATCTCTGTAATACTAACGTCTCTGCCTGAAATCTGAAATGTTATTCAGTAATTATTATTTTTTCCTCTCTCAATAGGAATAGACACGTTCGGCTGTGGTCTAATTCACATTCATCCCTGGTCTTTTGAACAGGATTAGAGATTTATCCCTTGTTTCCTGTTTAGGATTGTGTTTCCGGTACCTTCTGAAGCCTACTTCAACTCTATACTCCTAACGTCTCCGCCTGAACTCTGACATTTTATTCACTAATTAAATCTTGACCTCTTGAAGTCTAGAATGAATTCTCTATATTTCTTGTCATCTTGCACCTTTTTGCGCTAATACAACTCCACATTGTAACCCTCTACCTTGAGTGGCCTTTGGGCCTTGAATTGGACGAACATTAGGTAAAAATATCTCGTGGCGTTTGAAATTAGGATGCAGTAGAAAAAAAATATGATCATTTACCTGACGCTGACCGAAGAAGTACCCAGTGGAAAACAAAACTGATATTTTTCTCCATCTTTGAAAGATCAGAAAAACGTTTTTGATGTTTCTCAAAAAATAGTTTTACTTATCCTTTCGCTGATTTAAAATATAAAAAAAACTGATACATTTTGTCTTCATTTTAATTTAAAATATAAAATAATTCAATAATCTTATTATAACGGTGCTTGTCCCTCCCCTCCTTATGTCCTGCCAGGACCTCATAAATTATGGACTATTCCGTTTTGATAAGCAAAACGCATCTCAGAGACGCTACTTGGATTCAGTGAGAAAATGAATAAAAGAACGAAATGGAATACAGAAATCTTTAAAGTCTGTTTCAGTGAAATGGAAAAAAAAAAAAAAACCTGCCAGTTTCAAATCCTTTCATAAAATAACAACCAGTATTCCTATTTATGATTGTCATTGCAATATTTTGTTAAAGTTGTTAAGCTCAAATATTTAAAGATGTGATAGTGGAATTTCTACGGATATTTTACTGTCGTAGAACTCACCATGAGCTTATTCAATCATTGACTTAAGATTCATCAGATTATTCAAATAGGAAAACCGTGACGTATCACTGTTCATTCTAGTATGTTATTATTTGTATTTCAAATATATTATAAATTCATGTGCCTCCATCGGCCATTTTGAAATTGACGGTTCGACTCAAAACTGTCAGCCACCATGGGAATTTAACGATCGAAATTATTACGTTTTTTGTGAAGGCAAACTAATCGATATTATAAAAGATGAGCTGATTCTCTGTCATTCTCTGCGTCTGACTCTATGCGTTAGCAATCATAATGTCTATGCGTAAGTAACCGACATCGATTGGCTTTTCTTTCTCGAGTTCCCTATTGTGAATTTAACGAAAAATCTGTTCGCTTTGAAATACATTAAATCCTTGTAATTTTAAAGAGTTATATGGGCTTACTTTTCTTTTTTACAAATGTAAAGTTTGAAATTGTGTGTATGTCATTGTTATCTGCTACCTACCTACTGATACTAATCTAACAAAAATCTGCTCGCTTTGAAATACGTTAAATCCTTGTAATTTTAAAGAGTTATATGGGCTTTTTTTTTTTTTTTTTTACAAATGTAAAGTTTGAAATTGTGCGTATGTCATTGATATCTTCTGCCTATTATTTTATTTTCCGAATTTTAAAACTATTGTCACGTATAAGGGGACTTTTTCTGAAGCACATGCATAAATATTAGGAGATAAACTGTCTAAAACCTCCCTTTAATTTTAAATATTTTAACAGAGGCAGGGCCTCCCAGAGGGATTTTACAAGACCCCTTTGTGATCACGAGGATGGCAAAGATTTTTCGGAATATTGAGGATTTCAGGCCCAGTAAATTTACTTGTAAACTCCCATGAATGCTTTATTTCCATTTATATGATTCCATTCTTACATAATGTAGCAAAAATTATTCAATTAATGCCGCAAAATAAATTTAAGGTTACATTCACCAATTGCCTTTTAGATTTTGCCAGTGAAATGCTTTTTAAACGTTCATAATCTCTTCAAAGGAAAACGTTCATAATCTCTTCAAAGAAAAACGTTCATAATCTCTTTAAAGAAAAACGTTCATAATCTCTTCAAAGGAAAACGTTCATAATCTCTTCAAAGAAAAACGTTCATAATCTCTTCAAAGGAAAACGTTCATAATCTCTTCAAAGGAAAACGTTCATAATCTCTTCAAAGAAAAACGTTCATAATCTCTTCAAAGGAAAACGTTCATAATCTCTTCAAAGAAAAACGTTCATAATCTCTTCAAAGGAAAACGTTCATAATCTCTTCAAAGAAAAACGTTCATAATCTCTTCAAAGGAAAACGTTCATAATCTCTTCAAAGGAAAACGTTCATAATCTCTTCAAAGAAAAACGTTCATAATCTCTTCAAAGAAAAACGTTCATAATTTCCTTAAAAGGAAAATACTTTCAAAAACAAATATAATATTTCACTTGAGTACTAATCAAAATGTGCTTTTCTGGCTTTTTCCTTTTCAAAATTTATAACTTTTTCAAAATCAATTTGCATGCCAGATTCAATACTTAGTGGTGATAGATGTCATCAAGTCCGGATGTCGGATTCTCGTTTCCAAAGCACAATATTTAAAAGAACATTTCAGTCCACATTCACGTTTTAGTGAAACATTAATTGATAATACAAGTTTAATAAAAAATATAAATTATCTCCCTTACATATTTTTAAGGTCTATTTTTAAATTGACTATGATGGAGCCCGTTTAATGCGCATTTACAAAAAAAAAATCGTAACTATTAATTACATTAATTTTTTCTTAACAATTCACCCTTGTAGATGATCTTGGATGAGAATGAAATTAGTTGAGAAAGTAAAAGAAATAAAAAAAACTACAGTGTCTTTCTTAATCAGTTTTGTAACAGCACTAAGAAATTGATTCGTGAATTTGAGAGGATAAAAATAAATAAACATATGTCTAGATTATTCAACGAAACATGCTTGAATGAAGATATTCTATCTATCTATCTATCTATCTATCTATCTATCTATCTATCTATCTATCTATCTAACTGTGTGTGCGTGTATATATATATATATATATATATATATATATATATATATATATATATATATATATATATGTCTGTTTTTCTTTAATTAAAAATGTATATATCTATTCTTTAATGAGAAGAAATTTTTGTAAAAACATTTAACAGCCAAATAATAGTTATTGCCTCTTTAAGATATTTTCTTAAAATAACATAAAACCCATGAACACATCGAAATGTATATATCTATTTGTCTTTTATTTATGGCAGTCAGTTCGTCCGTGATTTGAACCCTGTCTCTCGTGTATAATAAGCTCGAATAATACCCCGAAACATTATGTAATAACCACTGGCGCAATTGCAATATTTCATTTTAATTAATTTCAGTATTCATTTTATAAAATATATGACGGAAATATGCTCGTTCAGGTTTATGAACATGGTTCCTCATGCAGCCGAAAAGTGAGCCAAACTTTTTGACGATTGGTGCCCGAACTTTTTCAGTTGTTGCTCTCTTTGTTCATCAGACTGCATCCCCGACTTCCTTACCGTATAAAACAAACACTTTTTTTTTAGAATGAGGTCTATTGCAAATTTAAAGCAACACCGCGTCGATGGCTTAAGTCTGTGATCTAACACCAAGAGCCTTGCCTCTTGCAAACATGAAAATGCAATTATTTCCAGTCCCCACGTTTTCTTCTTTTTGATCTCGCTGGCAGTTGGGAGTGTGCTATGTCCAGATTGCGTTCTGACTTTACTGGATCACAAAATTAAAGAAAACTAGACTTGATCTCATTGTTTGTAAAGCATACCTGTTCTTTGATGTCCTGGGTATGACGTTAAACTGCATCCAACAGCAAGGCCTTTGATCAGGAGCTTTTGAGGAGCGTGGAACCACCTCTTAATTGCTGATGTTCCCAGATCCACCTTGACCCGGGGTGGTAGCACCTGTTAGGGTCCCAGCTATGGGTAAATAGTGAACTAGTTTTTTCAGCTCTCACCCGCGTCCTGGGTATGGCGATGGACTGCATCCGCGTCCTGGGTATGACGGTGAACTGCATCCAACAGCAAGGCCTCAGATAATGTTTTTCAGAAAAGTAATGTTGCCAGCTGTCCGTTTTTGAAACCATAATGTTGCCAGCCATACGTTTTTGAAACCATAATGTTGCCAGCTGCACGTTTTTGAAATGGTCTTGCCAGCTATGCGTTTTTTTTTTTGAAAAAATAATGTTGCCAGCTGTACGCTTTTAGTTTTTCCAGCTCTCACCTACGTCCTGGGTATGACAATAAACTACATCCGCGTCTTGGGTATAGCGATAAACTACATCCGCGTCTCAGATATGACGATAAACTACATTCAACAGCAAGGCGTCAGATAATGTTTTTCAGAAAAGTAATGTTGCTAGCTGTCCGTTTTTGAAACCATAATGTTGCCAGCCATACGTTTTGGAAACCATAATGTTGCTGGCCATACGTTTTTGAAACCATAATGTTGCCAGCTACACGTTTTTGAAACAATATTGCCAGCTATACGTTTTTCTTTTTTTGAAAAAATAATGTTGCCAGCTGTACGTTTTTAGTTTTTTCAGCTCTCACCTACGTCCTGGGTATGACAATAAACTACATCCGCGTCCTGGGTATAGCGATAAACTACATCCAACAACAAGGCTTCAGATAAAGGTTTTTGAAACAATAATGTTGCCAGCTATCCGTTTTTGAAACCATAATGTTGCCAGCTATACGTTTTTGAAACCATAATGTTGTCAGCTATATGTTTTAAAACCATAATGTTGTCAGCTATACGTTTTTGAAACAATGTTGCCAGCTATACATTCTTTATAAAAAAACAAAAAAAACAAACAATGTTGCCAGCTGTGCGTTTTTGAAGCAATAATGTTGCCAGCTGTACGTTTTTGAAGCAATAATGTTGCCAGCTGTACGGTTTTGAAGCAATAATGTTGCCAGCTGTGCGTTTTTGAAGCAATAATGTTGCCAGCTGTACGTTTTTGAAGCAATAATGTTGCCAGCTGTGCGTTTTTGAAGCAATAATGTTGCCAGCTGTACGTTTTTGACTTTTAAAGTCACTCAAAATCATTTCCGGCATAAAATGACCACTAAGGTTGAGATACCGTTAAACAAAACAATCAATCAATCAATCTGTTCTTTGAGTAATCATTACTTAAATTTTCTCATATCGATTTCTGAATCCCACTCACACTCCAAAAGAAATCAAACAACAAAAACACCCACTCCGTTCTGATATTACTCTACCATTAACGTTTTCCTTTTTCTCGCCACCTCTGTGTATCTTTCACTGCCCCTAGCAGAGCGGGGTACCACCCACTTTGAGAATGACTTCTTTACACCCTTTATCCTCAAATTGAACAAGATGAACTTCAAATTCAAAATTCAATTTCAAATTCAAAAACTTCAACTTCAAATTTAAAACGCTTAATTTCAAATTGACAAAAGGTGAATTCCAAATCAAAATGTTATTAGTGTGAAAAGACACAATAGTAGTTTACAAACAAACGAACGAGTGAATGAAAAAACGAACAAACGAACGAACGAATGAAAAAACGAACAAAAGAACAAACGAATGAAAAAACGAACAAAAGAACGAACGAATGAAAAAACGAACAAACGAACGAACGAATGAAAAAACGAACAAAAGAACAAATGAATGAAAAAACGAACAAAAGAACGAACGAATGTAAAAACGAACAAAAGAACAAACGAATGAAAAAACAAATAACATAATCGCACGAGTAGTTAGGAAATAAACAGTTCACATATGTTTTAATCAATTTAACCCAAGCAAGGCGATAATGCCACTAAGACGCAAGGGGTTACTAGAAGTGAAAGAGAATGAGTAGACTTTGAAAGGAACCAGAAACCCAATTCTAAACAGGAAATAAGTGATAAAACTACTCTTTTTCAACAGACCGGAGGAGATATTGTCACTCATTTGGAGATTTTATGGTGCCAATTTTGGCGGTTTCTGTACATGATTACATATTTTCCTGTGCAGCAGAAATGTAATTGCAGACATGGCTTCACTGATTGTCTCATTGGGGTAGCGTAATCTGTACTTTGAGTATCTTTCGGCCATCTAGCGTTTCATACCCACGATGCTCTAGCCATTCCTCGATTAATAATATACCATATATACATATATGTGTATGTCTAACAATTAAGAAAATATACATGTAAAGACAATATAGATAAAAAAGGCAAGAGGAAAACATTTTATGCCAACGCGTTTCGTTCCTTGAGGATTAAGTCAAATATAGAAATTTTATTTATCGTCATGAGAAATGTTTCGACTTGAAGGCACACGGTAAATTAGTGTGAATTTTTATCTACGACAACTTTGTAAATATTTTTTATCTGTCCTTTAGAAACCATTTCTGGGTTGTACTACCTTACGAAAGTGATACAGGATTTCCAAGCTCGTCATTTTTTTTTTACGGTGAATGATGCAATTTCATTGAACGTCCTTTTAATGTTATTGCTCAATGTGTATAAAAATGATTGTCCGCCAAATGTTTATGGATGCCATTCTCCTATTTGTTATTGGTTACACAAACATTTCTATAATATTTACTGTTTCCGAAGATATTAGCTCCAGTATTGACGTCAACTCTCCTTTTGATTTTTTTTTTAAGACAACATATATGTTTATAACTATCAACGTCCCAAGTCAATAATTCCAGCTTTTCTTTTCTTTTTAAGTCCTCTAACATTAAATGTCCCGATGGCAATATCCTTGTATGCAGTTGGAGGCATTTATAAAGTTTTAAATAAGAAGTTACCCACGTTTGGCTGTTGAAACCAGAGAAATCAATACTTAAATTACATCAAAATATTTTTTTTATTACTTTAACCGTTGTTTTTAGTGGCGACACGTATATGAGCTGATATCTGTTTTTTTTTTTGTTTTTTTCTTAAACAGTAAAATTAATAAAATCCAGGCTAGACCGTTTCTATAGCCAAAAACCGTTTCTATAGCCAAAACGCACCTTTAGCAATTCGGCTAAGGAGGGTGCAATGGTAGAGCAAGGTTTGAATTTTCTATTTAAGAATGCACAATTTTTCTCGTTGCAACTCCTACGAATCTATATCTGCTAGCTTTAGTTTCGTAGCCGAAATATATAGAACAGTAATGTTTCATGGCGTTTTATCCGACATTAATCGAAACTTTGCACCCTTTTCCTTTGCCATCAAGCAAACAGAAAACAGTTGTTTCTATAGCCGAAACGTGCCTTTACTAATTCGGCTACGTATGCTGCGCTGATAGAGCCATGTTGGAGGCAACCTTCGAGAAACGCCATGAAGCACCCGACATGACACTTAACGACCAACAAAACCATAGAATACTTACAGGCAGACGGGCAATGCCAAGTACCCATTTGCCTACCCAGCATCTCTTACTGTTCGTAACTGGTGAGTATGTCTAAAGTTTGATGTTGATCTGCTCGGTTAAATATCTGGAAGGGAAATGAAACGATAATCTCAGTCAAACTTACATTGAAATCTGATCTTATCGACTTATACAAGGATATATACCGTATGTTCATTCAAACACATACTTTCCTTTTTTCTTTTCTTTTTTTAAAAATCTTTCTTCCGTCATTTCTATATTGCTGCCTTTTCTTCTCTCCTTTTGTATGTTTTATTTGTCAACATTTTTGAAGTCACAAAATACGGCAAATAAATTGCCGTTGTTGTTGAGAGAAAAGGAACTGTCTCAGTTTCTTTGTATTGTTGGGGATGCAAGCGACCCAGACACCATATCCGATTGATATCTTTAACAGGAACTTTCGTTCAGACGGGATTCTCGAGAAATTTAAACGTGACACATTGAATAAATAAACCAATTGTTTCTTATCTTCTGACAGGAAACACCTCGCCATTCTGCTCGGAGTGTTAGTAATAATAGCAGGCATTGTAATTGTTGTAATCATATTAATAGCAGTGATTATTCTGTTCGACCTTGTGATTGAGATAATTCTATTTTCTTTCTTGTGGTCAGTCTAGAGGTCAGTGTTCAAGTTTAGGTAAAAGCCAGTTTATGAATACTTATTTTCTGAGTATGCAGGCATGTCAAACTTGGTAAGTATCAATAATAGCCGAAGTTCTAGCGTTGATAGCAATTGCTTTATTGCTATAAACAACTTAATTAGTCAAGTGAATGTTTTTACAGAAAAATAATTTACAATAATATGACAGAATGCTACAATACAAGTATCTCTTTTGATCAAATGGCAAACCTGGATAAACGTGCCCGCAATAAAACGGAGCGTTAAAGGGACGATTTTTCCTATGACACCGTTTTTTTAACTACATTCACTCTTCAGCAATGTTTATTGTTTTAAAAAGCGATGATTAGAATTGGAATAAACTGTAAAAATATGAAAATAAACTAATATGTACATATAGAATAAAAATAGTAAACACTATTTATTAAATTGTTTATTTACAATATTCATTTATGTTGAAACTTGACTAATGCATGGAATAATAATGCAACACAAAATGTACTTAGAACAAAATGTATTGAAACAAGAAAGTGTACACAATATTTACATATAGTCTTTTGTATATTCCTGGAAAGACCGTTCCTGGGGAATGTGTTGACTGAGTCGCAGTCGGGCAGAGTCTCTGGTTCAATCTCTTGATTCCTGTATTTATCAATCCACCCACGAGGATCGAATGTGGCACAAGGCCGTTTTAATGTGGGTATCCCCGAGCCCGTAGGCTCGGCCAAAAATATGGCCTTTCTGAACACGCCTAGACGGGTTTAGGCCCTGTCAACCTCCCCGGACGAAACATTGCCCTTCGGCAAAGCCTCGTCCGGGTTCCCCTCTGCTAATGCAGAGAGTTCGACAGTCGCTTGATTCCTCCCCTCTCTTCCTGGTACCAACCATATTTATATGGTCGGTACTCCACTATGCAAATTAGGTGGATCCTACCACAACATTTTATTTATTATATTATTTATTGAAATGGTTGGCAAAATATTGGATAATTGCCATCGATTCGAATTTTATAAAATGGTAAATAAGTATTTCATTATATTTTAATAATTTAGTAAATATTTATAGATTTATGAATAAAAAGATTTCACATTTATTTGTTTATAAATTGGTTAATGATAAATATTGCATTGCATTAGTTCTAATTAATATTATTATTTTTATAATGTTGGAAATATAAAATTATTCAATTAAATAAACAATCTCAAACAGTCTCCCCTTTTTTTGTTACGCTCTTCTTTACTGGGACTATAAAAGGACACTATATGCGAACCTTGTATTCTCAGTTAACCAAAACTTTCTTAAAGCCTACACCTGCGTACTTCTGTCATTACACTAATAAATAAATAAAGTTTAATATTTTAGTTGTACATTTTCAAGAACAAAAAAAAAAAAATGTATAAATTCACTTTCATCATGTGTTTAAGTTTTATTCCAATTCTATTCGTCGCTTCTTAAAACAATAAACATTGCTGAGTGGTGAAGGTAGTTAAAAAACCGATGTCATGTGAAAAAACGTCCTTTTGATACTCCGTTTTATTGAGGGCACATTTGTCCCTGTCTGCCAATCAAGTATTAGACAAATCACCGAACATTTCACTGATTTTAGAAGTGTTAAATAACATTTGTAAGTATTTTGTACTTTTGTTGTTCTTGTTGTTATTGTTGTTGATAACAATATTTGGTGATTATTGCTGGGTTTCGAATGACATCAAGTTTCTTTATATTCCCAATATCTTTCCTCTTACTCTCGTGAGACTAATATGGCTGGACTGCATTGTCTTAATTCTTTTTTCCAATTTTCATTTCCTTTGGTCTCGAAAAGCGAATATTTCCGAAGTTCCCAGTGAATAAAATAGAAACACAATCTAAAACCATGCTGTTGGATTATATAAAATAAATTAATTACAAAAAAATATATATATTGAATTTCATAGAACATCCGGTGAAATTAAAACCCGTCTCCTTTTCGACGTGTCAGGTAGACAATGAATAGTGAACTATGTTACTTTATCACACTTTAAATATAGTGTTTTGAATAGGATGTTGTTTACATCTTAGCAGAGAAGACATCGAAACTTATAATGAAAGCAGGGCAAACATACACAGAAACGATCTCGTCCTGGGTATGACGATAAACTATATCAGGCACCCGACAGCCAGATGCAACCAGGTTAGCCAGATCTTGCCTCTTTTCAAACCCCATCTCCGTCACGCAGCGTTGTCCATCAAAATCAAGTTCACGCGAATGGCCCCGTTAAAGACTTTGATTCACACCCATCTCTGCTACCGCCACCAGGGAGGGAGAAAGGGAATAGGGAGAGACGATGATCAACCGGATGCTCGGATGCGAGGGTGTGCCGACAATAAACAGGCTGGCCACTGAAAGAGTGAATGATAAAAACAAAAATAACTTCTACAAACACATGAGTATCTTGCGGTAGTCAAGTTCGAACCATTTGAATCTTGTATGGAAACATTTTTAAATTCAGTTTTAGAATTTTCTGAAGAGATGTTCTGGCGATGTCTAGTTGAGCAAAGCGATGACGGGCAGAGGTTGATGGATCCTCAAGGACACACTACCGTCCAGCTTCCACCACTTAAGACCGCTTAGGACCTCGATCGCTGACTGATCCAGTTCTTTCAAACCTGGCGATCAGGTACCGAATCATATTATCTCTAGGATATACTCTAACATTAAAATATTGCCGAGTTTGAATAATTGATCTTTCTTTAGAATAGAAAAAACTCAATAAGTTTTACTCGTTGCTGGACATCATACGTAGCCATTTCAGTCTCCAAGGTATGCTCTGTTACCTGCAAAAAAGAAGAATATATATATATATATATATATATATATATATATATATATATATATATATATATATATATATATATATATATATATATATATATATGGCGCTTGTATATAAACACGTGCAATAAAATAAATTCTATATTTCCCTTGATAAATTACCTCGTGGGACGAAACACGTCTTTTCAGAATAGTTTTTCCGCTTGACTTTATATATATATATATATATATATATATATATATATATATATATATATATATATATATAGTGATTTTCCAAGGTTAAAGTATGAGACACCCAGTGAGGAACGAACTCACTACCTACTCAGTCGTAATTGTTCTAGCGAGACAATATACATATATATATATATATATATATATATATATATATATATATATGGACGAATTCGAAAATAATATCAGAAGCATATCATAGTATTTTTCTTACATATATATTAGGTTGGTGCAAAAATAATGTCGTTTTCTCACATATGTTACTATGTGAGAAAACGACATTATTTTTGCACCAACCTAATATATATATATATATACATAAAAGAAAAATATAATGATTTGCTTCTGATATTATTTACGAATTTGTACGATATTATTTACGAATCTATATATATATATATATATATATATATATATATATATATATATATATATATATATATGTAAAAGAAAAATTAATTTACGAATTCGTCCATTACTTCAGATTTATGATTTTGTTTCCCTAAATTTTTTCAGGAAAAATTTGAGCTTAAAATTTTGACCTGAGTTTTTGAGATTTCATTTGGACTTTAGATTGCCTTTTTTGTTTTCATTATTTTCTTTCTTTTTCGGCATCTCGTCTAGACGGAAAACGGAATAACATTTCACCAAAAGAAGGTCGTAGAATAAAGAGGCAGAAACATCGGCAACTGATAATAATAATAAAATTTTTTTTTTTTAATTCCCTATCTCTATTATTATTATTTCTCCTTTTCCATATTCCTAATGTTCTTAAAATTATTTCATTTCAAATCCTCCATTATTTTTTTTACCATTAAAATAATTCTTTTTCTTCTGTCGATTCTTATAAAGGTCCCAAAAGAAGACGACGGAAACAAGCGACTCGACAAGCCTGTCCTTCTATCAAAGAATTAATGACTAAATAAATACGAGAGAAAATTTCGTTTTTCTTGATAGCAGGAAGCTCTAGTTTTTGAATTAAATTATATTTGTCTTTTATTATTTTTTCAGCAAATTAAATCTACTTATTGCAGCCAAGCGATGAATAATTCAGCACGAGGTCACGAACTGTTCTTTACTAAAATCTTGTATGGCAGCTCGAATTTCTATAAGGCTACAATGAACCTAGTAAGTACATCATGTTTGTTGATCTTTTATCAGTAAAAGCAACAGAAAGGTCTTTGTTTCTTTCAAAAAGAGAAGAAGCAGATGGTAGATTCATTCGGCCGATGGTTGAAGAAAGGACAAATTACATGACGTACGCGTTAAAAAAAAAAGGATTTTCGTTTTTTTTTTTTTATGTTCATCTTTCATATGATTGCGAGTGCAAAGAGGGGAAAAAATGTATGTCAATTGCAGGAACGAGAGTCGAGACTGCAGAGATCTTGAAGCTTGATTGGAGAAAATCATCGCTCCACGGAGTCAATTGGATTTGAGTCGTGCCATATGCAAACACACACTGACACACTCAGTACGCTCACTCCTTGAAATGCACAGACGATAAGGTTTCACCACAACAAAATATACAGCATACTATCTTGTTTTTTTTTGTAGATTATGAAGTAATTGTCAACCATTATTAATTTTTGGCTTGTATTTCTTTCATCTTAGACTTGTAATGAAAATCAACTGAATTTAAAAACGAAAGAAATACTAGTTACAGATTAATAATAGCTGACAATGATTTATCTAATAAAATTTCAAATTCATATTACTACTACTACTAATACTACTAGTGAAAGTAAGGCACTTGTAATTAAGATGGAAGAAATACAAGAAAAAATTGAATAACTTGGAGAGGGGAATTAACAGGAGATAACTGATTACTGACATCCATATGGCACGTGGAACTAGAACAGTCTACCCCAGTGAGCGAAATAAAGGGTTCAGTTCGACATTCCAATCACCTGAAGAAAACCGGAGCGTACAACGACCGAAACGTTGTGATAAATATGGCGACAAAGATGAGGACAATAATCCGAATAATGTAAATAGTGTACATAATACCTTATCTCAGAAATATAAAGAAAATTGAATAATGATTAATTTAATAAAATTAACAAAATCATGATAACATCGAACTTTTGAATGTCATCTGTTCCCAACTAGGTATATATGCTGATGATACCAACTATTTACTCCTTCCTTAATAGTAAGTCCGATAGTGACGACAAAGCAGAACTGGCAGCTGCTCTTGGAAATGGCTTCTAGTCAGTTGTTAGCTGGGACAAGAAATAGCTTGTAAATTTTAATTCTTCCAAAACTAAACTGCTATCTTTTAATCATCATAGTACCATTTTGGCCCTCCGTCAATATGGCTGATGCTAACCTTCAGGTGAGCAGCTCATTGAGCATTCTTGGTCTCACATTTTCTACTGACATGAAGTAGAGCGATTATATTGAAGTAATTGTTAGTTTTGTTGTCAGGAAAGTTCGTTCACTGTGTCGTGCCAAGAATTTCTTTCTTGTCAGTCTCCATCTTACACATCTATAAATCTACAATTAGTCCGTGCATTGAATATTGCTGCCAATATCTGGTCTTGTGCTCCGATTATATATCTTGAGATTCTTGACAAAATCCAAAGAAAAGTCTGTAATGTTATCGATCCTGACCTGGCATCTCGACTTCAGTCACTTTCCCACCGCCATGACGGGGCTTCCATCTGCCTTTTTTTTTATAGATATTTTCATGGCGATTAGTCTAATGAGCTTTCCTTCTTGATAACTTCAACTGCATGAATTTAAGTGTACTACTAGATTGCCAATTAGGTCCCATCGTGTTACTGTTGAAATAGCGAGATATAACTGCATCGTCTATTCTGATAGTTTCTTTTCTTGCACATCTCGCTTGTGGATCTCTCTTCTGGTTACTTGCTTCCCTGCCACCTACGATCTTAAATGCAACGCCAGTCTCCATCTTCTGTCTTCCTGAAACATGTTCGTTTATTGCCCTTTCGCCTGACTAAAGTCTTCTCATTCTCTTTCACTCTCAGTAACCTGCTGCGTCTTAGTGACATTATCGCCTTACTTGGGGTGAAATTATTTTAAAAAAATACTAATACTAATACGACTAGTGTACCTGAAAACAATAACAAATATGGCGGCCAGTGATCGATGAAAATGAAGAATGAGTTTCATGATTAGATTTGATCTTCTGCCCACCCAAATGGTGTGGTAGCTCAATTAGTAGAGTAGCATGTTGTACCTAGGAGGCTTCTCGACATGAAAGAGTTCGAGTCTTGTGTGGGGTCGATTCTTTATTTTAGATTTGCAATGGTTACAGACTTGCGGAGACTGACAGCCTGTGTACAACTTTAGTTAAAAAAAAAAAGAAAAGAAAAAAGATACAGTGAGCATATAACTACGAAAAAAGAAACGAAATTAATTAAGATGAAAAATTACATTATCACTGGCGCCCTGATAACGCTAAAAGAATAAATTTCAGTTTGTATAAATGTAAAAATTTCTTTGGAAGATAATTTTCCCAATGAATAAATATCTAAAAAGAAAAAGCGACTGCGATCTAAACAGTTACTGATAAAGAAAATACAGGTTGAGTGAAATGAACTTGAAAGTCAGTGACGTATCGGGACATAACATGATAATAGTTAAGAAGTCCGCCTAATAGAACACTTTGTCTAGTGAGCTTGATTCTCACTGGTTGACAGGATGCTGTTGTCCCGTCTCATATTAAACTAAGTTCAATAAATAAGGACTTCAGATTTGTAAAATGTATTTCTGTTCCTTCTAAGGCACAAAACAGGTTATAAAAATATATAGTTTTTTTAAAATACGAAGTCATTCTTCCTCAAAACATTCAGCCAATGCCTAATTCGATTTCCATTATTAATAACCTTAAAATAATTTATAATCACTGCTATCGATGTCCATATATCACACACACATAAAGATATATACTTTTTTAATATATATTTGTATGTGTGTGTATGCGTGTGGATATATATATATATATATATATATATATATATATATATATATATATATATATATATATATATAGAGAGAGAGAGAGAGAGAGAGAGATAGATAGATATGTATATATGGGTGTGTGGATATATATTTATTTTATTTTTCTGCAACCGAATATTGTATCAAACACGGTAATATGTAAATGGATACAAATATACAAGGCCGGTGCGTCTTACCCTCGAAACCCACGGCCGAGGTGGGCGCTTTTATGGGGTCCCATTCTGCCCTTTGCCATTTTTTCAGTACTGTTTTGATAGCTTTGGAAGTATATAAGTTGTATGGATGTGCATTTTTACACGTTTTTGACATTTATTCTTTGATATTTATTTATGTTTATTTCAGATACAAACTTTTTTAAACAATTCCCGCAAATTATATGGACTACTCCATTATTACAATAGTCCAGTATATATATATATATATATATATATATATATATATATATATAAAATCAAAATTAAATTATGTAACAGTCACTCTTAAATCAGTACCTGTAGATTGCGTTGTGCATGAAACTTAGAGTTGTGCTACCGGTGATGAAAATATGTATATTTATTATTAACTAGCAGTAGAGCCCGGCGTTGCCCGGGGATGTAACAGTAAGAGATAGATCAAGTATCGACCATCATAAAGACTGAAAAATAAAATTGACAAAGATTTTTGTTTAAGGTTGACGGACACGCATGTCTTAATTAGTTTTTTTTTTTTTTTACGAATTGGTCAAACTCAAACAAAAACATTGTTTTCAATCGTTATGAGTCTACTGATTGAATAGAATTTTATTATAAACAATGGTCTTGTAAATGGAATTTTTAAAGCATTCTGAATGTAAAACTAAAGAAAAAAGTGTGCAAGACAATAAGAAACACTACCTGCCAAAAAAAAAGTGAAGTTTTGTTGAAATCGGTTGAAAAATGTAGAAAATCCGATCCAATATATAAACGTACACACACACACAATCTGCGTTTTATAATAAGTGAGAAGATATATAATTGTTTGCTCTGTTATTTTACATCTAGTATTATTTTATTAACACCAGAATTAATTGTGTGATATATATTCATATTTCGCTTCTTACTCTTATAGGTGTTAAGTATCTATAATTTGAATACTAACCTCTAACAAACAGTGAGACTTCTGAACTTATATCATTCCATAAAAAGATATTGTTTCCAATTATCTCGTACATACATGCAAATTAGCAAAAAATTGATAAACATTTTTACTTTTGTTTTATATATACTTGTAAAATAAGATCCTCGCAATTTGCCTTGATAAAGCCCATTGGCTAAGATAAGTTTTTCCTTTATCTTTATTAATATTGTCCTTTTACAGATTTTTTTTTTCTTTTTTGTTACATTTGAAACTTCTCTTTCTCACACTCACACACACACATATATATATATATATATTACAATGAATCATTAAATACAAAAATTAATTAGTAAAGTTAATGATATAAAATGGCGAAATCCCTTCGCTAACTAAATTTTAAAGATAAATTAACCTACTAATCACTCGATGAATTTTATGATTCTTGTTTTTTTTTTAAACTCAATTAGGTCTTCCTTACATACGCAAGTACTTTCGGCTGTATATTCAGTCATCTTCAGGCATGGAAATTATTTTGTTTTTGGTAAAATTGAGATAGCATCCGACACGAAAAAATATAATGCGAATCGAAATATGTTTTTTTTTTTTTTTTTTTTTTTTTTAGATGCGTTATTGATGACGGATACAAACTTGTGGAGCGTGCAGTCGCAACGCTAAGGTTGAATTTTTTTGAAAATTTAAGTGAGTACGTTTTTTACTAATATGGCAATTACCATAAATTTTGAAAAAAGCATAGGTAGTAATCATAAATTTAAAAATTTATGATTACTACCTAAAAGGAATAAAATAAAAAAAAATGAAAAGTTTATTTTTGTTTAAAATGCAATGAGAGATTATCAGTGTTGCAAGATCACTCTACACATCGCCAGTAATATTTTTGTAGGCGTTTCTCTTATGATAGTGGTAGCTGTAATTTTCCTCGTCCACAAATATTTTTCTACCAGTGTCTGATTTTCGGAACTTAGCCATGAGTTCCAAATTAAAATATAATCTATAAAATCCAGAATCTATTAGATGTTTGTGGTACGCAGTGCTGGAGTGAACTGAACCTGCTAGCTTAATTTTCTCTTGCTTTAAAAAAATAAATTTTTCACTCTTTTTTTATTTATCTTTTATTTTTATCTTTTTTACGTTAAAAAATACGTCAAAAAACGACATTATTACGTCATTATTTTTGCACCAGCCTAATATTAAACGTATTCGGGTGCAAATTTCTTTATATTAAACAAATCTTTAAAGAAAATGGTAACACCCCCAAAATTATCAGAGGTACGCAATTATCCAGGGACGCAATTGTTCGGGACGCAAATTTCCGTTCACCTTATATGACTAAGTAGAAAAAAGTGTATATATATATATATATATATATATATATATATATATATATATATATATATATATATATGAAGATTATTTCAATCTTTCATGAGCTTAGCTATGATTAGTTAATGATGAACCTATCATTTTCGTTTACGACCGATTTCATCACGATTCTTCTGTTAAGCTTGGAGAGCAATTATACATTGTTATTGCTCAAAGTAGAGATCAATATTGTTATAAACACCTCGGAGAATTCCAGTAAGATATCTTTAATCTTTTCTAACATACAACGGTTCGGAGCTTAATCTAACAATTGGACAATTTTCCTGTTATACGATTTAGACAGTTTTCCTGTTACACCCGATATATATATATATATATATATATATATATATATATGAAGAAATATAGTCTTAAGATGTGCTATATTTATGGGATAAAGTGCTCAATATCAGAGATAGAGCGCGTGTAAATATAAAAGTGAACATAGAAGTCAACACTTAGAGGCGACAGTGTGTTTCATGCTATATGCAATCGTCAGGCCTGACGATTGCATATAGCATGAAACAGACTGTCGCCTCTAAGTGTTGACTTCTAAGTTCACTTTTATATATATATATATATATATATATATATATATATATATATATATATAAGAGAGAGATAGATAGATAGATAGATAGATAGATAGAGAGAGAGAGAGAGAGAGAGAGAGATTAGAATTGTTGTAGAAATTGCAGAAATTCAGAACGCGGTTCCTTTGTATGTAAAATTTAGAGACAAGATGTTGATAAAAGGCGAAAGTAAATAATGCTGGTGACGAAGCAAAAGATGGAGGGCCTAAAAAATGAGTTTGGGGATTTGGTGTCCTGGGGTCAAATGGGGAGGGAAAAAGAGGAGGAGATGACAATATGTTCATTGGGAGAAGCTAATGGTTTTGTTCAATGAGTTGACGACGGAACGGCGTAGTTTTAGGCGGGGGTGGGGGCAATGAAAAGTGAAAAGCGATGGACGAAATGCTTTTGCCGCTGATTTCACTGTAAAAGATGACAGCAAGATTAAGTTGAAAGAGAAAGCAAAGGAATATGCTTGAAGAACACACACACGCACATCTATCGATGGAAACTTTCAGGGTTGAAAAGGGCAGGAACAGTTTTATATATGTTTTAATGCGGAACAAGGAGAACGATTTTATAAATTTGACAGGTTTCGCTTTTTATTCGGTTTCATCAGAAATTTTAGGAGTGGAACGATTTTGGAGTTATATTTCACTTTTCAAATTCTATATTTTGATTTCATTGGTTATCTAGGCATGACATGTATATCCCCTGTTGTTAGTGTTAATGTCTGTATCAATTTTTAAATTCTCTTTAATTTATTTTCCATTGGTTGTGTATATCTCCTGGCGTTTGTGTTTATGTTTATTTTTTTAAATGTTATTTTTGTTTCAATCAATTCACCCCAAGCAAGGCGATAATGCCTCAAATACACAATGAGTTACTGGGAGTGAGAGAGAACTGTAAACCCAATCCTAAACAGGAGACAAAAGATATACCTCTACTCCTATTCAAAAGACCGGGAGGATTACGTATAAAAAGTATTTTTTCAATCCCTTTTAAAACCTTCGGAATTTCGGTTAAAAAGCTTGTTTCTCTGATGTCAACAAACGATCATAAAATTAGTATGTGAAATTTGAGCGTCTTTTTTCGATGAAAAACCCCACTGATTTAGAAATTCTTGTGAAAATCAGATAATAATAGGATTTTAATGAAACTTTCAGAACTTATTCACAAATGAATGAAATTATTTTTTTTAACATTTTTTTTTAGAAAATCTTGGTAAAAAATATTTTTTACATTTGTTACCCCACATTTATTTAATTTTATGTAATTTCTAGAAATTATTTTTGTAGCGCTTCAAGTTTATATTAGTTACATGGGAAAGTCCTCGGAGAATTTAACTCATTAATGTTTTTTGGCAAACAAGACATCTATTTACAGAAAATGTGCTCTGAATCGCAAAATAAAAAATGCAATAAAACCAAGTCATTATTTAATTACTTTTATGAATAAAATATATTATGACACTATTGTCCAAAGAAAATTTTTTTTTCCATAAATAATAAATTTTTACAAGAATTTCTTTCATTTAAAAAAACAAAACATTTATTTTGAATAATTTATAAACCTTTAAATCTTTTAAAATCCTGTATTGATTTGTAGCGTTATTGTTATTAAAAAAAAACTATTTTTATTAAATAAAAAAAAAACTATATTTACTAATCATAAATAGGAAAGCTTACTACAATTGAGTGACCTCCAGTATTTTAAAATGAATTTCGAATTTTTTTTGTGTGTGTGTATAAAAACGTGCCAATTTTCGTAAATTACTGATGTCCATGCACGACATTATTAGAAAATAAAAGCCGTAACTATAGAAAAATTTTAATTTATTGGTAATTTTCTAACATTTCCTCAACAAACTTCTTCGTAAGTAAGAATATAAAGCCTAAGTACCTAAAATTTAATAAAATATTTAATTGGTTAAAATATTTTGATTTTTTAAACATTATCTAAAAAAAGTGTTTATGTTGTATTCGTCAAGTAATTTTAGTACAGTTATTTCCAAGTTACATTAATCTCGCAAACATCAGGTTATCGATAGATGTGTCAATATCTCATTAAAATACCCACGTCCTCTCTATTTACAGATTTGTTAATATGAACAATTTTAGTAATTTAACTAAAGAAATAAATAATTTCAATCAATTTAAATTCGGTTTGAAATAGAACAAAGTATTTGCTTATTGGAAATATTAAATTTCAATTAAATTGAATCTATTTGCTTTGAGAAGAATCTGTCCGAGAGGCATTTCATACTTATCAATGGAATCCAAATGGTATTGAGCATGGTTCATCCTTTGGTACGTGGCATGGCGGGGGCCCCAGTTGCAAAGTTTAGCATGAAAGAGTGGAGTTTACACAAGCAGCAAAATAAATAAATAAAATAAAAAATAAAAAAAAATAAAAAATAAAGAGACCCTACTATTGCTCATGGATTATACACCTGATGAAGTACATAGAATGGATTGTTTGAAACATTGCCACAACGACATCAGCCATACAAAATTGAATTGAAAAAAAACTAAATATAGTTTTTGTTAGTTTAAACGAGTGTAATGTAACAATATTACTTAAAATAATATAAGTTTAAATTTCAAATTTTAATTTCACTAATTATAAAAAGGAAGAGAAACCTGAAACAGAGAACTCATTGGTAGCAATGGAAGAATTTAAATTGGATACACAAAGTGAAAAAATGTCTGGAGACCGTTTGAAGATAAAAGATCCTACAATGCAGAAATTGGAACGCATACCCCAAATATTTAAAGAAGTGATGAGGTGAGTATGTGATTTTTTTTGTTTACGGTTTTTTCACATTTCTTTTCATTGTACAGTGCAATCTCGGTTCTCGAAAGTCTCATGTCGAACAAATCGGTTTTCGAACAGAAAATTCGAGATGAAAATGCCTCGGTTATCGAAAAAAATTTCGGTTCTCGAACAACATTGCCGAAACGAGTTAACCCGAATGGAATAATTTCTGAGTCGACCGCCAATGTTGTATACATTCGTGGGTTGTGTTGTGTTTTTTTGCCTAATTTTATTGTACTGTGACTTTTTTTTCTCAACATTGATTTCTATTGGAAAAATAGTTTCCGTTTACGAACATTTCGGTTTACAAACACTTCGGGTTACGCACGCCCTCCAGGAATTAATTAAATTCATGAACCGTGGTTCCACTGTATTTGCAATAAGGAGATTTTGTTTTGAGGAGAAAAAGAAAAAGGCCAAAAT
This sequence comes from Acanthosepion lycidas, assembly GCA_963932145.1. Classification (NCBI taxonomy): domain Eukaryota; kingdom Metazoa; phylum Mollusca; class Cephalopoda; order Sepiida; family Sepiidae; genus Acanthosepion; species Acanthosepion lycidas. The sequence continues at coordinate 32,380,560 of OZ010574.1, forward strand.
AATTCTCTTTTTTTCTTATTCTTTCACAGCTCGGTAACCCCTTTCCTTTCAGTGCATGGGGTGAAAAGATTGGAAAAAAAAAAAAAAATAAGCATTAAAAAAACACCAAACCTTAGCTTCATCTTTCCAAGTAAAAGTCATTCTCTGTTCAAACTGCAGGGTGACAACTGACAAAAAAAAAAAAAAAAAAAATAGAACAAAAAATAATATGGTTTCCATATAATGTTAGTATGGTATAGTATCAGTAAAAATGACCAGTACACATAATACACACATTTTTCTTTTAAGACAAAAATGTGAGATATATATATATATATAAATGTATGTATGTATGTATGTGTGTGTGTGAGTGTATGTATTATAGTTTTTAATATATATAAATATATACATATAAATATATTATTTAATTATTTTAATTTTTGTAATTTTTGCATAGATAAAACGCTTCGTAATGTGAGAGCTGTAAATTTTTTTTTGTATTTCTTTAAATACCAGAAATACCTTCAATGACCGGAACCTTTTCCAATCAATCCGAGGATTCCAAATACAACTGGAATTACTGATGTCCTCATGTGCCATATTTTGAAGTTTGCACTTCAAGATTCTGCTATTTATTTATTCTATTTCTGACAGTTTTTGAAGATTATTATTATTATTATTATTATTATTATTATTATTATTATTATTATAAAAATCAATATATTATTAAGTATGTTTTATTATATTTATTTTTATGTTACCCCATATTTTCCATGCAACTGTAACTTAATCTAATATTATTTCTGTTGATAATTTACTATGGTTTGTAATGTCCTTAAGCATTAAAAGAAAAGAAAAAAAAACATTAAAATAGAAAAATTAAAAATCAAAGAATTATATTCAGGCAATATAAAGATTAGAATAATTACAAATTAAAATCAAATTGTTTAATTATACTTATATATATATATATATATATATATATATATATATATATATATATATATATATGTGTGTGTGTGTGTGTGTGTGTGCGTGTGTTTAACGTTCTTTTTATAGATACAAGTATTTAAGTAAATGCTCTGTTTATAATAAATATATATATTTACATTATATATATATATATATATTATATATATATATTTACATTATATATATATATATATATATATATATATATATATATATATATATAGAGAGAGAGAGAGAGAGAGAGAGATTTATATATATACATATATTATTTTTTTCTATTTCGGTAATTTTTGAAAGCTAATCATAAATTCAAATATCCCTACAGGCAAGACGGTAGTGGCCCGCTGTGGGCCCGCCGATGGTAACGCCGGCCATCCTCTGGTGGAAGTCGCCGGCGGGCCAGCAGTGGGCCACTAGCTGTCCGCAAGTGGTAACATTGCCGAGACGAACACGGCGGCGGTCCGACAGCGGGTCACCAGCGGTAAGTGCTAGAATGATGCCACACAGTCCCAGTGTCAGACTGGTCGCTTGCTTGTAGGGATATTCATATTTTAAACACGTGGTCATGTTTAAATTTTGAAATATTACAATATATATATTATACTGAATATATTTTAAAATTTTGAACTGTTACTATATATATATATATATATATATATATATATATAATATATATATATATATATATATATATATATATTTAAGAATTATTCATTAATAATATTAACCGAGTTTTTGCGCTAAATATAGTAACATCTTCATGTAAAAGTACGTTTGATACTTACAGAAAAAATATATATATTGAATCTATAATTAATCTAGTAATTTAAAAAATACACAAATAAATAATCGATTAAGTTTGTATATTACAAAATATACATTGTTTAGAAATTAGAAATAATGACAAAATTATATGTAAAAAAACAATGTAGAAAAAAATTAACTGTTTGTAAGTTTAAACAAAATTTGAAATTTCAAAGTTAGAATTACCGTTTGTTCGTTTAGAAAGAGCATAACTATGGGATCTAATAATAAGTTCAATAAATTTATTATCCATTCAAGTAATTAGATCGCATAGTTGTACTCATATATATATATATATATATATATATATATATATATATATATATATATATATATATATATATATATATATATATATATGACCCTGATAAAGTCAATCAGAGGATGAAAAGCATCAGTAAAGAAAAGTTTACATTATGTCTTTATTCATATAGTATTTTTAGATATATATTTTAATTATATCTGGATTTTTGCACACACACATACACATTGGATAGTCGTATTTTTAATTTAAATTACTAAAAATAAAAATTATGAAATAATATAAAAATAACTAAGTAAAATTAATTAAAAACATTGTCCTGAAATAGTTAAAATCAAATTTCAATAATAATAAAGTTCAGGTCAAGAAATTTTATTAAATTCCATTTAATAAGTTTTCTCGAATGTTCAGGCTGGTAGACGAAATAAAATACTGCTTAAAAAATAAACGTAGCATTTACTCAAATATGAGTATCCAATAAAATAACGTTTAAAGCAATACACACGCAGTTGCTTGATTTTGTTTAACTGCATATAAACACCTCTATGGGTCATTTAATGCCAAAATCTAAATTATTTTGAACACAATCTTATGCTTTCAACTGCAGATATTTTGTGCATAATTTTATACTTTCAGGGTAAATGTATGTTATATATATATATATATATATATATATATATATATATATTGTAGATAATAAAATATACTTTTGGTAATTTTTTGATAGGAATGTATTTTTTTAGTGTTGCATTGATTGTCATTTTGCTATAAAAATGTATTGTTGGTATTTTGACCCTAACAGGAGCTACCACTCCTGGTCAGCTTGGACCTGGGAACAATAGCAATTAAGACATGGTTTCATGCTCCTCAAAACCTCCAATCTCCCAATCAGAGGCCTTGCTGCCGGGTGTAGTTTATTGTCATTCCAAAACGATCTTACTTATGAGTTATTTTAAGACATTTTTATGCCTTTACATTCTTTTCTTTTATATATACAAATATTTAAGTAAATTTTCTGTTTGTAATACACAGTATTAAAAACATTTATCAGCCTGAATGTACGAGAAATTGTCATATAAAATATGCGTCCTCCGACAGGAATCGAACCTGTATCCTATACGGAACCGTCATATATCCTGAATGTGTATAAAAAAGAATGTATAAACATAAAAATATTTTAATTTTCTCGATCGAGTTCTGATGATTGAAGAGCGATAATCGGTTAACTCATTCTGTTATATTTTTTTCTCTTTTCTATTTTTTCCTACAACTGTAATGGTAGTTTTCTTTTCGTCCCTTTTTATAATATTTTTTCTTATTGCATTAATTCTAATTTATCTTTCAGACGTATCGAGAGCATTAACATAGGAGCTCCTAGACCAGGCATAAGAAAATTTTTTCGGATGAATTTTCTATGGCTCATCACAAGGCGGGCCGCACTACTAAAAAGTAATTTTTCATAGTCGGTTATTTTCACTACAGAAGACCATAAGTGCAAGCATATACCTTAGAAATAAGGGAAAAAGGTTTTTTTTTCTTTTGAGAAAAGATTTTTCTATAATTAAAAAATAAGTATAATATTACTAATGATAGTATGATTAACACATGTGAATGCGTGGAATTTATTTCTAATTTATTCATTTGAAAATTTAAAAAAAAACATATATATCTAGAGAAAAAAGATTATGAATGTTTCCTGTTTCGAAATTCAAAAGATGTTTACACGTATGATCTTACTTAGTAACAATCGCTAGTGGTTTAAAATGATAAAAACGTTAAATTCACCGAAAGTTTACAAAATTCGAGAAACACTGTACTTAATCATTGTTTACGTACGTGGTTATGTATGAGAGAGTCTGTAAGTGAACAAGTGAGAATGAAACGAAAAATTTATAGAAATGCTATTTTCGTTATGAAATTAAGCAAGCCAATCAGAAAGACCAAAATGGACTGTAGTTTGCCCATAACTGTTCTAGACTGACACAGGAAATTAAAAAAAAAGCACATCTTGCTTATGGTACTACCTGACAAGCGCATTGACTGAGTGATAACCAAGTGATGGAGAGTTGAGCAGAAAGAGTGGCAAGTGCGAAATCCATGGGGCTACCTATGTTGAGGCACACAAAGTTAACGCTGTCCATGATAGTTCTAGGGTTCATAAGCCATGTCATGCCATCTCACTTGCAGGGGGTTAGGATTAATGTCACAGTCATCAAACCGTGAATCAAGTTGGGTAAGGATAGCCGAGAGAATGTACTATCTATTGCCATAAGACTGAAGATTTTCTTAAGTTTTACGATCATGTTGAGATGTGGCATCCTAGCTGTTCTTTTCGAAACTCCTGGACGTCTCTGTTTGGGTTTCCATCGTGGACATGATGGCCAACGTGGATGGGAATCACCTGATATGGTAATGCAATAGATTGCGATGCCACGTTGAAGTTGAGCTCCCTGTTTGTTGAGAGCAATTTTATTGATTAGATTTTTTTCAGCTTTTTCTACGATGAATATGTGTCCATGAAGATATATTGATATTTTCGAGTGAATATCTTTGTCTTTCTTTACATATTTGTTTTCAATTAAGAAAAATAATATATAAATATGTTGAAAAAGTAATAACTAAAATGCAATGATATGAACAGACTGAGAAAGATAGATATGAATAGACTGAGGAATATTGAACAGATAGATAGATAGATAGATAGATAGATAGATAGATAGATAGATAGATAGATAGATAGATAGACAGATATGAATAGACTGAGGAATATTGAACAGATAGATAGATATGAACAGACAGTGATAGATAGATATGAATAGACTGAGGAATATTGAACAGATATATAGATAGATAGATAGATAGATAGATAGATAGATATGAATAGACTGAGGAATATTGAACAGATAGATAGATAGATAGATAGATAGATAGATAGATATGAATAGACTGAGGAATATTGAACAGATAGATAGATATGAACAGTGATAGATAGATATGAATAGACTAAGGAATATTGAACAGATAGATAGATAGATAGATAGATAGATAGATAGATAGATAGATAGATATGAATAGACTGAGAAATATTGAACAGATAGATAGATATGAACAGACAGTGTTAGATAGATATGAATAGACTGAGGAATATTGAACAGATAGATATGAACAGACTGTGATAGATAGATAGATATGAATAGACTGAGAAATATTGAACAGAGATAGATGGATATGAATAGACTGAGATAGATCGATCGATAGATAGATATGAATAAACAGAAATATTGCATAGATTGATTTGTTTGTTTAACAGCATATCAACTCCTTATGGGTCATTTAATGCCGAAATGTAATTTTCTTGGGCATATAGATAGATAGATAGATAGATAGATAGATAGATAGATAGATGGAAGTGGGAGTAGAAGAAAGACAGCCTGACGAGTAGAAGGAAGAGTTTAGCGATAACTGACACTGGCTTTTCAGATGGTATGAGTTAAATGGAAAATTCTAATTGGTCTTTAGAGTATGTCGCGTTAGAATTTGGTAAATTCAATACTTGTGTTGGCATCAGCCCACGTGGGGCACATTCTCTGACTACAAGAGAAAGACAGAAATATTCAATGTTGGAACAACGAAATAAAAAGAATAAAATTGAAATAAATAAATAAATAAAATAGTCAAATTAAAATTCTTTCTAACACCATTACACATAAGGCATAACTCAATTGTAAATTTGAAAATTACGAATCTTTCTCTTCGTGTTTCAAGTTAGTCAAAACGCTGACTAATATATAATAAATATCACCAATCTTATTTCTAATATTGTTATCGTTTTGTTGGCTTTTTATGCATCGAATTTTATTAACACGCCTATTAAATCTACATGTTGTAAGAAGCACACGTGTACCATCTTTCGTCTTAATCATATATATATATATATATATATATATATATATATATATATATATATATATATATATATATATATATACAGTGTAACCCGGATATAAGAGAGTTGTCGGGACCGGAGAAGACTCGTCTCTTATATCCGGGTTTCTCTTATATCCGTGTTACACTATATATATATATGTGTGTATATATATATATATATATATATATATATATATATATATATATATATATATATATAGGTTGGTGCAAAAATAATGTCGTTTTCTCACATATGTTACTAAGTGAGAAAACGACATTATTTTTGCACCAACCTAATATATATATATATATGGTGGGAGTGAGAGAAAGTGATAGAAATAGAGGGAGAGAGAGAGGGAGAAAGAGAGGGAGAGAGATATACTTACAAAACAAAGCGGGTTTGTAAATGAGTAAAATTGATAAAAGTCTAAACTTTCCCGTGACTTACTGCATCCAGGATGTGAGTCACCAAACTTACTCAGATTCTGGATTTTGTCGAGGGATAGTGGTCCTCTGTGTGTGTGTGTGTGTGTGTGTGTGTGTGTGTGTGTGTGTGTGTGTGTGTGTGTGTGTGTGTGTATAAAGTCATGGATATCTAAATGGGAAACAAATTGATCTAAGATTATGAAAATAAGAGTGAAAACCTTTTTTTGTGAAGAATACGTATTACTGAAATATGACTGATTAACATGTTTTTAGGGGTTACATTTATTTTTTAGGTTTTCATACAAACATATGAGTATCATATTGTACACATTGAAATACGCAATGTCAGATTTTGTTATGGAAATCAACGTTTTCACTGAAATTAGTATTAAACGATATTGTGAAATGTTTAGGATATATTTATTTAAAAAATATATCAGTTTTTAATGTGTTCTTATTAGAAATATTTGGAATAATTTATTTGGTGGCGTGATATTTTATTATCCGACATATTGCATGAATTCTGTACTAAACTACAGGTATTAAACTGTTGTACTCTACCTAAAAGCTTTGCAATAGGGATTCTTCCATCAGTTGCGATGAGAACAGTCCTGTTTGGTTTTATTCTCATTCAGAGCAGCAGCTGATCTGCCACTGTGCGGCCTGTCATTAAGTTCAGTTTCTCCTTTTTCTCTTGTATTGCCATTAACTCTAATGACTCATCTCTTTATTGTGCTGACAACAAGTGCATCCTTTTCATAAACATTTGTTAACATCTTGTAAATGTTTGCGACACATTCTTATTCGAACATGACATTCTATGAATCCACTTTGCTTATTACATCCATCCAGATGCTCAGCTATTTTGAAAGAGGTTTATGGGTAGGAATAGTGAAAATGACATTTTCCCACTATGCTTCTAGAGACTTTATCATCTCTACATAAAAAAAGAAAATAATATCAACGAATTCTGATTAATAATTTTAAAATCAAATTCGACCCAGCATTAGATTTCGAAAAAACTTTCTATATATATATGAAAAAGTCTCGGCCTAAGGAAAAGGTTTCGGTCTTGGCTTAGGGAAAAGGTCCTGACCTTGGCCTAGGAAAAAAGTCCCAGCCTTGGCCTAAGGAAAAGGGAAAAGGTCTCCGTCTTGGCCTAAGAAAAAGGTCTTGGCCTTGTCATAGGGAAAAATATCCCGGCCTTGACCTAGGAAAAAGGTCTTCGTCCAGGCCTAGGAAAAAGGTTTCGGTCTTGGCTTAGGGAAAAGGTCTCGACCATGGTCGAGGAAAAACGTCCCAGCCTTGGCCTAAAGAAAAGGTCTTGGCCTTGGCCTAAGGAAAAGGTATCGGTCTTTGCCTTAGAAAAAGGTCTTCGTCCCTCCCTAGGAAAAAGGTCTCGACCTTGACCCAGGGAAAAGATCTCGGCCTTGGCCGAGAGGAAAAAAAAAGCACATCAATACTTTAGTAAATAAAATATGTATGAGCTGATCGATTTGTTTGCGGGTATGTCCACGAATAGTTTCCACATTTCCAGGGGATTTGCCATCTTGAACGCTTATCAGATTCAATCGAAGCTCCATCGGCCCTTAAACGCTTCGGCTACACAAAAATCCTTGTTCGACCTAAACAATGTTCGTCAAAAAGCCTGATGAAGATTTTTAGTTTCTCAGAAGGAAATTTACTGAGCTTTACACAAAATCTGATGCAAGCACTTTCATTTGTGGCGACGGGAAAATCACGTGCCTAAAAAAAAGGGTTCGTGTCCTGTGAACAGTCTTCCGAAGAAAAGGAAGAAATAAAAATGAATAAAACCTAGATAATTACTGCTTTAAGTATACCTCACATATACTAATTGTTTTAACCACTCCAACTATCACGACCAATCGCAAAATTGCTTTTCTCGACGCGAAGTGTGTATTTTTTAGTTTGTGAGCGAGAGTGAGTTCGCTGTATTAGGATCTATAGTTGTATATTTTGACACTTTTATAATTTGGACTTTTAACGCTGGATTTGTGATTCTGATTTATTTTTTTAGCTATGCCACTCGTATTTCTTGCCTTTTGCCTATGTTTTTTTTTTCCCTTTGCATATGTCAGACTGGATTTGCGATTAGGGACATTTTCTCCGCCCTTGTTGTTTTGAACATTTGTTAACACTCATTGTAATCCAATGTAAAGATTGCAGAATCGTTGCGCTACAAATTTACAATAACAGAACACGAAGCTAATTAGAAGACTGACTCAAAAAGTTGATTTTGGTTTGCTTTAGTTTGTTTATCAACTCCTTATGGGTCATTTAATAACGAAATGAAATAAAGTGGTGTGGGGGTGCTTTGGTGTTTTTGTTTTGTTACTATTAAAGTATCTTATATATTATATATATATTACATATGTATTATATATATATATATATATATAAATATATTTTATATATATTATATATAAATTTTATCTTTTTTTACTAATATAAATACTTTTTACTAATGTAATATCTATTATATATATATATATATTATATATATTACATATATATAATATATATGTAAATATATATAATATATATATTATATATAAAATTTATCTTTTTTTACTAATATAAATATTTTTTACTAGTATAATATCTATTATATATATATATAAATATATATTACATATATATATATAATAAATATGTAAATATATATGATATATATATTATATATAAAATTTATCTTTTTTTACTAATATAGATATTTTTTACTAATATAATATCTATTATATATATATATAAATATATATTACATATATATATATAATATATATGTAAATATATATAATATATATATTATATATAAATTTTATCTTTTTTTACTAATATAAATATTTTTTACTAATATAATATCTATTATATATATATATATATAAATATATATTACATATATATATAATATATATGTAAATATATATAATATATATATTATATATAAATTCTATCTTTTTTACTATTAAAATCTGTTGCTGCTTGCTGGAAATTTTTACTATAAAATGCATTTTTATACTTTCATAGTTTTTTGATCCCAGTTTGGGAGTTCACTATTTTGCCCATAGCTGGGACCCTAACAGGTGCTACCAAGCATCCGGATTGGTAGCGCCTATTGTCTTCTTTTCATTCCTTTTTATTTTTTGAACTTGGCTCGGGAGTTTCATTTTAGGGTGGACCTGGTAACAACAGCTATTGAGATGGTTTCGCGCTCCTCAAAACCTCCCGATTAGTGTCCTGGCTACCGGACATAGTTTATCGTCACACGCAAGACGCTCAATAGGCTGAGTTCCTCAGTAAGCTGAGTACCAATGGACTTTACATATTGTGATTTTTTCTGTTCATTTAGACTTTATTCCTTTCTTTTATCTTGTTTTTAACACTTGAATCCTTTTTTCTTAACATTCTTCTGAGTGTTTAAATATAGAAAAGTTCCAACTTTATCATTTTTTAAAATTTTTGCTTTCGTTCTTTAGTAATCTGCACCAGTTTCGTCTTTGTCAACACCACTCATCATTCACAAGTGTGTTTTTTTTTCTTTCCTCCCTGGTGTCATTAAAGAGTGAAAGAATGTTCTAAGGGAATTGAAAGCGGGGGAAAAAAAGTGATTTGCATGTGACATGAACTCAAGCCACTTGGGATGTGGGTGAGTGGACGAGAAGCAAACTTTCAACTCTGACACACAAACTTAAACACTCATAACTATGGATAGTTACAAAGTTTACATTAGCAGAGAGCCACGTGTGTAGGCCACCCAGTGAGGATCGAATTCATTTGAGTAATCATTGTCTGCGACACAAGTTTGCTAACCACTGCTGGAGAGCGCCTATATATAAATATATTTAGTTTTTGAAATTCATGCAAAAATAAGAAATCTTGAAATTGTTTTAATTTCTTCCTCTCTTTTCCTTTTCTTTTTCTTTTTTTCATTCCTTTTTATTTTTTCTTCCTTTCCTTTCTTTTTCTTCTTTTCATTCTTTTTTTTTCTTCCTTTCTTTTCTTTATTATTTTTTCTTCCTTTCTTTTCTTTTTTATTTTTTCGTCCTTTCTTTTCCTTTTTTTAATTTCTTTTTATTCTTTTATTCCTCTTTTCTTTTCATTCCTTTTTATTATTTTCTTCTCCCTTTCCTTCTTTTTTTTGCCTTTTCTTGTTGTTGCTGTTGTTGTTGCTGTTGTTGCTGTTGTTGTTGCTGTTGTTGTTGCTGTTGTTGTTGGTGGTGCTGTTGTTCTTCTTGTTCTTATTCTTGTTCCTTTTCTTTTTCTTCTTCTCACCTATCAGAATTATTAACTATAATATTTTACGGGAACTTACACACACTTACACGCACTCTCACACACACAACTGTACATATACAAGGAAGTGTTGAAAGAAGACAGACCAAAAAGAGATTAAAAAAAGAAGTGAATCGCTTTCACAGAGTTTCGGAAGTAGGTCGTGTCGAGAATATTTCCACAATTCATGATCTATCTATCTATCTATCTATCTATCTATCTATCTATTCAATATTTTTCAGTTCGTATCTATCTATCTATTCAATATTTCTTAGTTCGTATCTATCTATCTATCTATCTATCTATCTATCTATCTATCTATCTATCTATCTCTATCTGATAAAAATAGTTTAAGGTTTGCTAGATTTATGGGTAAAAGTTGTCAATATGTGGGATAAAGCGTATGTAAATATGAGTGTGGACACTAAGGTCAACATCAAGCGGCGATAATCTGTTTCATTTTGGGACGTAATTTCTAGCTTGAATATTGGTGTTGTCATCATTGTTCACTTATATATATATATATATATATATATATATATATATATTTATATATATATATATATAAACGTGTGTGTGTATATGTATAATTTGCGTCAGGTAATTGAAAACAAATTATATAAAAAAAACACATAGGTATCCTATAGCTAAAAAACAACTGGTTTTCAAAGCAATTTGTATACATATTAAACTTTGAAAAACAGCGAAAAGGCTATTGAAAGATGAAACTTCGGAAATAGCTGCATGCCTTCATCAGGTGTTATACATCATGACCTTTGTGGTGGTATTCAACGAGTCCTTTGCAATGGGGATCACTGGCCTGCCTCTCGATAACGCCTCAAACGTAGTAAAGATGATTCAAATCAGGAAGCACGGAAGCAACAGGTTGGGCGTGAAAATGCCGGGTAATTTTCGGGTAGTCTATTCTGGGGAGCATCAACCAAGTGGAAGGGAGGAGAATCCAGCTCGATTCAACGCTTGACCATAGTATAGAAGGTGGTATTGACTCTGAGTCTCTGACGAATGCTATTCCTTGATCAAGCTTTTCTGGGTCATCACAGTCGATGTGATTTAGTACATGATATGTTTCTTTATGGATTATCACGCACACACACACACACGCACACACATACACATACATACATACATACATATATATATATATATATATATATATATATATATGTATATATTAAAAAGAAGTGAGAACTTGCGACCTTCCCCAGGCATTGAGTGGATATTTCCACATATTATTAAAATTAATTAATTTTACTTATGTTTTTCGATGTTAAACATTCTCGATGTTAAACGTTTTCTTTTTTTGTGTGGTAGTGACACAAATGTCTTTCTTGGACTGGCGGTGAGAAAGTTCTTCTGCCATTGCAAAGTCTCAGGGGTATAGATTTCTCAAGAATATGACTGAAGGTCTCCCTTTTTGCTAATGAGATTGTGAGATGGTTGGTTATGTAGAAATTTTTTCTTTTTTTTTAAATGAAAGTAATTATGGGATGGATATTCCACTATTTATTAAAGTAAATATATTGTCTATGTATTTTATCAAATTAACACCAGTAATTATTTTCTTTAAGTCGTAAAATAATTACTTCGATAAAAATAATTCACTTGGTTTCATAGTGATTTTTTAAAAAGGTATTTTACGCTTAAATTGTTTTTTGTCAGTAAAGTAAAAAAGTAAAGATATTGATTTCATGAAAAAATATTGTTAATTCAACGATAAATCTCTCTCTATATATATATAAATATAAAGTTGTAAACATTCTTTTATGTACTGTTTACAATAGAAAAAATTATATATAATATAACCTAAAAATAAATATATTTGAAAGCATAAATATTATTTGAAAATTTAAATTTAGTAAAATTTTATTAATAATAAAAAAGTAATTCAACAAACAAAATAATTTTGAAAGCATAAATAATTTTTAGAAAATTAAATTAAATAGTTTAGTAAATGATGATTTAAAAGATATAGAATAATTTGTTTTTTAATTCATTTTTAAAATTTAATATCTAAACTTTTAAAAAGTATTAATTTCAATAAAATGGTAAAATAAATGTAGCAACTTGATCCCACTCAAACAAATCAACAAGAAAGGTTTGTTTTCAAAAATTATAATCTGATATAAATATTTTCCAAAGCATAAATATTTTTTAGGAAATTAATTTAAATAATTTAGTTAATAAAAAAATAATTCAACTGACTGAATATTGCTTTTCCGAACGAGATTTTTAGTTGGCATGACAGGAATTATAAGTAATGTAGAAATCTTAATATTTTTTTTAAATCAGAAAATAATTATTAGAGATGAACATTCCATTATTTAATAAAATAAATATATTGTGTACCAAATTAACACCAGTATTATAAGTATGATTTTAATATTTCCCTCTGCTTAAGCTCCTCACAGAATATATTATCAACATCTTGTAAAAATAAAATTATATGTAAACTGTAAACATAATGAATTAAATATTTACTTACCATCACTATAACATAAACATAAAAACAAAATGCGTGTACTGTATATATATTAGGTTGGTGCAAAAATAATGACGTAATAATGTCGTTTTTTGACATATTTTTTAACGTCAAAAAACGACATTATCGCGTCATCATTTTTGCACCAACCTAATATATATATATATATATATATATATATATATATATATGTATGTATGTATGTATGTATGTATGTATGTATGTATGTATGTATGTATGTGTGTGTATGTGTGTGATAAAATATAGTCTTACGGTTTACTATAGTTATCGGGTGGTATTCATCATCCGATATTTAGAATTATTACCACCCAGGTCTAGAGATCTTCTATTTAATTCGTTAAGTTGTAGTTGGAAAATGGGAATGTTTCATGCCTTTTCTAAGGGCATTAGTACGAAAGTAAACAAAGCAGACTATTTCGGAATTTGAACTCGGCCCGGGAGTTTCATTTTAGGCAGTAATATTCGTTACGCTACAACATAACTTTTACAAATAGGAAATCTTATGAAATATTGATTCTTAAAAATCTCTGCACTCTTTCTTTCCCTTCCAGTCGCTTTCTTGTCTCTTAATTTCTTTCATAGCTCATTTCTTTCTCCTTTCCTTCATTCATTTATTCCACGTTTATTCATTCGCGTGGTTTCTTTCGTTTTAGCCATTCTTCTTCTTCTTCTTCTTCTTATCTTCTTCTTCTTCTTCTTCTTTTAATGATTGCATTCCTAAAATTGGTATCATTTCTGGTAATTCGAATTGGTAACCGATGGGTCCCAGCCTGGGAATGGCCGAAGATTTCAGCAACAGAGATGTGGATTGGGGCGAGGAAAAGATTGACAATGTCATCACCTGGACAGAAGGTGATGACATAAAATGTCGTAGCCAACGAAAAATGGTGAACTCGACCAAAAAAAGTCTTTGTATGTTTAGATGGAGACAAATGATTTTGAGGTGTTGCCTTTCTCTGAGACTACCATTTTTCTCACTTATTATTGACGCGTATTTGTTTGTGTATGCGTTTGCGTGCCTTCCTTTATACATACAAATATATACAATATACATACATCCACACACACATATATATGGTTCCAAGAGCGCATATACATATGTGTTTTAAGGCGACTGTCGTAGAGCATTGGTTAGTCAACTAAATTTGCAAACAATTCACCAACACAGAGAATTGGCTCTTCGTCCTGTTCCCAGTTACTTTGGCCTTGTGCCAGACGGATCTAAGGTAAGTAAATATATATGTATACCAGCGTGCAAACATGTATGTGTCGGAGAAGGCAACTATATGAACACACACGCACAGACACACACATATATATATATATATATATATGTATATGTATATATATTCTTATGTATGTATGTATGCATGTATCACTGATTTTCTCTCACTCTCTCTCTCTCTAACTATAGATATGTGTGTGTGTGTGTAAATATTTCAGATAGGGTATATCTGTAAAAGGATAATATGAATAAAGGCTAACGGAAAACTTATCTTAGCCGATGTGTTTTGTTTTCTGAGGGACTTATATATATATATATATATATATATATATATATATATATATGTGTGTGTGTGTGTGTGTGTTTGTATATGTGTGTGTGTGTGTGTGTATACATACATATTTCGCTAAATGCGACTGGCACAGTGCTGCGATTAAGGTTTTTATTAAACTTTTCTTGTCTGGACACAAAGTGTGTTAAAACTGTCCAAAAAGTTCCGCATGTTCGAACGCTTTCGGCTATACTTTTAGCCATTATCAAGGATGATCTTATTTTTACCTTTTTAACTGAATATTTGGGTTGTGTGTATGTATCTAGAGTTATAGGCATGTTTTATTTTCCAAACACGGTCAACATATTGTGGCCGTGTTCATAGTTAATGTTATTCAGTGTTGACTTTTTTTTATTATTATTAGGGCTTCTATTATTCTTAGTTTTTTTTGTTTTGTTTTTACATGTGGATGAGCTTACTATGCTTGTATTTTTTACTAGTATGTTTCGGATAGAGTCTTGTAGGTTTTTGCGTATCTTTAAATGAGTCCTAATACAGTTATGGTCGGATAGGTGTAACGTAAGTCGTCTGGATAGGTATGTAGTAGTGTGACCGATGTTTGATTAAAAACACAGTTCCTTAAGGGGGATTTGAACTCGTAAATAATATTGGTTCTTTGTAGTTTTGATTTTGCAGGTGTGTTTTTATTTTTGATGATAAGTTTGATGTTTTAAATTTTTTGTAATTTACTTTTCTTTTTCGGTTCGAACAAAAAAACAAAAAAAAACAAAGTGGGGGATCAGTTTTCTATTGTAAGCAAGTAATAAACTGACCCCTCCTTGAATCACAACACTATATGAGATTTTATTATGCAAGCCAATGTTATCAAAATAAAATTGATATTACTCAACCAATGTTGGTAAAATTTTCATGGCTTTCTCATATTTTGTCTTGTGAAATTCAGCTTTACTAATAACTGGTTTTGGGGATGTCAGATTTTATTAAGTAAACAAAGTGAAATATATTTTTTTCTTATTTATAAATAAATCCAAAAGATAAAAGCCGTAGAATCATATTTAATTAAGACAATATCCCATATGCCTGACTAATTTATTATTTTATATAGGTTCGTTGACATTCTATAGCCTTCATCAGTTTTTAATCATTGGTTTTATTAATTTTTCTATTGTTTCATTGTTTGGATATCATTTTCCATTCTCATATAAATATATTTTAATGATTAGACACATTTTGATTGGATTAATGCCTATAAAGATTAGGGACCGTTCTATTAATTTGATATCATTGAAATACTTTTTGGCAATTGGGGTAAATAATTTTTACAAAAATTACAATAATTCTATACATTTGTTTTGATGCCATCATTAATTTTGGATAGGCCCAGAATGTTTTTGGCCTATAATAATAGCCCCAAACATTAGTCACCCCCCCTCCGCTTAATTGATGTCTGAATTGTTTTGTTTAATATTTCCAGAGAGGATATAACTTCAATCTCAGACATCAAGTTCATCCAATGTAGCTCTACACACATCATTCATCATCAATCAGTTTTCATATACTTTATCGTTCAACTTAAATATTTCTCTTTGTGATGTTTACTTAAAGATGATAGTTTGGTTGCTTTCATGACTAGACAATATTCCTTTATTTTTCATCATTTCTCTCTTTACATTGATGACAGCTTTTCCAATTTGTATAGTGCTAGTCAATCTACTTTTCTTGTTTTTAATTTTTTTTAATGTCTTTCTAAAACTTTCTTAAGAGAATTTTTTCGTGTTCTTATCGTGCTAATATTTTTAATTTCTTTTTAGTCTTCGATGACCTTTCTTCAGTTTTTTGCAATTTTCATTATTACGTTTCCAGCGTTTAATTTTACAATATCCTGTTTCTCTTTTGGATCTATTTTTTTACAATTCCATGACAAGTGGTTTTAATTTTTCTAAAGTTGAAAATATAAATTATAATGATACTATTTTATATATTTATTTACAAAATATTAAATAACTCTCGTGTTTCATAAATAAATCCTCCAATCAGTTGTTAATTAGGGCAAGAAATGGCTTGTAAATTTTAACGCCTCCAAAATGAAATTCCTATCTTTTAATAATCATAGATATCCATTTTTTTGCGTTTCATCAGTATGGATAATGCTAACCTCTATGAAAGTGTTGTAGCATACTTACGGACGATAATGGGTTTGTCCCTATTCACATGAATACAGTAGTAAATACTGTATGTGGGTCTGCAGTTAGAGATTCATTGTGGAATTCGCTTGACTAATTTCTAGCAGTTGACTACTTCTTCTACGCGCCACTGGCGAATCTTATATATGTTGTTCTTGTCCTAAGTATTATCGTTCATTACTAACCTTCGTTTGATTATTCTATTCAGTAACCTTCCCTAGGTTACAACAGAAAGCAACTCAATGCGACTTCATGGTCTCACGTTTTCCATTGACATATGGGGGTGTCAAGAATCTTGGGACACATAGCAGGAGCATCAGATCAGTCATAAGAGCCAGCAATCTTTCCACTACCATCCTAGCAGGTACCCCCCCCCAGGCAAAAGAAAGGCAGAAAGAGAAAAAAAATGGGCTGCTGAAGTCGTCGGATGGACTGGAGAATCATTCACAGAGACTCATTGGCACGCAACGGAGACACTTGGCGGGAACACATCAGGTGTTCAGTTGCGTAGCGACCCTAAAATCACACCCAGTTATGGGACTGATGATGATATTTACTTTAGTCTGACAACAGGGCCACAATTAGATTGCTAGCAATAAGGACAAAACTCCCCGTAATCGAATTCATGAGAGGTCTATGTGAGATTGAATAGACTGGTCTACTGATCATCGATTAGCAGCAGGGCGATCAAATATTTACAAAATTTGGCTGTCCAATATAAGTCGAGGGGTTTGCATTGATTGTTTGGTTAATAAACATAATTCGAGAAAAGGCACCTTACGTGTTTACAGTAAGTACAAGGAAAGAGACGTGGCTCGAACAGGGGAGACAACTCTTCAACAAATTTGTGAGTGGCAAGAAATAACTGCAGATTCGAACTGTTATATATATCACTGAATCTAAGTAGAGAGAGAGAGAGAGAGAGAGAGAATATAACTTTCTACCTATAAATGTGTTGTTTTATTTCCAATATTACTTGTATTTGTTGGTAAATAATGTTAGTAGGTTATGACATAGAAGTAGAAACACGCACGCACACACACACACACACACACACACACACACACACATATATATTTGTATATGTAGGCAGCAATCCTTCCTTTATGCATGTTTCATTAAAAACGACAGACGAGGAACTACGGTTAAGCTTGTATTTAATTTTTCTTGTGTTCTAACAAGAGCTTTCTTTTCTGGACAAAGGGTGTGTAAGAACTGTCGAAATGTTTTATATTTCTGAGCGCTTTCGGCTATACCTTTAGCCATAATCAAGGATGATTCGATTTTTCAGCTTACTTGAGTATGTGCGTTCTGTGTATGTTTTAGTGTGTGGTAGGGATGTTTTTAATTTCCGAATACGGTTAGCACATTGTGGCCTTGTTTGTAGTTAATATTGTTAAGAGTTGGCTTTTTCTTTTTTTATTATTAAAGCTTCCATTATTTTTACTCTTTTTTTTCAGGTGGATGGAGTTAATATATTTGTGTTTTCTACTAGTATGTTTCTAATGGAGTCTGGTAAATCTGTGTGTGTGTTTAAATGGGTTCTAATGGAGCTGTGATCAGATAGGTGTAACGTAAGACGTCTGGATAAGCATGTGGTTGTGTAACCGATGTAATTATTTATGAGTCCGGTTTGATCAGGAACACAGTTCCTTAAGGGCCATTATAATGGCTAAGGTATAGCCGAAAGCCTAACCTTGTCTGTCGTTTTTAATGAAACATGCATATATATATATATATATATATATATATATATATATATATATATATATATATATATATATATATATAGTAAAATTTGTAAAAATGCTCATATCTACATCTTATACTGATATAATCAGATACGTAAAAACAATATTTATGAGTAAGTATCACGGGATCCTTTCAAATACATGCATACATACATATATACATACACACACACACACACACACACACACACACACACACATATATATATATATATATATATATATATATATATAAATTTGTTTATTACACTTTTGTTTAGTCTGGCACTGATCTAATGTAGCTTAGAAATTCATGAGTGTGTGTGTGTGTGTATGTACATGTGCGTGTGTATATATAAATTTGTGTGTGTCTGGAATCCTATAAATATTAACATATCTGCGTTTACAAGTGTGTATATTCCCAGGAAAGGTGCAGTTAATAGTGTCACAGTGTGATGACATAAAATAACACACGCATTTTAGATTAATTTATGATTTTTTTTTATCCAATCAAAAGACGGAACAGTTTCTGAATAATAATAATAATAATAATAATAATAATACTGCTACTACTACTCATAATAATAATAATGAAATTAAAAATAATAATAAAAAGAAGAATTGAGAATCACCAAATGTCAACATTTTGGGAGGTAAGAGGCATAAATAAAAAATATTCTTCAAGAAGAGAATTTCAGTTGCAAAGGACTTTTCTTTTCTCGCCATAACGATACAAGTGCAAATTCGGTTGTCGAACGTCTCACTTGTCGAACAAATCGGTTTTCGAACAGAAAATTCGAAATGAATATTCGATTATCGAACAAAATTTCGGTTCTCGAACAATAATGCCGAACCGAGTTAACCCAAACGGAATAATTTCTGAGTCGACCGCCGTGTTGTATAAATTTATGTGTTGTTTTGTGCTTTTCTTTTCCAATTTTATTGTACTCTGACTTTTTTTTTCTCTACATTGATTCCTATTGGAAAAATAGATTCGGTTTACAAACATTTCGGGTTACGAACTGCCTTCAGTACCGAATTAAATTCGTGAACCGAGGTTCCACTGTATTTGCAATGAGGAGGTTTTGTTTATCATTCATGGAAAGAATGTCATGTTATAATCAGTGTGCACACTGTGTAGGTTTTTTTAATGATCGGTGGAAAATATCATACACCCATTTCTGATCTCAGCTCTCTGGTTGGGACCCGGGAAGAAATGAGTATACTCCAGAAATTAAAGGAAATAATAATAATAAAAGGTTCCGATAATCTTGTTGAAGGGATTCCTGGTAGCCCATGCTTTAGAGAAATATAAAAATTTGTTCTTACGAGTATAGATCATACATTACGTATAGCTTTATCTATGTAAAATGTGTGTGATCTTAGGATTTGTTTTTTTTTTTTGTTTTTTTTTTTACAAAAATGATCAGTGGAAAATGTCATGAAGCCATTTCTGACCTTAGGTCTCTGGTTGGGACCCGAAAGGAAATGTGGATACAACAGGGTATTATAAACCTAATGTCTTCAGCAACCATTTTTTTTACCAGTGCTCATATTGCAATTTTTGCTGTTATCATTTTATACCTTATTATACATAATACCTCATCTCAGAAGTATAGACAGAACACCAAATGCTCAATCTTAAAATATACGGAAAATAAATTCAAGAGAATAGAAATTTTAAAAATACATATAGCATTTCGAAATTATCAGCAGAATTAAAAAGTAAAAACCAACGTGAATAATAATTATTACTTTTCGTTTTTACTTTTTAATTCTGAGAATTTCGAAACGCTTACAATGGATTATTGCAATTATTACGTATTTTTAATTTTAAAATATCTTATGAAATACAAATCATATGATGATAATTTTTTGCGAAAAGGTGGGTTGTATGATACTAAGTTTGTATATATATTTATTTTGTCGTTAATTATTATATATTAAAATTCGGAGCATATTTTGTGGAATTTGGTAATAGCTTGAGAAAAAAAAATAAAAAAATATATTTGATGATACATTTCTTTTAGTAGGACGGCAAATATGCAGACTCTGGAATTACAGATTGAATCTACGGATAAAGGATTACTCAGACCTTCCAAAGTTTGTACAAAAAATATTGTGCCTTGGGAACTTTTGCAGTAAACATAATTTTATTTGTAAATATGTAATACTTTTGAGGTTAATATACGGATATTTTTCCTTAGGTGTCTATAAATTGTACACTGTTCAATAATTAACGTTAACAACGAACTATTTTAAATTACAAAATTGTTCTTGGATTAAACGAAAATTACTTACAATACAATATATATTACTTATAATATATTCCTTCTTACCTTCAAATTTGACGGTGCGAGTATACTAGTAATAAATATTACAGAATGTGCAAAAAGTTTGCAAAGACATAAAAAAAAAAAAAGTTTGTGCAAAAAGTTTGCAAAGACATAAAATTGATATCAGCAACATTGTAATGATAGGGACATTTCCCGCCAATAATAATGCCAACTGTATGCTCCACGTTTTCGAAATTGTAGAAGTCGTTCATCTACAGTTTTTTTTTTTTTTTTTGCCAACTATCCTATTTCTTTCTATAAAACAGATGGTACTGTCTTTGGAACAGGATTCCGAAAGTACGTCATTTTTGGTAAACGACTGCCCTTCAATGTAAATCATAATCTTCAGGGTACTGAACCGGTTCTCGTACTATCACCGAAGTTAAGCAACATGGTCAGTACCTAGATGGGTAACCGCTTGGGAATATCAGGGGCTGTAAGCTTAGATGGATAACGGCTCGGAATTAGAAATCAGAGAGCTGAGTTCAAATTCCAGCCGGGTTCGTTATATTCACTTAGGCGCAAATAACTTAACATAAAGGCATGAATCCACCTCTTCTCCGTCCCAACTATTGGTAAATTAGTAGGACTTATATTAGTTAATTCATTATTATCCAAAATATGTTTTACAACCTAAAAATATTTTCTGGTTTTAAATAACCTGCAAAAGGTTGATAAGCCGTAAAAAAAACAAATCGATCAGTGCTGAAGAGTTTACATTTTATTCAGATCTTCATTAGTTTCCTTTGCCGAATGGGATAGAGTATTGTCTGGCTTAAATATCATCGTCTTTTTAAAAGCGTTTCACTTCTTGAGCCATGCTTCCATGTGTACCTTAAAGATATCAACCGGCATTGATATTTAAAAACCATCTGGAAGTCATCGTCTCAACACTTCATCAGTTAAAATTCCACCCCAAAATTTCACAGTAACTCCACCTTCTTGACGTCTCAACCTATGAGAGCACTTTCTACCAGTACCGACTAACCTTTTACTCCAACCGTCTAGTTTATTAAGGGTAGCACAACATATATTTATGAAAAGAATGATTGCAAAATCTTTTGTCTTCATATAATCTGTAGACAATTTCATTCGATTTTCCTCATGGATGTCTTTTAAAAGAGGCCGAGTGATCAGGACAATATATTTTGCCACCTGATTTAAACCAATATTTTATGTTTTTTTTTCAATTCTTCGCTGCCACAAGGCCTAAAGATGTCATAACTTGACAAAGATTGAGTCTTTTTTTTATAACTTCTCCCTTGATACGGAACATAGATCGGCAAGATAAATCTATCAACTTGTCCTTATCAGACCTGCATCAGTGTTGTTCAGGATCTTCAACGAACTTCTTTACAATTCGGTGGTACATACCGATAAGTTTTGCAATTCCCAGCATTGTTTTAACTTTTATTAAGATCTAACGCTTGTAACCATTTCTCTTTATGCGTCAAATCAATCTTACCAATATTTTAAAGATTCTCACATACAATGATGCTATTCACTGTCAGACATCAAAATTCAGAATATTTCAAACAAATGGCTGCCATTTGCTAATGTCTGCGCAGAACAAACAGTCTTTGATCGTAAAGATATTCCAGATATAAGGGTTTTATCGATGGAGTCTCTCTCTCTCTCTCTCTCTCTCTCTCTATATATATATATATATATATATATATATATATATATATATATATATATATATATATATTTGGGTAGGGGAAAGAAATACAACAAAAGCTGGTTACAATTTTACATTGAAAAGATACGTGTTCAGCTTTAAATTTAAATTTTTCCATCCAGTGTATCGAGATGCTTAACTCATTTCATTCAGCTTAAATTGTTCTGAACAAGTTACTTCTCGGAACGAAACGCGTCACTTAAGAGTACATACACACATACACACACACACACACACACACACACACACACACACACACATATATATATATATATATATATATATATATATATATGTATGTGTGCGTGTGTGTGTGTGTGTATTATTCAGTTTATTCATTGTTATTGTTGTCAATAATGCTGTTATCTTTTTTTGCGTTTGTATATTTTGTATGCATTTCTCTTAACATTGCGGATCAAATAATGAGGATATTGGAGGTTTTTGAATGTGTTTTTCTATGTATATTTCTTCTTCAGGCTGGAGATTTTAGTGCCTCTTAAATAGAATCCTATAATTATTTCAGATTTTAGCCTGTTACAGTGGTGGGAATAGAAATTTATGAAGTCGTTCTTGTTGGTAGATATTCTGTAAATATATATATACTTGAATTATTCTTCTTTCTGCCGTGTCTTTTCAGGACACAAATAATCATGCCTCTCCACAACTTCCTATCGATTTGTCTTTTCAACATCATTCCAACACATTCCCCATTCCTGCAGCCATTTCCCCAAGACCATTCGTTGTTTTAACTGTCTCTTTCTGATTCCAAGTATAAAAGTTTTTTTCTTTCCATTTTGTTTAAAACTTCCTCGTTATTCACATGGTTTTCCCAGCATCTTTTTGTACGATATCTCTGTTGCATTTAGGTGCTCTGAAATTGTAACTTTGAGATTAACAAAAAAAAATCGAAGTTGATAATCAATCAATCATATGTCTCACGATATCCATTTGTTAGTGTTTATGCCTTCGATGTCTGTCCAGAGTGTAACCATCCATTTTGAATATATTTAGAACAGTTTGCACAGCCTTTATTTAATTTCGTATCAAATCAGAGAGAACCTTGCTGCGTATGCATTAACAGATATTCTTTCTTGAGGTTACTCAGCTTCTGTAGCAGTTATAATGGTCAGGCTAGTAAATTCTTCATGTTTAATTCGGGTCTTTTGGAAAAATATCGAACCACCCTTATGACTTTACCTTAAACTAAAATCGCTATTGGAAAAGAGGACTTTTTTTTACTAAAGTCACACAATACAAAGCCCTAGAGCCACTCAAGGAAGAGGATTACTTAATGAGGTACGTGATATCAACATAAATGAAGGAATAATGAAGTAAAGCTAAATAACCACATTAACAAAATGTTTCGGCATTAGCATATGAAAATAGGGGAGGAACGATCAGTAGAGCAAAGCAAATTAGAATATCACCAATAGCCAGTCTTTTGAGGTGTCATGACCCGTCTTCTCGTGATGGAGATGGAGGGCAGTCTTCTTCAATCGTCGCATCTGTGAACCAAAGCATGAAAACTGACTCTCGGCGACAAAGCCTGACAAGCCAAAAATGTTTCCACCAGTGAGTACTTGGGGAAACCTTTTCTCCATAAAAGTGCGGTAGCAGTGTAAAGCTGTTACCCAAAGTGTCAACCTTGACAGCGGACATTAATAAGTAGATATGAATAAAAGTGACAATGATTCACAGCGAACAATCGGCTCGTTACGTCGAGACTGACGACTCATCCTATAAAACACAAATCCGCATCACCTTATAATCAGCTGCGTATGTTTTAACTATTACGCCTGTCATTAAAAGGAAAATAAAAGAAAAATCATCAGAGAATGCAACGTTATCACTTCAAGAGCATTGAAAGTTGACTTGATATATGTCGTCATCATCGGCCAATAAAAATGCTTGAAATGCAGACACGGCGCCATCTTGGCGCCTCGTCTGCTTTCGGGTTGGTGGTTGACTGAAAAATATGGCGCATCTGTTATCATGTCAAGAAGACAAAACAAAATGGGTTTCGGGTTGAGAAATAAAAAAACGATGAAATCATATTAGCTGTTGGATCTAAGGAACCTGGACGAATTCTTTTTTCAGAAATCGTTTATATCCTTATCATTATTATCATAAGTAAGAATTGAGTCAAATTTATGCGCTTTTCTATCTATCTATCTATCTATCTATCTATCTATCTATCTATCTATCTATCTATCTATCTATCACAATAAAGTGCAAATGAATTTGCTGGTATTTTAGAACAGCGCCATTTAAAAAAAAAAATAAGAATAAAAAATAAGAATAAAAAATTTCCAATTAACAAAATATTTTTCTGATAAAGAAAAATTAATTTAGGAAAATTAATCTAAAATTTGGCTACATAACAGCTTTCCATCTCCTTTCAATTATTGCTATTATTATTATTTTTACTATCATATAATAATTGTACTTGACCCTCCCTTCGTTAGTTCGCACGATCATTGCGCCCTACTACTACCTCATAAATAATAGACTATTCCATTTTGATCGCGTGGAAAGACAAAAACATATCAGAGACGCTATTTGGTTTCAATGAAAGAAAGAAAGAAAGAAAGAAGTGTTTAAGTCTCTTGCTAATGCATCATAAATGATGGACTATTTCGTTTTGATCGCATGGAAAGAAAAAATCATATGAAAGAGAGAAGTGAAAAATGAAAGAGAGAAGTGATGGCAAAAGTTTTTAACGTCTGTTTCAGTGAAATGGAAAATGTTGTCAGTTTTAAATATTTTCATTTGTACCTTCTTAGTTTTTTTTTTTTTTTTAAATAACGACCAGCGTTCATATTTATGATTGTTATTGCCATATCTTGTTAAACTTGTTAAACTCAAATATTTAACGATGCGATAGGAAATTTATACTGATATTTTATAGTCACATAACTCGCCATTAGCTTTATTCAATCTTTAATTTAAGAATTAAGATTCATTAGAAATTTCAAATAGGAAAACCATGAAATTTTCACGGGTTAAAACTAATTATTATTATTAGTGTAAATTACTGTCTATAAATTATGTGTTTGTTGATGTGTAGGGGGATTCCTTATTTGCCGAATGAATATTTGAGCACCTAAATAATGTATATACTCGCGTATCATGCTACTTTTGAGAACCTAATTTTGAAGCTAATTTTTAGAGGGTCGCATCATACACTGGATATAAAATTAGCTTATGTACTGTACTGCTGCCCTGTTCCGCCTTTGACCAAACTATAGTCAAAAAGTAGATCTGTATTTAAAAAATTTTTTTTTTTGATAAAACTGATGTTTTACTTAACTGCATCCAATGATAATGCATGTAATATCAACATATGAGTATCATATTATAAAATACAAAACAGCGAATTGTTTGTTTATATAAGATTGCTCGTTCGGTTGTTTATGGGTGTATACGTTTACGCAACGTGTATAGCGTTACTAATGATACCTTTAACTCATTTAACTAGAAGATGGGATAAAGAGATAGAGGAAAAGAGGTTAGTCTATTGTAATTCGGTCTCTCCAAAAAAGGAACTCGCATGATACACGAGATACATGATAAAATCATTTTTATAATTGAAAATTTGGGAGTCGCACGATATATATATCTGTGTGTGTGTGTGTACAATGAATTGGCAAGACTATGTTTTTATAGACTTTTTTTAAGGATGATTACTGTCATGAGGTATTTTCTGTGGTCTAGTAATGACCTAATAATAGCAAGTGTGCTGGATTGAAGAGGTCAAACTGTATTTTCCCAATTAAATCAGTCGTCTACCAAATGCTTATGAAACCAAAAGTTCATCGTGGAAATATAATTGGTTATTGATGACAACGCAATTTTTAAAAAAAAATCAAAGAGCTGATATTGCTGTTCTGCGACGGAATTCTGAAGAAAAGTCCGTCTCAGAACAAGGAACTGAATTTAAAATGAGGTCAACCTGATGTTGACGTGCTTTGATAAATTGATGTAGATTCCCTGTGTGACTTTTTATTCATCGGGCCTATTATGTTCGGCCATTAGAAATACCCCACCTCCTTGATAAAATGCATGTGTGTGCACGCATGGATAAACGAATATTTACGTATTGGTGTGTATGTAATGTGTGTAAATGATTGAAATTATCTGTCATGGCGAGGAGGTGAAAAAAAGTATATGAATGGTGCGCGTGCGCGAAACTCTTGCCTGTTCACTTCCTGTTTCTTTCGTCCCGTCAGGTACGATGACTGTGAACATTCGTCAGACGTGCAGATTTCTAAGATGGTGGACAAGGAAAAACCCGAAAGGACCACCATCGCAGACGATGGTCCTGGTGAAGATTTACCGTTTCCTGTGCGTTTAAACTCGTATCCGTCTTAACTAACTTGAGATGCTCTGATTAAATCCATTTATTCATTAATCACAAAAGAAGTTGACGAGGAGAGAAGAAACAGAAAAAGTTTTTTTCGATATTATTTCTTACGGGTTTGGAATTTTACATAAATTTTGCAACAATATTTAAAGGATTACTTTCCTCAAGGAATTCAACGGAATATTCTTAGGTTACAAATACAGTAAACATACGAGAGTAGATGAATTTGTCCGTATCCCAACAAAATGAATTTTTTCATCTAAATGTTTCATAGTGAATTTTTAACTAAATATTTCATACCGAAATCTAGAATTTCCGTAGCAAATTTTGATTGAAAATTTTCATAGTGAATTTTGAAAAAACCTTTAAAAGGTTTCATAGTGAATTTTAATCTGAAATTCCGATAGCAAATTTTGCTTGAAAATTTTCATACTGAATTCTGCTCTAAAACTTTCACAACTGAATTGTTCGATCTGTTCAAATATATTATTGAATTTAAAGGTATTAAAAAGGATAGAGATTATGTCGAAGAAGCTTTTTAAAAAAAATATTTGAAAACAATAAAACTACAAACTTATTGATGTATCAATATTATGTATCATGTTTTGAATTAAAATTATTGAATTATTCATTGTTTAAAGTCGTTCATATTCTTCATACACCCTTGACACGAAGTAACATTTTATTCTAATTCAAAACAAAAGAAAACAGAAAAGAAAAAGTAAGCTTAATCTGCAAACGATGACACAAAAGTTTATAAAATAAAGATCACGAAGGCATCAATAAGTTTGGCTATTTTCTGCCAAGAATTTTATTGACTGATTGATTTGTTTTCTACCGTTTATCAATTCATTACAGGTTATTTAAGGACAGAAACTATTTTTAGATTGTAAGAATTATTTGGGGGGGGAGATAATAGTGATTTAGTGATATATGTCTAATTAACCCATAGCTGGGGGATAAAATGCGGATTCATACCTTTCCCAAGGTATTTGCAACTGAAATTGGAATTTGGTCCGCCGATTAGCGATTCCAAGCCATTATTTATTACATCATCCGCACATCCAAACTTGCAGTATCTGGAATTTCCAAGCAGTCACCCATCGAAGTAATGACCAGGTTCGACGTTGCTTAACTTCGGTGAAAGAATTTTAATTTTAGCCGTTACGGACCTAAACGCAGAATCTTTTTCCTCAGCTGCAAAATGATAATAATAATAATTGTACAGAAAACGAAAAAAAGAAAAATATGATGTAATGATGAGGGTTAAAATAGAGAAAACACGAGATACAGAATTTTATAAGATGAAATAGTCCACATGGGGACTTGAACCTCAGATTACTTCAGTGATCAGTATCCGTAAAAGTCTAATGCGCTACCGACTGAGCTATGTAGGCATACGCTAGCGATGTGAAATAAATATCCTATTTATTATATTTACATAAACGCGTCCACCCGGCTGCATATTGACAAATGAAAATGTAAATATTTGATCTTTTAAATATTTAAAAACAAAACAGACACAAATCCGCAGCCGACAGCCATTGTATTTTTTCTTTTCCTTGTTTTTATTTCGTTTATTAACGATCACAAAGACAACAATTGTTTTCTTTTTCTTTTCAAAGTTCATTAATTGCAGTTTTGATAAAATCTATTTTCACATCAAATATCTAAATCACTTGCAACAAAAATGGAACACAAATGCATCTTTAACATTTAATCATTTTTTGCCGTGTGAGTAAATTAAAAATGATTTATGGTTGTAATTTTTAAAGTGAGTGAGGTGCGAATTATTGTGATTATTGTTTGAGTAAGTAAAGAAATCGAATCGTTTCGATCTGAAGAAAAATACGTGAAAATTCGAATCTCCTCTCAATTCTAAAATTGCTTCGCATTTAAATAATTGATGTTTTACCGACTGACTTATTTAAGGCAGATACATTAAGAAAGCAAGCGTAAAACAAGTTCTGTTACTTTTAAAATGTCTCATTAGCCAGAAGAGAAGTCGATTATCAAGTCGCCTCTTTTCTACGGAAACGGCCTCAGCAATAGAGAGTTATTAAAGAATAGTGTCAGATAAAAGATTTAGAACAAACTATGTCAAACAACGAATAAAAAAATGTCGGTTAATGGGGTTATATCGATTACATTAGTAAATCATTATTATTGTAGTCTATACTATTAGCATCCATGGCACCCAATAGTCTACAGTCTGCAGTACACTTACACACTTATTATGGCATCCAATATTCTATATTATTATTATGGTATCAAATAGTCATGGCATCAAATAGTTTCTACACACTATTATTATGGCATTCAATAGTCTCTACACTTAGATTCCTCCATTAGGTCACGTAAAAAAGCAGCATATCACGATGAAAAAAGGTCCATAAATCAATGAAAACAAAGTTTTGTATCAATATGTTTATGTTGTTATGAAGAGGAAAGACTAAAGTATTTTTAAGTATTTTTTGAAATTTTTTACTCCTTTCTAGCACGTAGAAAATTTTGGTTAAAAGACTAAAAATGGTTTGTTTTATTTTGCGAAAAGATTAAAAAAAGGCTTGTTTTATTTTGCGCTTTTCCCGAGGAAAACACACGTTAATTTAGGAAATTCTTGCAAAAATCAAATAATTGTCGGATTTTAATGAAACTTTCAGGACTTATTCACAAATGAATGAAATTATTTTTGAATTTTTTTTAGAAAATCTTGTTAAAAAGAGACTTTTTTTAAAACATGTTTCCACCCACTTACATATTTTCATGAAATTTCGAGAAATTAAATCTTCAAGCGCGGGATTTGTTTTATTTGTTATAAACAGGACTCTTGGTAGAAAGTAAATCACCAGTTTTATATTTTTTGTAAAACAGTACCACATATCATAGAAAATCTGCTCTGAATTATAAAAAAAAAATGTAAAAAACTATGACATTAATTAATTAGAAAAGCTTTCACCTGTTTTTGTAAATACGTTATACTAAGGACATTATTTTGTGAAGAAATAAAATTTTTTCGATGATTTTTTTTTTACAATTTTTTTTCCCATTTTTTAAATTTTGTTCATTAACTTCTTAATACTTCAAAAATCGTTTAAAATTCTTTATTGCTTTCAAGCACGTAAATTTACTTTTTCATTAACGTGATATGATCACGTTAATGAAAAAGTAAATTTACGAATCGAAATTTGAAAAGCACATAACAGTCGTTTGACCCAAAATATTTTAAAAATAATTTTAAAAAAAATTTTATTGAAAAAAACGTTCATAATTTCTACGTATGGAAATGTATACATGACATAATACTTAAAAAAATTTAAACAATTATCTAATTGATAAAAAATTTTAAACTATTATCTAATTAAGAAAGTATGAAATAAAAATAGATATTACATAATTGCTGAATAAAAATGTTAATATTTAAAAAGTACTAGTTAAAAACGAAAAACCGCGTTCGCTTACTTTGCAAAAATTGTCAATTTTGATCATCCATAGTAATCTGTCATCACCTCGTCACAATCGATTTCTTTGATAAATTCAGACACATCTTTAAGAAATGTTTGGATACAAATTTTTATGCTATAAGTAAGTACTGTTTGTTTCATATCAGATTAATTTAATTTAAAATTTTCTAATTTTACTCAACGTGTCAAAAATATATAAATTTATTTTAGGAAGAAATTTAAAATCAAAATTTTGTTTGTATACAAATTTCTTAAAATTTAAGAAATTTAAGAAAATGGCCGCTTTTAAGAAAATTAAACAAAAATCGAGCATATATTTGACATTCCAATCTATATAATTTCTGTCTGAAAGACACCAGAATATGTTACTTACTGTAAGTAATAAATTTAATGCTTTAACTTTCAATTAATAACAACATATTGAGACAAAACTTTGTTTTTGTTGATTTATGAGCCTTTTTTTAATCGTGATATGCTGCTTGTTTTACGTGACCTAATGGAGGAACCTACATGGCATTCAGTAGTCTACTATTATTATGACGTCCAATCGAGATATGATGACAACAATTAACATCGGAACATTTTGTTCTTTAAAAGCAAAGTACAAAAGTAAAGATGGCATATTTATTCTTAGAAATTTCTGTTTAAGGGCAAAGAATTTACACAACCACACTTTCTGTTTTCTTTTACTTTCTATTTGAAAATCAGAATCATCGGCTTCCAATGTTTCGTTGCTTGAAGTCGAGAAATACCATATAAAAAATAGTCTACTTTGTTGTTTGTAAATTTGTTACCAACGAAAATTAAAGCTATAAATAAACCTTCTAGTTTCTTTGTGAAAAAATGTGAAGGTTTCAAATTTTAGATTTTATTTTACTTTTTTTTATCGTCCTGACAAAAATCCTTGTCGGTTCGATGCTCTTTTGAATTTCTTACAGGAAAATTAAAAATCAGTTTTAGCCGCTTCCGGAATTCCGAGTTTCCATTAATTTTTAATGAAAAAATATTGAAAAAAATTTGTCTTTCTCCATAAAGTAACAGTCAGAAAAAAAATATGTTACTTTTTGATGTAATTATTTCTAGTTCATTTTGCTGGAGTATTTCAGTTTTTAAAACTGGATTTTATTTCACTATATATGTTTTTATTTTTATAATTTCACCCCAAGCAAGGCGATAAAGCCACTAAGACACACGAGTTTACTGAAGATGAAAGGCAATAGAGTGATGGAAACTGAGAAAACATTAATGAGGAGAAAGGAAACTAAGAACAGGATTCTAGGAGACAGAAGATGACAACTGATGCTGCAATTTAAATCTTTGTAGACTCTAGTTGACAGAAAAGCGGAAAGTCGGAAGAGAGTTCCACAATTCGTGAGAAGTACGAAAGAAACTCTTAGCATAGAACTTACGGTTACATTTAGCAATTTCAACTGTAAAATAATGAAACCCAGTTTCAAGTCTGGTACTGAGTTTAAATTCACGAAGTCAAGATACCAAAGAGGAAATCTCATCAGAACAATTGTCATGAAAATATTTATAGAAAAGAAAGAAAACTACGATATGACAGTGGGAAAGTGAATGAAGCCGAGATGCCAGGTTGGGATAGATAATATTGCAGATTAGTTGTTGGATTTACTGGCAAAAATGTTCATTTTGATTTCGTCGTTAGATTCACATGAGGAAAGTTTAATTTTAATCTTGTTCAAAATGATTACTTTTCATTATACTGTGAGAGTTATCGTGTCAACGTGTATCGAGTGCGAAAAGATTTTATCAGTATTGGCGTAGTTTTGTTTATTGATTCCACTATAAAAGATGGAAAAAAAAATAAGCAAGATTTTCGACATTTTAGATTTTTATTTAAGAATTCTAAACGTCTTCCCCGAACATTCCACCAAAGGAAAGACACAAATTTTGCAGGTTATTAGGAAGATATTTCAATGATCTAATTTATCGAGTGCTTTGCAAAGTTTTGTATTGGTGATTTCTCGCCGAACGTTGGTTCATGGCCAAATAATTGATATTGATAAAAAACAAATCAAGACAAAACATGAAAACAACAAACATTGTTATATCACGCAGGCAGGGGCACCTCTACGTGGTGTAAAGGTTAGAAATCTTGTCGTGCGAGATCAATTATGAGTTCGATCCTCACTGGGTGTCCCATAGTTTCGGCCTTGTGCCACATCTAAGCTGTGCTTAGAAAATCGCTATTTGGGCACCTTGGCGTGGTGTAATGGTTAGCAAGCTTGTCTCGCTAGAACTATTACGATGAGTAGTGATTTCGAATTTTAACTGGGTGCCGCATACTTCCGGCCTTGTGCCACATCTAAGAAGCGCTTAGAAAATCACTATATCACGCAGGCAGTCAAGGAGTTATTAATATTCAAATTAAGCATTAAAATTCGTTTTGATTATTTTTTCGTTTTTAGGTATGACTTTCAAATAATTGAAAAACCAAAAATACTTACAATGCCGTACTTAAATGTTCTGATTTAAAAAAAAAAAGAATACTTTATTGGTACCACCCAAATCGTGTACAACTTTCGATAAAAAATTTGACACCCGTTTTTAAAAATTTATCAAAAAGCATTAAATGCTCTCTCATTGAAATTTTCAGCGTTAATCCATTAATGGATGAATTTTATATCGAACATTTCTACTTTTAAATTTTATGAGAACTTTTTCAGTTTAGTTATACACCCACTTCACTTAATTTGTGACTAAATCCGTACCCGTGAATTCCAAAGTTCCTAATTTTTACAGTTTTATTAAGCTAAATCTATTTAATATTATTTTAATGATATTTAACATCGACTGTGAACACATCAAAAATAGTATCCGAAATCTTTTTTAAAAAAAAAACTCAAAAATTATTTTTTTGTGGAATAAAATTGTATATTTTTTTCTCACAATAAAAAAATAAAACAAATTCTCTTAAATATATTTGTTTGTGAAAAATTTGCAAGTATTTTTTTACCATATGATTTTAAAACTCTTTCCGGTGCGTTTTAAAATCGTATCCGTTTTAATCTGAGACTCTCCGATTAAATCAATTTCTATATTAATCACAAAAGAGTCGACGACGTGAGAAGAAACAGAAATTCGTTTTCAGCTAATTGCTTCCAGATTTAGGCACCTTCATGAAAATCGATAGCATGACAAGAACGGTCTGAAAATTAATGAAAAAAAATTTTCTTCATGTTAAATGTATATTTCATTATTGAGAAGAAACACTAAAGTATTTTTTGAATATTTTTTTAAATTTTTTACTCATTCTTAGCATGTCCAAAATTTTAGTTACAAATGTTGTTTACGAAATAACGAAAAAAAAATCGATATAACCCATTTTTTAAAATTTTTTAAATTAAGTTAAATTCTTCGTTTAAAATTCGTTTAAAAATCAATTATACGTATTTCAAAATTTATTCGAAAAAATTTAGAAAATTTGAAGTTTATTTAAAATAATTTGAAAAAAACTTTTACTTACTTTCTTCGTGGAAAAATGTTTTTTTAAGATAAAAGAGAGCCGATCTCAACATCGCGCGAATTGACAAGTGCGAATTGATGACGTCTATAAATTATTGACAGCTGACGTGAGATTCGAGTTCTCATACGGACGGACAGAATGGACATATTTTTTTAAGCGGACCTGCTTAAGTACTACCTTGTAATAATTAAAGTAAAAAAACTTTCGCCATTCCGGTTTTTTTTTTTTTTTTTTTTTTTTTTAAGTACTGTACCATAAGTTTGTTGATACTATCTGGAGAAATTATAAATACTATAAAAAAAAAAAAAAAAATTAAGATACAAGTGCTGCTCTGCTGACGTTTTTTTTTATTGCACGCACGATTCCGTAGATTTCATTGGTAAAAATTATTGACACAAATTAATTTTTTTAATATACGTGCTCTCGTTAGTTTGTAATAATCTTTGGAAATTATAATCTGTAAATATATATCTACTTAACAACATTCGTTAAGTTCTACAAACTTTTCCCTAATTTTAGAAGAATTAGCAACATAATGTAAAAATAAAAAAAATATTTCAGAAATAAATAATTGTTTTAAAAATTCATTTTTCATCGAAATATCTTTTTGCTTTCAGACAATATTGTCCATGTTCATTGAAATAAATAAAAGCTATTAAAAGCTTTTGAAATTAAATAATATTTTTGTTTTATTGAGTTTTGTATGTTACACTTCAGAGACGATTTTCAGGTAGGGTGGTTCCAACTAAAAAAAAAACAAAAACATGATTTGGTTTCCTCAAAGCATTGTGCTTTTAACTAATATAATCATCAATCTCCTCGAAATTGAAATTATAGAGTTTTCGTACAATTAGTTAGAGGGGGTAATACATATAAAAAAAAAAATTCTGCCATGACTTTACTAAAAATAAAAGATATTTATAATAAGTTCCATAATTTGTGAATAGTTTCTGAAAGTTTCACTAAAATCCGACAGTTATTTTTATTTTTGCAAGATTTTCCAAATTAATGTGTGTCATACAGGAAAAAAACGCGCTAAAATTTTTATATGTTATTTTATTGGTTCGGTTGATACAAAGAGAAACAAGGTTTTTTTAACCAAAATTTAAAATGTTCTAAAAAGAAGGAAAAATTTAAAAAAATAATTAAAAAATACTTTGATCTTTCCTCTCAATAATAACATAAGCATTTAGACGCTAAAATTTTGTTTTCATCAACTTTGGTGTCTTTTTCATCATGCTATGATCTGTTTTAGCGATCTCAGGAAGGTACCTAAAACTGAAAAACCAAAAATACTTAATTCATTCATTATTTAGTTTGCTCATTTTGCGCCGTTGTTGTGATCACCACTCCCCTCAATCTCAACTATGGTTCATGGTGACACTCAAGGTAGAACAGTGTAACGACTTATCGGTTCCTTTTAAATAATAGTATTTAATATCGACTGTGAACACATCGAATATATGATCCAAAATCTTTAAAAAATTCAAGAAAACTCAAATATTATTTTTTGTTGAAGGTTGAGGATACTTAATTTTAATAAAACATATTGTATATTTTTTGTTTTCATAGTCAAAAACAAATCAAATCCTCTTATGTATATTTGTTTGTGAAAAATTGGCATATATTTTTTTATAATACATTTTTAAAACTCTCTCAGATCTTGGTCGTTACTGGTAAACATGATATAAAATAAAGATATGTTTGAAGAATCTAAAAATGTAATGTTGAATGCATTTTCTAGTGTAAATATTTAAAAAGATAATTTTATTCATTTTTTTTCATTTTACAACTGTTTGATTTTTTTTTCTACAGAAGATAAAAAAAGGAAAATCAAAAATAAAATTATGTCCCGTGACATAAAAATAACGACTACCAAAATGTATTGACAGTTTTTACTAATTTATTCATACAGACACTATTTTTTTCGTCTGTTTAGTAAAGTTTAGGTTATTATAATAATGTTAGAAATGCGTTAAAAATAAAGAAATCGCTTGTATACTGTGAAATAAGTTAAGGGGATTAACTAACCTGAAAAATATTTCCACATTTTTTTTTTTACTAAGAGAATATCCTTTTCAATAAAAAAAACAAAATTAATAGTTTAATGAATAAGTGCTGAACTTTTCATTAAAATTTTCCTGAATTTCGTTAATCATTTTTTGAAATATTCGTAAAAAAAAATAAAAAAAAAATTCCTGAATTTTTATAATCATTTAAAAAAAAAATATTCGTGACCATTTCTTCGAAGGTACGGTGCTGTCATGGATAGCGGCTGGGATCGAAGAATCGGCGATCCCTGTTCGAATTCCAGACAAATCCATTACATTCACTTACATGCTAGTAATACCCTTGGGAAAGGTAAGAATCCTCTTCCCCCTCCCCAAGCTATCGGTAAGTAGCAGGACAGACCGGGTTCTCTAGCCTTGGATGGCAACTGGTCTACTGCAGAAAGAAATGGCAACCTACTGCGGGAAAAAAATCTGCCTGTGTCAGTCATGTATCGAAAGATACATGATCGCCTAAGCGTGTATCACGCATGGCAATTTTAAAGAAAAAAGATCATTTTTTTCTTCTTCAAAGAAAATAAATTTCTTGATTGTAATACGTTTGTTCTTCGGTATTTTATTTGATTTATGACGTCATTTTTTTCTCCAATTAGTGAGTAGGGTTATAAGAAAATTATTATCTGACCGTTGTTGAACATGCTGTTTGCAAGAGAGGACATATGCTGAAGTAAAATGCATTATCATTATATTTTAAACAAAAGTAAGTACTATTTTTTACAAAATCTAATTAATTCATAAATTTACTATTTTTCTTTGAAACAAATGTCTGAGACAGATATTGAATTTTAAAGATATTTTAAAGTGGTTCAAATTAGCTAATCGCAGTGGGTGGAAGTGAGTTTTTGTTTATTCTTTTAGTTTAAAAATGTCGAAAATCTTTATTTAAAGATGTAAAACTATTTTTATTCTTTTTATGGATTAAATTTAGACGATTGTCTTTCAAATAAAACCTAAATTCAACTTCAAATAAGGCATTTTAATTATTTAAAATGTGTTTTATAACCTTTTTAAAGAACGTCTGAGGAGGTACCTATATTTTATAACCAAACGGAGTCCAAGAGATCGTGCTATAAGTCATATGGGAAGACGACTTTCATTCAACGAAAGTGATAGCGTGTATATTATGGTATCAGAAAAAGGTCCCCTTTACTATTAGCTCTTTTTGTAAATGATTCATTCGAACAAATACTGTCCCCATTTAGGCCAACAATCGCCGAAAAGCAACAATCGACGAAAAACATCTGGATTTAGAAAAGGGCCTCATATTCTTGTAATAGAATGTTGGACCGCATGTTGCTTTGGTAATCAAGCGAAAGTCGTGTTCTTTGGGAAATTTTAATTCATCCAATGAATTCAGCAGATAGTGCCACTTCGGTTTACCTTTGTCATTAATTGAAAAAATATTTCAAGAGTATTAGCACGTAAATGAATATAATGGACTCGACTAATACCCCTGGGAAAGGTATGAATCCTCCTCTTCTCCCAGTTATGGGTAAAGAGCCGGAAGAAGAAGAGGATTTTACCTTTACCAATGGTATTAGTCAAGTCCATTACATTCACGTACGTGCTCATGCCTTGGGAAAGGTATGAATCCTCTTCTTCTCCCAGCTATGAGTAAATAGCAGGACAGACCGGGTTCTATAGCCTTGGATGGCAACTGGTCTACCGCAGAAAGAAATGGCAACCTACTGCGGGGAAAAAAATCTGCCTCGTCAGTCATGTATCATGCATGGCAAATCTGCTCTGAATCGTAAAATTAAAAAATGTAATAAAAGTAAGACATTATTCAATTAGAAAAGCTTTTAATTGCTTTTATTGATAAGACATATTATAAACACTACTGTCTTAAGAAAAACAATTATTTCGATGAATAATATATTTTTAAGAGGATTTTTTTTCATTTTTGAAAAATTTTAATTAGAATACGGGAAATATTTTCCTAAATTTTAAAGATTACTGATTAGTTAAAAATTATATAAAAAAGGCACTGGCGTTATTTTCCTCAAGTAATTTTTATAGATATATTCCCCCGTAGAAAAAAAATTAGATAAACTTCCGATTGTCATTCAAGCTGTCAATAGCTTAAATAAACAACTACGTCCGTGTAAAAAATGCATTTCTGCGATATTTTAAACTAAGAGTAATATTTGTTTAAAATCAGATTAATTCGACTTTAAATCAACTATAATTCCTCAAATAAAGTTTCAGAAAAGTATATTATATTTTTGAATGATTTTTAATGAAGTGAATTACATTGTGATGAAAGATGGTTAAAATGCAGCTAAGTTGAGCGATTTTTAACGATTTAAAGTCCTTCTAGTCATTTTAATTTAGTTTTGAAATACAGTAAAGTATTTTGCTTATTGGAAATATTAAATTTAATCTATTAGTTTGAAATTAAAACTAAAATAAAAGGTTCAAGAATATTTTTTCATTTCTTTAAATTAATTAGGTATCGCGTTTCTTTGGGGATACTGACGTCTAGCAGATGTGTCTTTCGGAGTTGAAAGCTTTCAAAAAACCTTAAATTTTTTGATCATTTAAAAATATACCCTACGTCTTCGAAGCTATTATTATATTATTACAGGCCGGCACCTAATCACGGAGAAAATGATTTTATACTTATTTCCGCAAAACAAAACTCCACATTAGGATCGCATTTTAGAAATCAATGCATAACTAACGTTGACAAATATTTATTTTACGTTGATAATATTTAAAATATTTTTCAAACTAGTTGTTATGAATAATCAAAAGTGGTCTCCTCTTGTTTTGTTACTCTCCTCTTTGAAAGAGCTATTTCTGTTTGCTGGGACTATAAAAGGACACTATACGCGAACCTTATATTCTCAGCTGAATAAAGCTTTCTTAAAGCCTACACCTGCCTACTTTTGTCATTACTTTAGCATCTTTATCCTTGTTATTTTATAATAAAACTACGGTCAGTAGACTATTCAGCCTTGAGAACGAATCGGCTGAAATGATGGTGTGTTCAGAACTACACAGATGAAATGATGGTGTTCTTCGAGAGAAACGTTTAGAAAACAGCAAAGAAGAGGAGGAGGAGGACATCGTCAGAAAATGAATCGAGCGACGGGAATAAATTTGAAATTCAGACGAATGTCGATTGCAGTCGTTGACAGATTTTGTTCAAAATCTGATGCTTTCCAAAGAGGAGAACAAGAAAAATTCTTTTGCTGACAGAAACGTCACTTTCTCTTTGTCAAGGAATTTTCTCTGGGTTTCGAGATAGAAGCTAAATGTGTTTATTAAAGAGGCAATTCTTCGCTAGTTGCCGATTGACATATATACATTTAAACTGGCACAAAACCACATAGATTAGATTTCTGCTGAGGGAGTACTGGGTTAGGATAGTTGTTAATGTGTTGATCTTGTTAGCCATTGGAACTAGGATCGAACAACATCGATAGCACCGTTAAATATAATTATAATCTCTTTCTACAGTAGATCTATTTATTAGGTTGGTGCAAAA
Organism: Acanthosepion lycidas; assembly: GCA_963932145.1. NCBI lineage: Eukaryota > Metazoa > Mollusca > Cephalopoda > Sepiida > Sepiidae > Acanthosepion > Acanthosepion lycidas. The sequence continues at coordinate 32,420,070 of OZ010574.1, forward strand.
ATAATGACGTAATAATGTCGTTTTTTGACGTTATACGTCAAAAAACGACATTATTACGTCATTATTTTTGCACCAACCTAATATAAGTACCTACAGATGCATATAGTACACAGGAAAAGACAACTCAGTACCACCAACTCAAACCTGCTGACTGTGCGCCGGGATAACTCAGAACCGAGGCAACTCAGCACCAGAAAAACATGACTATTTTTTTTATATAACCGAATAAAATTAATTTATTTAGAATTAGTGAACATTTTTTTCAAATAAGGCATTATGTAAATATATATGAACCAGTTTTTTTTTTGCTTTTACTTATTTTTAATCAAGGAAATCGTAAAGAAATTGACTTTTGTATGATGTAAATTGACATAAAAAATAATAATTTTGATTTACTTTAATAAAAATAATTAAAAATAAAAACTGCTTTTTTTTTTTTTCATTTTTCGATTTATTTTATTAAAAAATAATTAAAAACAAATGTATTTTATTGAATTATTTTTTATATGTCAATTTCTTTACAATTTACTTCATTAAAAATAATTAAAAACAAAAAACTGGTTCATATTTTACATAATGCATTTTCAAATGCCTTCTTTGAAGAAAATATTCACTAATTGGGGTTTTAATCCTTAAATTACTTTTATCCGGTTATATAAAAAATAATGTTTTTCTGGTGCTGAATTATCCCGGCACTCAGTCGGCGGTGTTGAGTTGTCTTGCACCCTATAGTACACTCATATATATATATATATATATATATATATATATATATATATATATATATCAAAACTCTAAAGGCAGTTTATTAAGAGTTAGAAGGGACAGGAAGTTGTGGAGAGCCATGATCGCCTACGTCCTGGAGGGGCACGGTGCATAAAGAATTCGGTTTGAGGGCATTTATCCGGATGGTCTTAACCTGACACAGGATCACAAATATGGAGCTTCATTATCACTGTCCGACTTAAGCAATAGGCTATGAAAGCAGCTTGCTAAGTAATCTTATACGGCAAGGTGCCCAAAATCTAATACATTCTTATAGTAAAATCATTTACAATACATTCCCATAGTAAAATCATTTACAATACATTCCCATAGTAAAATCATTTACAACACATTCCCATAGTAAAATCATTTACAATGAATTCTTATAGAAAAATCCTTTACAATTTTTAAAAATCAATTCATCCCAAACAAGGCGATAATGCCACTAAGACGCAAGGGGCTACTGTGAGAGAAAGAGAAGGAAAAGTCTTTAGAAGGAACCGGAAACCCAATCTTAAACAGGGAATAATGTTGAATGTCAAAAATTAAATGGTTGTAGAAATTGGGCCAACGATAGGTATTAGGTTGGTGCAAAAATAATATCGTTTTTGACGTTAAAAAATTACGTCAAAAAACGATATTATTTTTGCACCAACCTAATATATGAGCAATTCATATATTTTTTAGTCTTTTTTTTTTTTTCAAAATAATTTAAAAGAAAGCACATCTTTGGTTCTTATTAGCTGTATTTTGTAAAATAGATGTTAAAAATTATTACTTTAGTTCTAATATATAAACATATATAATTTAAAATATTTACAATACATACTTATAGTCAAATCATTTAGAATACATTCCTATAGTAAAATAATTTACAATATATACACACACACACACACACACACACACATATATATATATATATATATATATATATATATATATATATATATATATATATATATATAGAGAGAGAGAGAGAGAGAGAGAGAGAGAGAGAGAGAGTAAAAACACGGTGGAGTAACGGATGGATTGGATTGAGGAATCGGAAAGCCGAGTTCGAATTCCAGTCGAATCCATTACATTCACTTACGTGCTAATACCCTTGGGAAAAGTTTGAATCCTCTTCTCTCTCCAGCTATGGGTAAATAGCAGGACAGACTGGGTTCTATAGTCTTGGATGGCAACTAGTCTAGGAGAAGGACAACTCTGAATTCAAAACCTGTAGAGGGTCTTTTGGGGACCTTGTGGCACGTAGTGCACCGGGTCTCTGTATTCGGCCCTTCAAAAAGCTTGGATGGTCCTGCATTAAACCTTCACCACTCTAATCAACTCTGATGTGCTGTTGTCGGGCTGTCGGTTTCCTAGGAACTGATCTGCTTGACCCTCATACATCGAATTCGACGGGAGAGTCAAGTATAGTAAAAACATTGACGATGCATTCTTATAGTAAAATAATTTATTATGCTTTCTTATAGTAAAATAATTTATAATGCATTCTTATAGTAATATAATTTACAATGCGTTACCATAGGAAATGACTTCCATATTTGCTATGTCTCTCAATACGTAATATTAACAGAGAATGTGAGATTTGATAATTATAATTGTTTAATATATCTTTGCCGTGTCATCACGTGTTGTATAAAAAGCTAGTAGATAATTGAATTTAAAAAGGTTACTTTTAATTAAATCATTTAGAATGATAACGATTTTTTAAGCCTACCTTAGATGTGCCACAAAGATAAACATTGTCTCGCTGGAATATATTCTTTACCTTAATACGTCTTGTTTATAGTCGTTTACTAAGCGCAGCTTAGATGTGGCACAAGACCGAAAGTATGGGGCACTCAGTGAGGATCGAGCTCACTATTCAGTCGTAACTGATCTAACGGGACAAGTTTGCTTAACTATAAGGCCATCTGAGATACCCATTCACGTTAAAATTATAAAACTAAAACAAACCTAAAGAGAACACTTGCTATAGCGCGATGGTCAACAAGTTCGTCTAATATACGCTTTCATTTGAGTGTTAATGATGGCCTTGTGCCAGACTAAGCGTAGTAAATAATTCCAATCTTATTACAAATTAGGATGATGCTAAAATGTATGTTCAGTCTTATTTACAAATTGAATCATTGATATATGATATTTTATTCTATCAGTGAAAAAAAGGTGATCTTTAAGCCATAAAAAACATCAAAAAGATTTCGTTTTTTCTTGTTTTTCTCTATCCGAACTAAAAGAAACCAGCCGTTTTTTGAGATTTTCATCGCACCAGAAATTATGAACGTTATCAATCAAAACAGAGAAAGGAATCGACAAAACTCTTTGCTTGTCGAGTGGAAAGCAAAACTTAGTGGCCAACGGTAATAAGTTTAAGAATAAGAAGGAACCGTTGAAAGATTGTCCGTGGAAAAATACATCCAACTCGAGGGAAGCGGAAGACAGATTTCTTCGTTCTTACTATACAGTGTACACTGTATATTTGATATATATACATCTCTGCAGGTACAAAAAAAACAAAAAAAACTGTTGGGACGTATAATAAAATATACAGCGTATACATAAATAAAAAATAAAAGTGATTCTGACTTACATACTTACATATAATATTTTTGGCAGACGGGAAGGTGTAGTTGATTAAATAAACATCCAGCCAGTAAATAAAGGAATTTGTGAAAAAAACAAAAAACAAAAACAAAAAAGCAAAAATGTAAATAAATCGTAATAATTTCAATTAGGATTCTTATTTTTTTCGGAAAACAGTACAATTATAAAAAAACAAGCAAAAAATAAACTAACTGAATTTAAATAAAATTTAAGTTGCCGGCATCCGCTCGCATATGAGACTCGGGATTGTCATCCTCCCTCATTCAGAAAGAAGGAGTGGGGATGACTTTCTACTTTTTCCCTCCCTGGTGGTGGTGCCGGCGATGGCTATGAATCAAAGAGTGTTTGGCTGGGTCACTCGCGTGAACTTGATTTTGGTGGACAACTATGCGCGAGGGAGAATCCCACACACTTAGCCAAAAGCACCTCCCCACGAGGATCAAAGTTTAGTCAGTCAGTTATGCGCCACATGTGATACACGCTTAGGCGATCATGTATCTTTCGATACATGACTGATGAGGCAAATTTTTTCCCGCAGTAGGTTGTTATTTCTTTCTGCGGTAGCCCAGTTGCTATCCAAGGCTAGAGAACCCCGTCTGTCCTGCTATTTACCCATAGCTGGGGAGGGAAGAAGAAGAGGTTTATTACCTTTCCCAAGGGTATTAGCACGTAAGTGAATGTAATAGATTTGACTGGAATTCGAACTCGGCTCTCCGATTCCTCAATCCGAGCCGCTACCTGTTACTCCGCAATTGTACTGTAAACGAAAAAAGTGACATTAAATGGGGTACGAAAATAGAGAAAAAACTAGATACAGAATTTTATAAAAGTTGCAGTCTACATGGGGACTCGAACCCCAGATTTCTTCACTAATCAATCAGTATCCGTAAAATTCTGATACTCTACCAACTGAGCTATGCAGGCACACGTTACCGACGCTAAATAAACGTCCTTCTTACGTATTAGGATTTATTATCTTTAAAAGTGTCTACCTGGCCTCACGTTGACAAATGAAAATGTAAATATTTGATCTTTTTAACATAAATATTTAAAAACAAAATAAAGACAACTAAAGTTCGCAGCCGACAGCCATTGTAGTTTGTCTTTTTCTTGATTTTTTTATTTCGTTTATTAACGATAACAAAGACAATTTTTTTCTGTTTCTTTTTAAAACATCAAACAATTTTGATAAATAAAATATATTTTACGGAAACCAATGTTTCAACGTGATATGGCCGTAAGCCCGGCTTGGCCAATAAGTAAACCCATATGTATATACAGCACGATGAGAAAAGCGTATTTATAATCTTTTGAGGGATTGATATTACTTTAAAGCGAGTAACGAATAAGTAATTAAAAGGAACTTGACCAGCATTTAGTCAATACTTCTTTCGCCACCTGACAAGATACATCGACTTTTCAACACAGGCGCGATGAGTTTGTAACTCGACAGTCAATAGAATTCGCACATTTAAGTTGAAAGGCTTCAAACAAGCAATAAGAATCATATTACCTGAGCGTAGAGAGACAGATGAAAGGTTTGATTTTCGTCGACAAAGGAAAAAATATTCCATAAAGCAGAGGGTTCGGACATGTTGGTGGATTTTACGACATATTAACTCTTGGCTTATTTAATGTTGAAATCAGTTCTTTTTACTCATATATTTGAGTTTATGGGTAAAAATGCTGATCGTTTATACTTTAGTCTCTAGGGAAATATTGGTCTGTATGCATTTACTTGGTTGGTTGGTCTTTTTTTGCAGGGGATACAGCTGACATGTTCTACGCACTGCCGACAGGGCACAATATAACACACACATACAGACACAAGCTCATACATAAATACAGGCATACACATGTACATATATACAAACATACACAGACGCACACATACACACACACACATATATGTAAAAATTTCGGATTGAGTATATCAGTAAAAAGGACGATATAAATAAAGAGAAAAGGAAAACTTATCCTAGCCTACATATTTCGATCTCTAAGGGACATTATCAAGGCAAATGTAATGATTTTATTTTGTGACAAGGATTGATATACAAGAGTAAAAATATTGTTGTTTTTTTAAATTTTTATGTATAGAAGTGCACACACGCACACGCACACGCACACACACACACACACATATATATATATATATATATATATATATATATATATATATATATAAAAGTGTAAACATAAACTAAATAACGGGAGCAACTATATATGCGCGTGCTGATGTACCTATACAGATGAGCGAATAAATATTTATTTAAATTAAGGTGTAAACAAAACAGTCCTCAATGTAGTTAAACAAAGCACAAATGGTAAATGAACGATTTAATAAGGTTGTAAACATTTCTGGGTTTCATCTGAGGAACGTTATATTATATGCAGATTCAACGTTCAAGGTTATTATAAATTCAATATAATATTGTGGCATAAATTCAAAATATACTGTTGGTATATAGATATTTTAAAAAATCATGATATATGACGATGTCATGATATATATCCAGGTAAAATGAGAACAAATGGAGTGGAAGATTAATTTCAAAAGCAGAATACTTTTTAAAAATGTATTGTGAACTTTGCCGTGATTAACCAATAGAATGTGGCCTACATTAAATTCAAACTCACCGGAATTTTTTGAATATAGGTCATGACACGAAGTTGTTTGCATATAAATCCCAGACAATTTCCTTATGGACAGATGCAAGTTGTTGCATTATTTCGTAATATGTATCGAAGTCTGACGTTCAACTTTCCTAAAAAATATAAAGAGGTAGGTAGGCAATTTAACACTATGCTAACCCCTTATATGCTCGTTCAGCTTCTTACATAAAATTTTGTAGTTGGCAAATAAAAGACCCCTTTAAGGAACTAGTAAATAAAATAAGCGTTTGAAAGAAAAAAATCCCAGAACAAAAATAACACAGAACTAATTTGGTAAAGGGATATGCAACTGTTAAATAAAGAGCATCCATATAAGATGTTAATATAACCAAATAATCAATGTAAGATGTTAATAATACTAACTAAACATCAGTACAAAGCAATATTAATTCAAAATGAATCTCACAAATATAATAGTAAGCCACATAAAGTGCACAATAGTTCATCTACTGATCATTACTATAAGAAAAAGTATTATCAAAGTTTAAACATTTTGTAAAGTAAAAGGTAGGTTATGCCTACAATTTACAGTCAATTCACTTCTTTGGTTTAATAAGGAGTTTATATCAGAAAATCTGATAATTGCTATTTTTTCATGTAAGCATAGAAAACAGGGTTCATTTAAATATCTACATGTTCTAGTTTTTTTTTTTTTAATTCTATTTTACCTTAAGAGTTTTATTAGAGTTCTTTAACTCATAAAAATATCTAGAAAGAGATGTACTATTTTTATAAGTATTATTGGGGAAGTATAAAATATGTTGTTACCACCTAGTCTTAAATAAATTCTTAGTACTACCAATATAAAATTTTTCGACAGTCATATTATCCAAATGTTTGATTTGGTTTAAAATGTTATTATGTATCTTTATAATCTTCTGAAGATTATCAGTGCAGTTATAACTTAGTTTTAGCGTATTTCTGTTAAATATTTTACTAATAGGTTTACTTTTAGGGAAATTTTTAACAATTAAATGGAGGAACTTCTGACCTAACTTAGTATTGACTAATTGGCTAAATGGGAGTGTGTACCAAATGATTTTCCTATTCTTATTCCTTTTCCTTAGATCAATATTATCATATTTTCTATACTTGTTTTCAGTGAACTTGTAACCACTATTTTAAAGCAGTATTATAAACACCGTTGTATTTATCAAACACATCTTTGTCAGATGAGTTGTTGCTAATCCTACATTCTATAGATGAGGTATATATTTGATTATAGACGGAAGGTGAATATATATTGGGTTAGCATTATTTTTCATATAAGGTTACAATACATTATCAACAAGATCTAACGTAACATCAAGAAATTAAACTCGTTTAATGTTAGTAGCTACCTTAACCTTAAGACTTAAGCGTTTTAATTCCCTATGAATTATTTTCCTTAATTTGTCAACCTTAATTTTAGTAGAATTTCTTACTACCATAAGACCATCATCTCTGTATAACTCTATATTATCAACATTAACATCATATGCGCTAAGGTTATATAGGCTAAATAAGTCGACCAGGTCAGAAAACTCTGCAGAATCTAATGATCCCATAGAGATATCAAAGTGATCATTAAAATTTTTAACCCACTGTTCATTATTGTTAATGAGAACAGATCTTCCACAGTTCATTATATATATATATATATATATATATATATATATATATATATATATGTATTTGCGCAGGAATCCTTTTCGTTAAATATTACGGACAAGGAATGTCGTGTGAGTTTTTTTTATTGAATCTTTCTTGTGTCCTTACACAATTTTAGGACTGAGTGTATGGAGTAATTGGATCTTGTGTTGATTTTCTCAAATGCCTTCGGATTTTATATATCAATTTTCAAGGATGGTAGCAGTTAATTTTCCGTGGTAACAATGATTATATATATATATATATATATATATATATATATAAAGTGGACTTTGTGGTGTGTTATAATCTATAAAAAGAAGTGTGTGTGTCTGTGCACATGTCTGTGTGTATGACTGTTTGTGTGTATGGTATTTATGCACGTCCACATTTCTCAACCGATTTCCATGAAATCGTACACACATGCTACAAATTTACTAAAATAGGTCAAGAGCAACTTTTCAATTTCCAGACCCCCCCTCCGGGTTTGGCAGAAAAATCGATAAAACTGAAGTTGGGTACCGACTTTTTGCAAAATCCAAGGCAAAGTTACACGCGAACAAAGTTTTTACTGGATGAGCTGATGCTCTTTTCACTTAATGCAAAATATCAGCTCGTGTTATGGGGTATATGTAAAGTACTTGATAGTTTTCCTGCGACATTGGCTTCACACAAAAAATTCTAAAAAACTGTGAAAAAATCGTTTTTTTTTTGTCCGGCTTAAAATAAAAACTTGAATAACTTCCTCGTTTTTTATCCGATTCTCTTCAAACATGTCGCAAAAGATTTGCCATCATGGAAGAAATAAGATACTGTGGTTTTAGTCCTGCTCGCTTCCACACGTATAACGAAAGATCACGAAAAACTGTTAAAAAAAAAACTGTTTTCGGCCATAACTCCCTAGTTTTTTTATTCGATGGTTTCCAAATCTGTTATGTAAATTGCATATGACACACACATTTTCTTGGTTCGGATTATTTCAGTTAAGTGGACGAAATCTGCGACAAACTAAGTCCAAAATCGGCTTTTGCCATTTAGCCAATAGTTTCTTCATATGATTCCATCCTAAATTGGCATTCGAACAACCTTTGATGCAAAGATTGTTTGAGAATTATGATTGAAGCGTTAAAAGGGAAAAAGTCCCGAAGAACCTCTCATTAATCCCCAGTTTTACAGTAAACGTGCAAAGAAGGAGGGGGGCGTTCATGCGTTTGCACTTGCAGTTAATTCAAGCTCTGATACTTCATCCCTGTTTTTGTTTGATTATTAGATTTGTGAACAATGTCATACTATTTGAAATATAGGAAATTTACTGAGAATCGAAAACATTGAAACAATTTAACCCCAAGCAACGACCACACAAGAACTTTTTATGAACGGAATTCTTTTATTAAAAACAACCAAACACTTGAGAAGGGTATACCGTAAAAAGATGAGTGTGTGTGTGTGGGGGGGTATATGAGTGGGGGTATACCAACGTATGATGCATGAAAGCGGGGACGAAAGCAGATTTTTCTAACCAGAGTGGTTCGAGTATACGGGAGTGTAGTGCGGTTATAAAATTGCAGTCATGTACACCCGGGCAACGCTGGGTACCTCGGCTAGTGTGTTCATTAAACTAACCCATCAGTCAATCGACGGTTTATTGACCAAAGTTTGAGGAAGAGAACAATAAGTTTATACCGCACTGACATTGCGGTCAGTCTAGATACTGTATGTTATACGCATGTCGTAATAATATGAACCCCTTTAAACGTAATCCCAGATTTTGTAATTTGTTATTCATAAAGTAAGCGATAGCAAACTGCAATAAAATTTCGCAAGAATCACATTTATCTGTCAGTTTCCCTCACTGTGCTTATCACTGGTTGACATTATAAAGATTGTTGCATTTTGAATGTTATCCAAGAATTTCAACTACTAATTTGTAATTACGAAATTCAGTAATTTCTTGTATTAGAAATTTTTGCAACAAGTTGACGCGTGTTGAAATTCTCGCAGTATTTAGTAGTGTTAAAGTTATCGCTAACATTTTTTTTATCGAGATTTACAAACTATACGTTTCGTTCAATTTCGCAAACCGATCGATGAAGTTTGAATAAGCTGATGTGTTTGGAAAAATACTTTCACAAAAACCCTAGTTCGCGGTTTGATAATTTCTTTAATTCAATTTTATAGGATTTTATAATATTTTTTTAAGAAAATTTATTTTATTCCTATTTAACAACGAAGAATAAATTCTTGGGATTTCTTATTCTTGAGCATGTAGCATAAAAGAGGCCATACGTAAATATTTCTTTCTGGAGCCAAATTCCAATTTTTTTAAGTATTTGGTCTTGCGCTTGGTTTATAGTTCTCGGAAGCGCAGAGCAAACTGGAAACTGGATTTTTGTATATAAAAACTTAAAGAAAATATAGAAAAAATAATATTGCATTTTTATTAAATAAGTATTTGTTATTTTAATCTTTAAATTGATTTTAAAATAATGGGAGTATTTTGTATGTTAAATAATAAAAAATTTAATTTTTCCAAAAAAAATGATGAAAATTTATTTTACTAAGCTGTGTACCCTACTTAAAAACAACTGTACTCCGTTGATTTGACAGTCATTTTGAAATCCAAAACACTAAATGATTTACGTTGTCTTTTATGACTATCTTAATAGAAACGGTAATAAAATTCTTATATTTACTTTACAAATTCGATCTGTTCCAATGAAAAGAAGAAATCACTAATTAGATGATTTTCATTTGGGGAAAGGTGAACTCTCCAAATACAAATAGAAATACATCATGATTCAATACTTTCTGTTTTAATCTAGGAATGAAAGAAAAAAGCATGAAAGAAAAAAAAATTTTGGAATGATGGAAAGAAAATGTTGAAATGAAACTGTCGAAAATATTTTTCTATTGAGATTAAAAATATGAAAAAAAAAAAAAATTAATCGAACAAGCCAAAAGTAGAAAATATAGCAATATAAAAATAAAAATAATAATAATATGTTAGTAATAATAATTTGCAGACAACACCACACAGGACAACGAAAATATCGCGAAAGTGTACAGCAGGATATAAAAGTAAAATAAATGCGAGAATTAAAGAAAAAGCAAACAAGCAATCATAGGTTACGCAGAGGACACCACAATAGAGAAAAAAACTTAACAGAACAAACTGAAAATATATAAAAGCTTTTGATCTCCGTTGTTTATACATTTCCTTTCGGATCCCAGCCAGAAACCTAAAGTCAGAAATTGCTTCGGGACATTTCCACTGATCATTTATGCAAAAACAAAACAAAACAAAACCTAAGATCACACACATTTTACAGAGATAAAAGATTATTATTATTATTATTATTATTTTTATTATTATTATTATTATTATTATTATTCCTTACTTTTGCAGTTTGATACAATCATTTATTAAGCCTTTTGTTAGCTGAGAGACAAAGAAAAGAGAGACAGAGGAAAATAGCGCGTAACATACTTGATGTGCTTGAGTAAATGGATGGTAGATGAGGGTTTGGGAGAAATAACAAAAAGACAAAACTTATTAAGAGCTACAAGAGACAGGAAGAAGTGGAGGGCCATGATCGCCTACGTCCTGAAGAGACACAGTACATAAAAAAAGATGTCATTGTGCATACTGGATTAAAATAGTTTTCTATGAGCAGTTAACACAATCTTTTTTGTATTTCACATAAAGATGAGGCTTTCTTAATGTGTGTCTCAGTATTTTTTTATAATTCCTAGCGTTTCCTCTTTTACTAGAATGATTACACATTCCAGTAAATTCTATCCCCAGAACTTTTTATTTGTAGAATTTATTAATTTCTTTTTATGAAATATTTTCATTGGATGTTATGATTATGTCGATAAAATAGACACCTATGTCCTTTGAAGTCTTTTATGACAATATTTGGTTTAGTATTATTATTAGGGGTGTGCAGGTGGTGTAATGGATAGTGTCACCGAATGAGAAATCGGAGAATCAAGTTCGAATTCCAGTCGGGTACGGTACATACACTTGCGAACAAATACCCGTAGGGAATGTATGAATCCTTCTCCTACCCTGACTATGGGTTAAATAGTAAGAGTTGTATCTGGAAAGATATTTGTTATCTCCGAAAATTGTTAGTGTACTACTCCCTTACGTGTTTGCACGTCTCCACCAAATTTGCTTTCGATCGATCAATGTATGGCTATTTTAGAGAGTGTGACGGATGGACTAAAAGAGGTCATAGAATTTTATATGTAGATTTTACACAGGGCAAAATTTGTTTGAAAGACAGCGCAAATCCAAAATAGATCTTGAAAATAAATTTACTGAATGGTAGTTCAAATATTATTTTGTTAGTGCGCCTGAGGAGGTTTCCGAAGATCCTTCTTTACGAGGAACTGGTTACTGGCAAGAGGGCGACCATCTTCGCTTCAAGGACGTCTGCAAAAGTGACATGAGGACGATAGATATGGACATCGAGAAGTAGGAAGACGTCGCCAACAATCGCTCACGCTGGAGACGTTGTTTACACCCAGGGATGGAGCGGGGAGAGGTGAAAAGAAGGCTTGCTGCCGGGGAGAAGAGTGGTCGACGAAAAAATAAAAAATAAATAAATAAAATAAAATAAACTAACAAGGCGACATCGAGGGAAAGCTTTTTCACGTGGATTCGTTGCAATCGAAATTGCTGGGCTTGTACAGCCATAAGAGATTGTGCACCACCCACAGCAGCTGAGGCATAACTCTTTGGCCGCAGATCCAAGTTTTCTCGAGATCGACGGATGCCACAATCATAGGACTTCTGACAGCAAATTTCTCAGAAAATCGTTTCTTATAGTCAGTTCAAATTGTATTACCAAATCTAATAAATATCTACACTTGGGGGCCTAATCAATGTCCACCCAACATTTGTTCATTCTTTTAATTGCCTGGGTGCATTTTTAATTCCCTCGGTGCCTTTTTAATTCCCTCGGGGCATTTTTAATTTCACTCGGGGCTTGTTTAATTCCCTCGGGGCTTTTTTTTTCTTCTCTCGGGGCCATTTTAATTCCCTCTGGGCATTTTTAATTTCACTCGGGGCTCGTTTAATTCCCTAGGGGCTTTTTTTTACTTCTCTCAGGGCCATTTTAATTCTCTCGGGGCATTTTTAATTCCCTCGGGGCTTTTTTTACTTCTCTCGGGGCCATTTTAATTCCCTCGGGGCATTTTTAATTTCACTCGGGGCTCGTTTAATTCTATCGGGGCTTTTATTTACTTCTCTCGGGTCCATTTTAATTCCCTCGGGGCTTTTTTAATTTCATTCGGGGCTTGTTTAATTCTATCGGGGCTTTTTTTTACTTCTCTCGGGGCCATTTTAATTCCATCGGGGCATTTTTAATTACACTCGGGGCTTGTTTAATTCTATCGGGGCTTTTTTAAGTCACTCAGGGTTGTTTTAATTTCCTCTGATCCTTTTTAATTCCCTAGTATTTTTTTTAATTCCCTCGTCCTTTTTAATTCCCTTGGGACTTTTTTTTTATTTACCTGGGGGCATTTTTAATTACCTCGGGTTTTTTTAAAATTTCCTCGGGGATTTATAATTCTCTCGAGGCCCTTTTAATCCCCTCAGTGCATTTTTAATTCCATCTGGGTTATTTTAATTCTCTCGTGCCTTTTTAAAAATTTCTTCGAGGCTGTTTTAATTCGCTCTGGGCTTTTTTAATTCCCTCGTGGCATTTTTAATTCTCTCGGGGCTTTTTTAATTCCCTCGGGCCATTTTTAATTCTCTCGGGGCTTTTTAAAAATTCCCACGGAGCTTTTAATTGTTGTTGTTTCCAGGTTCACTCTGATCCGGGGTGGCAGCACCTTTTAGGGTCCCAGCTATGGACAAATAATTAACCACCAAACTCTGGATTAAAACTCTATGAAAGTATGAAAATAGATTTTTTATATTTAATAAATATACCAGCGATACATTTTCATAGTAAAAAAAAAAAAAAAGAATTACCCGCAATAGATTTTTGGAAAAGCAATTAGTAAAGCTCCCAAGAAAATTAAATTTCGGTCTTAAATGACCCATGAAGGGTTGATATGCTGCTAAAAAAACAAAGGAAGTTACTTTTAATGATTTCCTAACCGATCCATTTATTAAACCTTTCCTCTTTATTAGATTTTCTGGTGTTTTTCATATCGGTCCATTTATTGTTTTCATTTGGTACATGAGAGAGAAGGCTGGTTTGTGTCTGGGTACCAGGCGTATTTCTGAAGAATAGATTTGAACTCAGATAAATCTAAAAGCAAACATAGAGAATATTGACAAAGCAGGTAAGAACTCCCTACTTGAAAGAATAGCGAAACACAATCTTACTGACGTTATTTCTCCTTTTTGGGAATTGTGCCGTGCTAAGTTTAATTAAGGAAATATTCAAATACCCATCTTGGCTTTGATTGTAAAGTAAAATACAAAGAATCGAACACGTGGTTTCCGTTTAGAATGTTTGGTTTATTTAAAAGAATTAGTTCGAAATATATTAAGATTAACAGAAAGTTTATTAACATGAAAGCAACTTTTTGTTTTAAAAGAAAACTTGAAAATGATTTTTATATGCGTTACGTTAATATTTCAGCTTTAGACATTTGAAATTTGGTTTCTTTTGAAGCGTTAATTCGTTGTATTTAGAAGTTTTCGATTACTTTTTGTAATTTTTGCCTGAATTTCTTGGATGAGGAGTCATCATTATTGACGCGATTTACCGTAATTTCTCCAAAATATCCAAAAATTAAGAAATATATCTATCCCTATGTATAATACTCATCTATAAATTTTGTTAAAAACAAATAAATAATAATTACTAAGACATTTTGTCGACCTTGACATTAAGATTAAAATTGAAACTAAGCGGCTAAAATAATGCTGAAAATTACCATCGCGGTTTTCCCGATAAATATAACATTTTCTTTTAGCGCCAAAATGTCGTCAAAACGTGCGAATTATAATGCAAACTTTAAACAAAAAGTAATAGAATTATCAGAAAGAATAGGAAACAGAGCTGCAGCTAGAGAATATGAGTTGAATGAGGCTAACATACGTTTATGGAGAAAGAATAAAAATGAACTAAAAAAGAGTAAATACCAAAGCTATAGGTAGAGGAAAAAAAGCTCAATATCCAGATATGAAACAAAGTTTTAGTTGAATTTGTGAAAGAAAGACGATCAAGTGGATGTTCCATAAGTACTGCGGAAATATGGATGAAGGCAAAAGAATTTATGAAAACCATGTATCCTGAAAACACATTTAAAGCTACAGCAAACTGGTGTTTTCTTTTTATGAAGAGGTTTGATATATCTATTAGGAGAAGAACAGCCATAGCTCAGCGTTTGCCTGATGACCACATTTGCCTGATGACTACTTTTGAATTTTCAGCGTTTTTTTATTCAGCTAAGAAAAAAGCTGAACTATCCTTTAGGCTGTATTGGAAATGTTGACCAAAAACCCTTGACTTATTTTTTCGTCAAATAAAAATGTGGTTACTGATAAACATAAATTTATTGACTAAAAAATGTTACAATTATTATTGTTGGATTTAAAATGAAAATTGTGATAATATTAGGTTGGTGCAAAAATAATGACGTAATAATATCGTTTTTTGACGTTACGTCAAAATACGACATTATTACGTCATTATTTTTGCACCAACCTAATATCTTTCTTATTTTAGAACAAGTAATATTTATTATTATAAATCAATAATGAAAAAATATTTTTGTTTAAACCTATTTATAATACGCACCTCTACTATCACCTTTAATTTACAGTAAAAAATGCATATTATTTTCGAGAAATTACGGTACATACAGAATATTGTCTGTGACAACAATAACAACAAATATACGAACAATTAGTCTGTATCTAAATTGTAAATACGTTTTGTAAGTTATAAACTAAAATTCACTTAGCTAACAAACGATTTCTTAGTTTTTTTTTCTTATTAAATCATAAAGATTTGCATGACTTTTTACCGGAGACAATAAACTTCGCAAATATCAAGAAGATAATAATTGATTTTTTTTTTTATACCTTTGTTATTTAAAGTCGAAACACATTTTCGATTGTAAGAATATTTCTTTCTTTCTTTCTTTCTTTCTTTCTTTCTTTCTTTCTTTCTTTCTTTCGTTGCGAGTGAATATTACACTAACAATTTTTGGAGATAACAAATATCTTTCCAGATACATCTCCTTCTATTGAACCCATAGTCAGGGGAGGAGAAGAATTCATACAGTCCCTACGGGTATTTGTTCGCAAGTGTATGTACCGTACCCGACTGGAATTCGAACTTGATTCTCCGATTTCTCATTCGGTGACACTATCCATTACACCACCTGCACACCCCTAATAATAATACTAAACCAAATATTGTCATAAAAGACTTCAAAGGACATAGGTGTCTATTTTATCGACATAATCATAACATCCAATGAAAATATTTCATAAAAAGAAATTAATAAATTCTACAAATAAAAAGTTCTGGGGATAGAATTTACTGGAATGTGTAATCATTCTAGTAAAAGAGGAAACGCTAGGAATTATAAAAAAATACTGAGACACACATTAAGAAAGCCTCATCTTTATGTGAAATACAAAAAAGATTGTGTTAATTAGAACTGCTCATAGAAAACTATTTCAATCCAATATGCACAATGGCTTCTTTTTTATATATATACTGTGTCCCTTCAGGACGTAGGCGATCATGGCCCTCCACTTCTTCCTGTCTCTTGTAGCTCTTAATAAGTTTTGTCTTTTTGTTATTTCTCCCAAACCCTCATCTACCATCCATTTACTCAAGCACATCAAGTATGTTACGCGCTATTTTCCTCTGTCTCTCTTTTCTTTGTCTCTCAGCTAAAAGGCTTGGATATCACGGATTTATTGAAAATGGTTCCTCATAGACTCATTAAAGGGATTCCTGGTAACCGAAGACTTAAAGAAATACGAAAGAATTGTTATCACAAGTACACATTACGAAGAGCTTTATCTCTGAAAAGTGTGTGTAATCTTAGGTTTTGTTTTGTTTTTGCATAAATGATCAGTGGAAAATGTCCCGAAGCAATTTCTGACTTTAGGTTTCTGGCTGGGATCCGAAAGGAAATGTATAAACAACGGAGATCAAAAGCTTTTATATATTTTCAGTTTGTTCTGCTAAGTTTTTTTTCTCTATTGTGGTGTCCTCTGCGTAACCTATGATTGCTTGTTTGCTTTTTCTTTAATTCTCGCATTTATTTTACTTTTATATCCTGCTGTACACTTTCGCGATATTTTCGTTGTCCTGTGTGGTGTTGTCTGCAAATTATTATTACTAACATATTATTATTATTATTATTATTATTTTTATATTGCTATATTTTCTACTTTTGGCTTGTTCGATTAATTTTTTTTTTTTTCATATTTTTAATCTCTATAGAAAAATATTTTCGACAGTTTCATTTCAACATTTTTTTTCCATCATTCCAAATTTTTTTTTCTTTCATGCTTTTTTCTTTCATTCCTAGATTAAAACAGAAAGTATTGAATCATGATGTATTTCTATTTGTATTTGGAGAGTTCACCTTTCCCCAAATGAAAATCATCTAATTAGTGATTTCTTCTTTTCATTGGAACAGATCGAATTTGTAAAGTAAATATGAGCATTTTATTACTGTCTCCATAAAAGGACAACGTAAATCATTTAGTGCTTTGGATTTCAAAATGACTGTCAAATCCAATCAGATGAACGAACAAATTAATTCTGAAAAAATGCTTATTTTTATTATTCTTTGATCGAATCGATTCGTATCATTTTCTACTTTTAGAGTATTTTTGTATATAAATAAAAATTAACACACACAGATACACACACAGACATACAAATATAGGCATACATACATACACATAAAAATATTGTTTTAACAAAATAAACAGCTTATCACCATTAATATCCATAGATAACATTGTTTTCTGAAATAATATTAAATAAGAAGTTTAAGAACGCACAATCAGTTTATCACTCATTGTTGTACCAAACGGTAAGATAAAATGCATATTTATTAGTAGTTGTAGTATTATATATATATATATATATATATATATATATATATATATATATGTGTGTGTGTGTGTGTGTGTGTGTGTAAACAAAATTAAAATACGTGCGTATCTTTGTAGTGATGTTAATATTACCATGTATTTATTAACTTTTACTTATATCAGGCAAAATTCTTAATGTCTGTGCATGCGATGTTAAATATTTTTGAATAATAATAATAATAATAATAATAATAATAATTATTATTATTACTATTATTTTGAAACAACCAACAGAATCTACATCTGCGAATTATTTCCATAAATTTTCGATTCGATTTAAAAGGAAAAACGAATTCAACGTAAGAGAATTTGACAATTAGTTTTCATTGAAGTGATTAGAATTTTTATCTATCTATCTATCTATCTATCTATCTATCTATCTATCTAATAAGACCAATAAAGTGTTTGTAGTCTATCAGAAGGATTCATTTTGCAATATTTCGCTGTTCATCCTCACAATAAAAATATATATTAATTAAATATGGAACTATTGATAAATTTTTTCATATTGATTAAAGTTATTACACTAAATAATTTATGATCAAATGAAAAACCAAATCAAATAACACGGTAAACCAAAATACAAGATAATTGACTCAAAAGCGAGAAGCAATAATTTATGTCAGGTTTCAAAATAGACGGCAGGATGAATTCATTATGTCACTTGAACATAA
This sequence comes from Acanthosepion lycidas, assembly GCA_963932145.1. NCBI lineage: Eukaryota > Metazoa > Mollusca > Cephalopoda > Sepiida > Sepiidae > Acanthosepion > Acanthosepion lycidas. Next base: position 32,438,526 of record OZ010574.1, read on the forward strand.
GCTCATTTGATTTATTGACTGATTTGTTTAAATATTTGCCGAAATAGTTTTTGAATTTATTGCACAAAATATATGACATTTCATAAAAATTGTGCGAAAAAAAAAAAATATTTATTACATTTCCATGTCACAGATATCAAGTGATTATCACTGTTGTACAAATAGGGAAGCAAACTAGCAAGCTATCTATCTATCTATCTATCTATCTATCTATCTATATATATATATATATATATATATATATATATATATATATATATATATATGTAGTGGGCCGTCCTAAGTATGACGATATGCTACATCCGCCAATATGTCCAACAGCAAGGCCTCTGATCAGGAGGTTTTGAGGAGCGTGGAACCACCTCTTAATTGCTGGTGTTCCCAGGTCCCTCCTGACCCGGGGAGGTAGCACCTGTTAGGGTCCCAGCTATGGGCAAATAGTTAACATCCAAACTTGTGTATGTAAAAATAGGTTTTAATACCGGAAATACTTTGTAATAAAAAAAAAAATATTATTAGCAATAATTTTTGAAGGAAAAATTATTATCAGGAATACTTAAAAAAAATACTAGTTATACAAACAGCAATTCATTCTTAAGAAGTTGGATTTTACTCAAAAATGTGAGTAATTGAAAAATGGTTCAAATATATATGTATACATACACACTTTTTTTTCCCAAACTATTTCTATGGATGTATTTCAAGAAATTTTGTTGGATTTAAATGACCCACTGAGGTTTTGATATGCCATAAAACAAAACAACCAACAACCAATATATAGCGGGGATTCGATTTACGAAACTAACAAGGTACTTTTATTTTGTCTTTTATTATCTTTGTTTTCGTACACATAATTTCTTTTCTGGAGTTAATGACTTTAGAAATTGTCCAAATATTGGCTAATTTCGAGCGTTTTTGACCAAACGCAGCCATTTTCAAGGATTTTTTCTTAATAAACTGTGTGTAAATACTCTTGTAGTCTGTATAAAAGTTCCTGAAACTAGACATATTCTTAAATTCCAGCTGTGGCCGTGTTCATAATTTAAAATGTTTCTTTGTTTTTTTTTTTTATAAGTGCTCCATCATTTTTAACACATTTGGATTAAAGAGAGATCACTACCCAATACTAATATATATATATATATATATATATATATATATATATATATATATATATATATATATATATATATATATATAGTAATTTTATTCGGTCCAATTGGCATTATTTAAATTTTAGTGTATTTTTCTAATTTTCGAATAAGTTGTTGCACATCTGGATGAGAATTGTAGACAAATTGTCGCCTAATGTCTATGTTTTTGTTTATAGTACATATATACCGTCTAAGCCATTATCGCTAAAACTGAATATTGTCAGTATAGTAGAGAAGATTTTGTTGGTTACATTCTGACATTTTTGGAACGCTACATTTCAAATTCAAATATACGTGTATCGAATATCCGATGTCATATGTTGAACGGTTTCATAAATCTTGAAAATTAACGTATCAAATATTTTTTACGTACTACTACTACTACAAATACTGTTGTTATTATAATTATTTTTTTTATTTCCTTTGTTTTCTGGCGTGTACACATTTCTTTCCGGTTCCCGCACAGAGACCTAAGGTTAGAAATGGCATCATGACAAAAAAAAAAAAAAAAAAAAAAAATTACATAGATAAAGCCCTTCATAAAGTGTGGGCTGTACTTGTGAGAGTTATTATTATTATTATTATTATTATTATTATTAGTATTAGTATTATTAATTTATACGCATATTAAATATTTTAAGTGTATTGTACCCTGTGGTGAAAGTTGTTTATAATGCATGTTGTTTTTTTTTAATAATAATAGCTTCGATTTTATTAAGTCTTTCCTTGCAATGGATATTATTTTTTAATCAAACATTATTTCTTCAGAAGTTATTTTAGTGGGTAGATGTATTTGAGTAGAGACGATACGTCTATTTTAAAGGCCATTTTTTTTCGTCTACTGACCTACGTAGTGGACAAAATAACGTATCAAGTAATAATAATTGCATACATACACAGACGCACGCACACACCCACTGACGCTCGCTCGCGCGCGCACGCACGCGCGCGCGCGCACACACACACACACACACACACACACACACACACACACACACACACACACACACACCTTTATAACATTTCTACATTTTATTTATTCATTTCATTGCTGATGATAAATTTAAAAATCTACTTATGTTAAATTTTGAATCTCTACCGACATGTTTGACTTGACAATAGGATAGAAATATTGTAATATCTAACGCCTAGCACGAAACAGTCTGTCGCTTCTGAGTGTTGACTTCAATATTCACTTTCATATTTATATTTACATACGCTCTATTTCTGATATTGAACACTTTATCCCATAAATATAGCACACCTTAAAACTATATTTCTTCATATATATATATATATATATATATATATATATATATATATATATATATATATATATATATATATTATTGTATTTTTTGCTTTTTTTTCTCGAAAAAAAATATTTTGCTTTTGAAATTAATCTTTCAATTGCCAGTAGTTTAACATCACCCTAGGAGACACATTTGTTGTGATGAAACATGTTTTTAATTATATAGCGATTTTTATTTGAAATTTATCTATTTGTTATATTGACATCTTTTCCTTAATAAGCATAGACTTTTTATTTTAAAAAAATAACACGCACGCACATCTCTCTCTCTCTCTCTCTCTCTCTCTCTATATATATATATATATATATATATATATATATATATATATATATATATAATGATAATAATAATAAAAAAGGTTTAAACACTAATATTCCATAGTCATAATTTATTCCAGTGGAATCGTAAATACATACATATATATATATATATATATATATATATATATATATATATATATATATATATATATATATATATATATATATATATATATATACATACACACACACATATAATATATATATTCATATTTGTAAAGAAATAAAGTATTTATTAAATATTAATCCAACATATTTTTAGTATTTTGAACGTTATGTTTAGTGGATACCCATAATTGAACTGACGCTCTGTTTATTTAAGACAATATTTTATTTTTTCTAGCAGCCTGAACATTCGAAAAATCTTATTTAAGAAAGTGCGCCCTCTGACACGTTTAAAACCCGCGTTGGACAAACACAATACTGTTTTAAATAAACGGATCGTCTAGGCAAATATAGGTTTCTACTACAAATATCCTTTATAGTCATATATATATATATGTTATATTTATATATAATGTTATATATATATATATATATATATATATATATATATATATAATGTTATATATATATATATATATATATATATATATATATATATATATATATATATATATATATATATGGCCTGTAAAGATATATATATATATATATAAAAATATAAATAGCCTGTAAATTTATACATATGTGTGTGTGTGTGTGTATTTTACAAATTTTTCGCTGGAACTTTGCAGTGCACAGTTTACTTTAAAGGTATTTGTTCTCATAGCTATGAAATGTCTTTTGTTTCTGTAGTGCAAATTATACATTATTTTCACACAAACACACACATATATATAATTTTTATTAATTACATATTTATCTATATAAAATCGAATACAACATAATATTATATATACTTATGCTATTAAATAATAATGACAAACATATTTTGTATGATGTTAAAAATTAGAATTTTAAAGTTAAAATTTCTGTAAATTAATTTTTTGTACGTGAAACAAACAGGATAATACTTTGTAAAAATAAATTAAAAAAATTCAATACGAATTCTTTTTGAAAAAAGGAAAGTGAAAATTATCTTTTCCTTTTTTAGACTCTTCCCATCGGCCTGTTACGTAATACGGTGTTAATCAAGTGGAAAAGACTTTTCTTCTATTTTCACACCGATTATTCCAATGTCTTTTAGGAATAAATCTGCTGTCGTTACTATTTGTATTCTTAAATATTTGTTGAGATAATAATTTTGTCTGTCAAAATCATTTTCTTATTAGAGACACGACACCGTTTCCGAGTGCCATCACCATGGCCGGGGCTAGGGTCTTTCCCTCGCTTCCGAAACTTTGATACGGGGGGGGGGGCTCTGTACTACACGTCATTTGTGTTGCGCATCGAATCAGAAAATTTTAATCTGCGACGATAAAATCGAAATGCCATCAACGACATGAATTCAAATGTCAATATATATATATATATATATATATATATATATATATATATATATATATATATATATGTATATTTATATATATATTTCCAAGAGAATATAATTCAGGTAGCGTTTAATGTCCAAAAAAGAGCAAGAATATAATATAAAAGTCTCAAACACTAATATTCCATGGTTATAATGGAATGTAATAAATTATAACCATGGAATATTAGTGTTTGAGCCTTTTATATTATATTATATATATATATATATATATATATATATATATATATATATATATATATATATATATATGTGTGTGTGTGTGTGTGTGTGTGTGTGTTATGAGAATTAATGACCAATTGGAAATTGTCGCGTTTAGTTCTTTAGCATTTCATGGAATTATGTACCTCCAAAAATTCACTATATCATATTAGTCATAAGCCTTCGAATAATTTAAATCATCATTTAAAGAAAATCTGCTCTGAATTTTAAAATAAAAAATGCAATAAAACTAAGACATTATTTAATTAGAAAAGATTTTATTTCCTTTTATGAATAAAATATGTTATGGACATTATTGTCTGAAGAAAAAAATCATCGTGTAAAATCTTTTTACAAGAATTATTTTCATTTTTTTATTTCAATTAAAATAATTTATAAACTTTAAACTTTTTAAAAGTCTATTAATTTGTAGTGTTTAGGCGACATTGTTATTAAATAAAAAGTGTATTTACAAATCATAAATGTAAATGCTCAGTACAATTAGAACGGCAACCAGTATTTTAAAAAGAATTTTTAATTTATTTTATGTAAATATAAACGTGTCGATTTTTGTAAATACGGACGTCCATATACGACATTACTAGAAAATAAAAGCGGTAACTATCGTAAATTTAAAATTTATTCATAACTTTTTTAACATTTCCTCAACCAGCGTCTTCGTAAATAAGACTATAGTATAAAGCCTAATTACCTAAAATCCAATAAAATATTAGAGTATTTAAAATACTTAAAATTTTTAAGAATATTTGGTAATTAAAAAAACTTATAGAAAAACTGTGTACGTTATATTAATCAAGTAATTTTATTACAATTCCTCATTTAAATTTAAATAAGATTTTCGATAGATGTGTCTACAACCCGTAAAACTCCTGTAACTGTGTTAGAAATGTTTTCCTGCGATATTTTAAACTAAAGTAATATTTGTTTCAATTCAGATTAATTAAACTTTAAATTAGCTAATGTTTCTTATAGTTTCAGAAAAGTTTATTTTATTTTTGAAATATTTTTAATAAATAGAAATATGTTGTTTTGATAGATTTGTCAGTATGGATGATTTTAGATAATCAGAAAAATAATTCCAGCCCAATATGAAAAAGCAATTTGAATTTCGGGGATTCTGTGATTTTTTAGGATATTGCTTCCAAAAATTTTTAAATAATTTTAAAATTTAATTTTAAACTGAATAAACAATTTACTCAATAAGAAAAGACAACTTTATTACTAAATTCGCCATTCTGTTTTTCATTAAAACATTTCAAAATTAAGAAGAAAGATGAAAAAGATTATTTTGCATATTTTTTGAAAACATTCAGAAAGAAAATCGAATTGATGGGCGAATATAGAAAAAAATGTTGTTGCTTTTATTCTTAATTAATCAATTTATTTATTTCAATGTGTAATGTCTGATAGGTGTGAGGGATAAATTTTGAATCCTGTAAACATCGAAATCTCGAAAATACTGAGTCTATTAACTCGAGTTCACATTCATTTAAATGTTTAGTTGTGGAAGAGGAGAAAGTTATTTTTATTTAATAACATTTGATTTAAAATAAAATATTTCACTATTAAATTATATAAGTTTCGTAAGGAACAGAATCACATAAAATCAGATGGAAATCTTTCATAGCACAACTCGCAAACTAAAGTAAACCATCTCATATAAAAGTTTATAATAATAATAATAATAATAATGTACTTGGAGCCCTAGGACTGGTTGGAAAAGATTGCACTAGACTAACTGAAGGGATTCCTGGAAATCCATGCCTCAAGGAGATACAAAAAATTGTTCTGAGAAGTACAGTCCACATTTTACGAAGGGCTTTATCTATGTAATTTTTTTTTCGTCAGTGGAAAGTGTCATGATGTCATTTCTAACCTTAGGTCCCTGGGTGGGACCCGGAAAGAAATGTGTAAACGCCAGAAATCAAAGGAAATAAAAATAATAATAATAATAATAATAATAATACACAGACAGAACAATCAAAGCTAATAGTCCATATATCGTGATCAAAGAGTACAAAAACAGAAAGTGCTTCCATATTGACATGGCAGACCCTGTATGTATATTTGACGATATTCAAAAAACTATCAAATTACAAGGATTTTGAAATCGAAATCTAAAAATGTGGCACATGACGGTATAAAAAGTTCCTGTTGTAGTTGGAGCCATCGGATTCATTGGAAAAGGTTTCAATAGACTCATTGAAGCGATTCCTAGTAGCCCATGCCTTAAAGAAATGCAAAAAAAAATGTACTCACAGGTACTGCCCACTCCTGACGAAGGGCTTTATCTATGTAAAAAAATGTGTGATCTTATTTTATTTTCTTTTAAAAAAATTAATGGAAAATGTCATGAAGCCATTTCTGACCTTAGGTCTCTAATTGGGACCCGGAAGGAAATGCGTATACAACAGAAATCCAAGGAAATAATAATAATAATAATAATAATAATAATAATAATATTAGGTTGGTGCAAAAATAATGTCGTTTTTTGACGTATTTTTTAACGTCAAAAAACGACATTATTACGTCATTATTTTTGCACCAACCTAATAATAATAATAATAATGGCCTGCAAATGGAGATGTTATTATTTAAGCGTTACGCAATATCGTAAATGTTTAAAAGTTTTCGAATGTTGTTAAACTCCTTCCTGAAATGTCGAAAACAAAGAGAATTCTTTATAACAAACCAAAACAGCCAAAAAAGGGGGGGGAGAAGTTTCCTTCTAAAACTCATAAAAGTTTCTAATAATAAAAGTTTTTTAAAAGAAATTTTTTTTTTTTTTTTTTTTTTCCTTTTATCTTGTCTGGCATTTGTGTAAATTCTCCAAAGGCAACAGGGAATGCGTATAACAACAGTAAGTGACATGCATCTAACATTACTATCATCTGTCATACCGATAGCGTAATAAATTTCAAGAAGGACAGGGCGAACTAGCAAATGTTGATTGTATGGAGACAGAGATGGCAATGTTAATTATATAATAAACTAAAGGGGTAAGTTGGCTCAGAAAGAAAATTAAAATAGATATGAGTGGGTAAGAAATATGTTCTACTGTGAAGTGTGCAAACGGCTAGGATCATACAATCAAATGGGTACGTGCTCAAACCAGAATCTTCGTTAGAGAATAAAAAATTACAAAATTCCTTGAGATTTTAGAACCTGACGGATTGCCAAATTCAAGTCAAAAGACCTAATCTGATTAGTGCAAGCAACAATGTCAGATTCTTCCAGTAGACTACAAAGTAAAACTGAAAGAAAGTTAAACAAAATTTTAAAGTTTAAATATAGAAGTCGTGCTAGTCTTTATTGGAGGACTTGGAACCATTCTGAAAACTTTTATAAAGAAATTTAAAGAATGGGAATTCCAAGAAAAAATCGAAATCATTCAGATGACAAGAGCACAAATACTCAGGAGGTTGCTGGAACATTGAGGATACTTTCTGACACTTGATCTCCAAGTGTGACCATTACACTTTGTTGTAAAAATGTAAATAATATAAGAGAATTACAAAAGATCGCACTGCCAGTAACTGCTCACATCTGCTGATAAAATTTCTCATGCAAAGAGATTTTGTTGTTCTGAAAAAAGCGACCTAAAAGCCAGGTAGAGAAGAATAATAAGTAACTTGCTATATTATGGAATTATATAATTATATAGTCATAGATATTATGCAAATGTATGTATTATATACAGTCGAATAAAATCAACGGCTATATTATAGAATTATATAAGTATATAATAGTAGATATGTAAATTTATATATTATATATAGTCGAATGAAATGAAAAGCGATATTATAGAATTGTATATAGTCATAGATATTATGTAAATTTATATATTATATAGATTAGAATGGATAAAGAAATAAAAATCTATATTAAATGACATCGTTACTTAATGTTAAGCAGCTTATGTAACTACTATGTAACACTTGTCTTAAATAAATCATGACTTTTATTTTAAAATATCTTAAGATAAAAAAATAAAAAATATGTCAACTCTTTCTATCATATATAGATAATGTTTGTTTATTAGTTGTGTATTATCTGCCGGTTCGAGATTTGGTAAAAGCTGGGGTTTTAGAATGCTAATTTTTTAACACAAGCCGGTTGTCTTCACTTTGAAAATTGAATCCAGAGGGTCTTTCATTACACACCTCCCAAATGGCCCCTTGCCAGGCTAATCAACATTTAAGCAGTAATAACGTGTGTGTGTGTGTGTGTTTTAACATGGAATCTGGGATGATGTGTTATCCGCTGGATTATGTGAAATTCACCCCCACCCCCCCAAACTTATTAATGAATTTCGGATATTTCCGGTTGGGCGACAAATTGATGAATTTTATCTTTTGTTCATGAACAAAAATTCATGGCCAAATTTGAAGAGAGATATTTCCCTATTTACAGTTATTAATCTACATAGATCATAAAACAAAAATCTCAACTAGAATATTAAAAAAAAAAAAATGTTGGACGGGATTGCAATGCAAGAAAAAAAAATAAATTTCGACATTTTATTTAATATTTACCATTTGTCAATAAAGTGACGTAATTTTTTTTTTTTGAATGGAAAATTGATTCCAATTTATTTTAATTTAATGCTTTTTCTTCGTTTTTTTTTTTTTTTTTTTAATCAATTCACCGCAAGCGATCTAATAATGCCACTATGACGCATGTGACTACTGGGAGGGAGAAATTCACTAACCACCCCACGCGGAAGGATGCAGCACATGGCCAAGTTTATTGTGGGGTATCCGAGCCCGTAGGCTCTGGCAAAAATTCCCCGTAGACCCCGTAAAAACGGGTTTGGGTAGCTGTCTACCACCCCAGACGAGACTCTGCCCTTTGACACAGCCTCATCTAGGTTCCTCTCTGCCCGGAGCCAGATAGTTTGACAAGCACACTTTCGAAGTAATTCGGAGAGTGATCTAGTGATTTTCCAAGCGTAGCTTAGATGTGGCACAAGGCCGAACGTATGGGACACCCAGTGGGGATCGAACTCACTACTCAGTCATAATTGTTCTAGCGATACAAGCTTGTTAACCATTACACCGTCTCGAGGTGACACTACTGGGAATGAAAGAGAATGAGATGACTTTAGAAGTAACTGGAAACCCAATCATAACAGGAAACAAGAGATAGACCTTTACTCCTATTCGTAAAAAAAACGGGGAAGAGTGTGAACCGGACGTTAGGCGAACTTATCTACTTTTACCGAGGAAAAAAATATTAAATAAAATTTCAGTGTTTTGGTGGAGACGTTAGACGTATAGAATTGAAGTAAACATTTGATTAACCGAATTATATTTTGACAGAAAAATGTAATAAAAAAAAATTTAAAAAAATTGAATCAGAAACCACTTCTACATGTATTGATTTAATAATCAAATCCTTAAAAATGAAAGGCTTTCGAATTGATATGAAATGCAAGATTGACAAAAATTAATTAATTTTTTAAAAGATTATTATATTTTTTGTTATTAGTTTTCGCATCAAACATAATTTTTTCCATATAAATATTTTTGCTTTTACGTGCAGAAATTTAGATTTGTTCATTTGTGAAAGAAAAATAAGACAGTTACTAAAAAAGAATAAATGCTAAAAGAAAGCCCCTATTCATGTTGCAATGAGTAAAAATCTTATAACAGCCGGGAATATATTCCTTATTAACGTTAGCTCCTCGCAGACCGCCCGATTATCAGTGTTTTTCCTCTGATATATTTTAGATATTGGAAAGGAATCTTGAGACAATTTGAGTAAATATTTTTAATCCTATAAACTTTAATGTCAAATTCCTTGAAAAATTATCCCACAATTAATTGACCTTATTCAAAGGCAGTTTGTAGCTTATGGCTTTACACTATAAAATTTAGATCTGATTATAGCATTATCATTTTTTCGAAACTTAAGTAAATGCCGACATTCAAGTACAAATATTAAATCTGAAAAAATTCTACAAGAAAATTAAATAAGAGATATTCTGAAATATGTCTACATTTATAGTTTTGAGAGTTGCGTATATTATTAAATTGTATCTTTTCAGCCTCGTAAAATTTTGTGAATTAAATTCCCCAGATCAGAACAAAATATGTCATTTTCAGAGGTAAAAAAAATTATGAAAACATAAACTTAGTTTAATTCAATCTAAATTAAATTCGCTGGTATTAAAATATTTAATATTTACACAATTGTACCAAATATTCATTTTCCATTCAAACAACATTAAAAAAAGTAAAACGATAAAAATTAATAATTTATTTTATTTATTTTTTATGCCCAGAATGGCTGAAATCGCACATAAAAACATTAACCTTTTGTTTGAAATTGGAAAAATGAGTTGAAAGAGAAAAATTAGAATCATAGAAAAAGAATAATCTTTGTCTTGAAATTTCTAAAGTATTCAAAATTCTGTCAATATTTCTGAGATGAGATATTATGTACAATATTTACATTATTCGGACTATTGTTCTACCCCAGAGAGCGAAATAAAGGGTTCAGTTCAGCATTCCAGCCACCTGAAGAAGGCCGGAGCGTACAACGGCAGAAAAGTTGTAATAAATATGGCGACAAAAATGAGGACAATAGTCCGAATAATGTAAATAGTGTATTTTGATGTTATATTTTTATTTGGGGACATATGTCGTCAAATTATTACCTTTGCCATTGACATTCCTTACAGTCAAGGTGGGTGAAGGGTCTAGTGCCCCCCACAATCTATGATGCACCCCCATCTGTGATAAGCCCCCATCTATGGTACGTGCCTCCCATTCTACTACATCTCAAATTTCATAAGGTAGTATTCATAGCAAAAAGAAATTTTATTATAACCTAATTATAATGGATCAAATGCAATAGAGGTGAACAATTCAAATTGACAAAAATTAATTTATTTTTTTAAAAATTGAAAATAAACACAATGTAATCTAAATACAAATTAGAGACATGTCACACTGGATCATTGCATCTTAAATAAATCGATAATGATTTGCGGCAATTTTAACACCAGGAAGAATTTTTTCTTAAAAGTTTGAATAATTTTGAACGCATACAACATTATGGATGAAAAATTAGTGAATTTTATATAAAGTATTTTTCGAGATTTAGCGGATTTCGATGAAAAAAAGGACCCCTGAATGACGTCAAAATCCATGAAAAAATTTTTTATTCTTTAATAGTCAGTTGTGTTTATTTTAATTTGTAACGTATATAAATGTAGCTAGAAAAATAGTAAATGTTGATAAGATAGAGAGGATCACAAAACACTGCCTGGGTCTGCCAATCAGGCTTTCCTGCTCCAGTCGGGTGGTACGCTGGTTGTAAGCACCGGCCCTGAGTGCAGTGTGCTAGTGAAGTGGTACGTGCCTCTATTCATAAATGGAACTTCTGTAGCATCTTATTTCATTTAAGATATTGACTACCAATGCGTATCGTGGTGAATGTTGGGAAAAACGTGGCAGTAAAAGAAAAAAAAAAAGTAAAATTTCTTGGTCGAAATTTCGAACTGAGAATAAATGAAACTGTCGAAAAATGAAATTTGGAGACAGAAGAAAATCTTAAATGTTCATCGAGCCGAATGAAAGGAAATAATTGAATTGTTAAAATCTTTTGTGGCGATATCTATTTTTTAAAATCTTCTCTCCTTTGGTTGTTTGAACTTAAAAGGAAAAATATCTCTACATTGTCGGTCGACGTCTACAGCAGAGTAAGCGATGAGCGAGTACGTCTTGTATGCCATAGTGAGTTTGATCCTTAATAGAAGTAGCACAAGAGAGAAAAAATATCTTAATAAAGATTTAAATTTTTTTTTTTTTCTGATATTTGATTGTGAGTCGGTAGATTGATAGCTTAGTTTGTCAGAAAGCGATCGGCAAAATGGTAGTTGAACTCATTACACATTAATAAAAATCTGCGATTCCATTCCGTTAACCAATGCATAGCGTCCAGGCGTCCTTGATAGACTCTTGTACATCAAAGTAGGCAGATACAGATATATGCACAAGTAAATGAAAAATACACACACACACACTATATATACAAATCTCTCTCTCTCTCTCTATCTCTCTCTCTCTCTCTCTCTCTCTATATATATATATATATATATATATATATATATATAGAGAGAGAGAGAGAGAGAGAGAGAGAGAGAGAGATACACGTATATGTAGGGCTCCTCGGCGTGGTATAATGGTTAGCAAGCTGGTCTTGCTAAAACTGTTACAACTGAATAGTGAGTTCGATCCTCACTGGGTGCCCCATACTTTCGCCCATGTGCCACATCTAAGCCTCGCTTAGAAAATCTCTCTCTCTCTCTCTCTCTCTATATATATATATATATATATATATATATATACACACAATATATATAATGATGGCGTATGATTTCGATGTACTTACATACACATGGGAAAAAGTTCTAATTTGTGTCTATTTATACATTAGCCTATGCATCTATATACCTTTGTTTTTACACACACACGCACACAAATACACACACACACACGTGTGGCTCATGAACAGTGAAAGCTGTGTTTAACAGATTCAATCAGGCCCTACCATATTGATTTCAATAGAACCTTCCCCACATGTGTCCCTGCCCAATAGGGCTAGCTGTCTCTCTATCTCTAGGACGGCTCCTAAATCACGCTCGACCACCCAATGGGAAAAGTGTGGAGAAGCCAACTGGCCTTAAATTCGGTCATGGTGGAATCTGGTGTTGAAGCAGGGTGAAGGTGGACAGAGGAAGAAAAAAAAGGAGCACACCTGCTGAAAAAAAAAAAGAATCAAATTCTGGCAAAAAAGTAGGCTGACCACATAATGCGTAAATAAAAAAGTAAAATTAGATGGATATATGATACACATGTACACACCAAACTTGTATATATATAAGTTTACTGTGTTATGTGTGTGGGCGTGTGCGTGCGTGTGCGTGTATGCGCGTGTGTCTAATGTTTATATCAGCGCTTTCGTATTTCTATATTTCCGCACTTATATCTATCTATCTATCTATCTATCTATCTATCTATCTATCTATCTATCTCATTCTATTCATATCCATTTATTGATATTTAGTTATCTATTGAACATTTTCTTGGCAAAAAATCTTATATATATATATATATATATATATATATATATATATATATATATATATATATATATATATATATTATGTTTATACATTCTTTTTATAGATACAAATGTTTAAGTAAATGCTCTGTATCTATAAATCTATGAAAAGAATGTATAAACATAAAAATGTCTTAAAATAATTGTCGGACTATGTCTATTTCATAATATATATATATATATATATATATATATATATATATATATATATATATATATATATATATATATATACACACACATAGATGTACGATGATAACGAATAGAGTTCACTTCCAACGTTCCTAACATTTAATTTAAAAGAGGGCTCTATACATCGTAGAGCAATATTATTTACTAGCAGTAGAGCCCGGCGTTGCCCGGGGATGTAACAGTAAGAGATAGATCAAGTATCGACCATCATAAAGACTGAAAAATAAAATTGACAAAGATTATTGTTTAAGGTTGACGGACACGCATGTCTCAATTAGTTTTTTTTTTTTTTTTAAAGAATTGGTCAAACCGAAACTCAAACAAAAACATTGTTTTCAATCGTTATGAGTCTACCGATTGAATAGAATTTTTATTATAAACAATTGTCTTGTAAATGGAATTTTTAAAGCATTCTGAATGTAGAAATAAAGAAAAAAGTGTGCAAGACAATAAGAAACACTACCTGCCAAAAAAAAGTGAAGTTTTGTTGAAATCGGTTGAAAAATGTAGGAAATCCGATCCCATATATAAACGAACACACACACACACACACACACATACACACAACCAACCTGGGTTTTATAATAAGTATAACTCGATAACTTGATATTAATATGTATAACTGTTGTTATATGATATGAGTTGTCCCCCTTTCATTAATGCCTCTTAATCGTGTTTTCAAATTGATTTCGTGCAAAAACAATTGTGCTTTTCCAAGTTTTGGTGCTGTCAGAACCACCGCAAGGTAATTTTACGTAGTTCTGTGAAGTTTTGTTGAAATCGGTTGAAAAATGTAGGAAATCCAATCCAATACACACACACACACACACACACACACACACACACACACACACACACACACACTCTGCGTTTTATAATAAGTAAGATTTTAGGATATTACAACGAAAACATGTGATCCTTATATGTTTTTGTTGTAAAATCCTAATACATACATATATATATATATATATAGAGAGAGAGAGAGAGAGAGAGATAGCGAGAGAGAGGGGGGGAAGAGACAGACATTGAAGATGTGCTGTTAATTCTTTATATGTATTGATTGATCGATTTTTATTTATAAACACATGCAAGGACTCTCCTTTTTCAAATGAGTTTAAGACATATTCTGAATTATGTCTACGTTTATAGTTTTGAGAGTTGCGCATATTATTAAATTGTATCTTTTCTGCCTCTTAAAAATTTATGAATTAAACTCCCCAGATCAGAACAAAATATGTCATTTTCAGTCTAAAGGATGAGGATAATTTCAATACAACGCTACATTTCTTTATCCGATAATATTTCTCCACCACCACCATCACCACCATCACCATCACAAAAACCACCACCACCACCATCACTATCCACCACCACAACCACCATCGTCATCATCTGCTTTAGGGGTGCTGAGGGAAAGGAACCCTTTACACGTAATTTATCAACAGCAATGTAAAATAATGTTCATATTTTTCTTTTGCATATTGTTGCATTTAGGTAAAATAACACGTTTTGTAACCTGAAATATGGGCGAAGATTGTGCAGCTGCATAATCCTCTTTTAGTCTAATAAGGCAATAACCTCCGTACTGCTAGCAACACTAAAAAGTAAAAACAGCAGCGGGTGTCTATTTGGTAATAAGAAAATTATTGTCAGCGATATAATAAATAATATAAACTAAATATCATCATGATCATCATTTACGTGCCGCGTCCTTTCAGGACGTAGGTGATCATGGCTCTCCACAACTTCCTGTCCCTTGTAACTCTAAGCAACATTTGATTCTTTGCACTACCTTCTTGTCCCTGCCCAGCCATCCATTTACGCAATCGCCCTAGGGATGTTGCTCACAGTTTTACTCTCCTTCTTACACCCTCCCTCTCATTACATATTGTGAGTATTAAACCAAACCCTCTTTCCTCATAATTTCTAAAAAGTCGTCTCTTTCTGGTTGCAAGTATAAATGGCGTTCTAGTTTCCATTTTCTTTAGGGGTTTCTCGTTGCTCATGTGCCTGTCCATAGTAAAAGTGCAGCATTCGTCTGAGAATTACATCTCTATCGCTTGGGGTCTCTCTTCTTCGTCCCTGAGTAAATTGTCAAGCATTCACTTTCAAACAGGAGTATAGATTTGTTATAGCAGTTGAGTACGCTTTTTTTTTTTTTTTTTGCTTCTTACGAAATATTCCTGTTTTAACGCTTTGCTAAGATTCCGGAAGGCGTCCTTTGCCATTCCGATGACCCCCTCAGATCTCGGTGTCACACTCTTCGTCTTCTGTTATCACACTACCCAGAGAGTTAAATTTCTGTACCTGATTGATTTTGATCTCTTCATTTTCAAATTCGAAATTCACACCTTTGGTTGCTTCACTTGTTTAATTAATGCTTAGTCTTTCTTCTCGCTTTGCTGTCAAAACCAAATACGTTGAAAATATCTGCGACAATGCCTAAAGCAATTTCGTTCTCATGGAACATTGTCATAAGTCTTGGACCTTGAAATACTATTTTAACGTGATTAGGTTTGGTTTGGTTTGTTTTACGGCCTATCAACCTCAATGGGTTATTTAATGCCAACAAGATTTTTATTGCTGGTAATATTTTTTTTTTTAAATGTATTGCTGGTAATATTTTTTCTTCAAAAATCTATTTCTGATATATATGCATCACTGGTAATATTTTTTCAAAAAATGTATAGCTGGTAATTTTTTCTTTCATTCTTTTTTTTAATTTATAGCTGGTAATAATTTTTTCCTTGAAAAATTTATTGCCGGTAATAATTTTTTACAAAG
The DNA here is from genome assembly GCA_963932145.1 of Acanthosepion lycidas. Lineage (NCBI taxonomy): Eukaryota > Metazoa > Mollusca > Cephalopoda > Sepiida > Sepiidae > Acanthosepion > Acanthosepion lycidas. The sequence goes on from OZ010574.1 coordinate 32,455,135, forward strand.
TATTTCTAGTATTAAAACCTATTTTTACACTTTCATATTGTTTTGACCGCAGTTTAGAGGTTAACTATTGGCCCATAGATAGGACCCTAACAGGTGCTGCCACCTCGGGTCAGAGTAGACCTGGGAATACCAGCAATTAAGAGGTGGTTCCACGCTCCTTAAAACCTCCTGATCAGAGGCCTTGCTGTTGGACGTAGCTTATCGGACGGTTTAACATGATTAGGATTCAAAGTCTTTGAATTTGATGGTCGGGGGTGCATTTGAAGAAAGGTAGGCGATAACGGACTGACACTTGAGTACTCTCGAGATTTTATGGTAAAAAGACAGAATTTCTTATAGAATAAGCCCTATGAATGAACTGAACAATTACTTGGTATAATTTTGAAAAAATATCGCGTTAGAAGTAGTAAGTCAGTTACGCACCATGCGTAATACACACTTAGGCGATCATGTATCTTTCGATACATGACCGACGAGACAGATTTTTTCCCGCAGTAGGTTGTCATTTCTTTCTGCGTTGCCAGACTAGTTGCCATTAAAGGCTATAGAACCAGGTTTGCCGTACTATTTACTCATAACTGTGAGGAGAAGAAGAGGATTCATACCATTTCCAAGGGTATTAGCACGTAAGTGAATGCAATGGATTCGACTGGAATTCGAACTCGACTCTACGATTCCTCACCCCGAGCAGCTATTCTTTACTCCACCGTAGAAATTTAATTCTATCAATTCTTCGTGGATGTACTAGTGTATTAAAAAATATCGCTTTTAATATGACATATTTATTCATTTATAATTTTTATTTGTGTGTTCATAAGAGGTATTTAATAAAAAGGGCAGACAACTTGTGTGTCCATAATTTGCAAGAGTTATTTTTCAAGAGTTGAAATTACCAGATATATATTGAAATATGCTTCAATATCTAGAATTTAAAGGGTATATAGATTCAATAAAACGAAATAATTTCAATTTTAAAAGCCTACACTTAACTCAAAATATACATATACATATATATGTATATAATAATTATTATTATTTAGAGGCAATCATTTATCAATCAAATATATATATATATATATATATATATATATATATATATATATATATATATATTACCTGCTAAAATCCTTTTAAGACAATTTCATGAACATAACTGTTATGTACATTTCAAATAAATTGCCATTCAAGCATGTAGTGTTTTTTGTTTAAAAATTTATTACAATTATTAGGAATTAAAGTATAGCCTAATTTTATTAACATTTGCATAGAACCCGTTGTTGATATGAAGCATATGTGTCAACCAAAATAAACAGACAGACAGACAGTCACGCACGAACACACAAAAGGAGAGGCACAGACGCGGGGACACAAACACACATACACACACAATTCTAACAGGATACATCCGCGCAAACATACACAGACAGACACATAAAATGACACACGCACACAAACACACACATGAAAGACACAAACACATAAACGACACACAGAAACACAAAAAATGAGACACATACAGACAATTAAAAAGAAGACACACTCACTGAGAGGCACATAAAATGATACATGCAGACACACACACGCATACATCAGCGCGAACGCGCACACCCAAAATGCAACATCAACAGAGACAAGAATGGTTCTGTTTATTTTCATTTTTGCTTCCTTAATTCCAGAGAATAATAAAAAGTTTTTAAAAGATTTGGACTGAATGTGAAGAGAATAAAGAAGGAAGGAAGAGAATAAAGGAAGAATGAAAAAGGAAGGAAAAGAATAAAGAAGGAAGAAAGAAAATAAAAAAGGAAAGTAGACAATTAAAAACGTAGGAAGAGAATAAAGAAGGAAGAAAGAGATTAAAAAAGGAAGGAAGAGAAAAAGATGGTAGGAAAAGAATAAAGAAAGAAAGGAAAAGAATAAAGAAGGAATAAAGAGAATAAAGGAAGGAAAAGAATAAAGAAAGAATGAAAAAAATAAAGAAGGAAGGAAAATATGAAGTAGGAAGGAGGAAAATAAAGAAGGAAGGAAAAGAATAAAGAAGGAAGAAAGAGAATAAGAAAGGAAGGAAATGAATAAAGAAGAAATGAAGAGAATAAAGAAAGAAGATTGAGAGTAAAAAAGAAGGAAAAGAATAAAGAAGGAAAGAAAAGAATAAGAATGGAAGTAAATGAATAAAGAAGAAAGAAGAGAATAAAGAAGGAAAAGAATAATTAAGGAAGTAAAGGAATATGGAAGGAAGGTAGAAAAAAAAAAGAAGAGAATAAAAAGGAAGGAAGAGAATAAAAAGGAAGGAAGAGAATAAAAAGTAAGGAACGAATAAAGAGGATTGGAAGAGAATAAAGAAGGAACAGAACAAAGAAGGAAGGGAGAGTATAAAACGAAAGAGAGAGAATAAATAATGAAGGATGAGAATAAAAAGGGAAAGAAGAGAAAGAATGAAAATAATAAAGAAGGAAGGAAAGTGTGGAGTCCTCCATACTTGCCTGTCACCCCTTCAGGAAGATGTACTCTTCCCCAAATTAAGCTTTAACCAATCATGACTTCACTTTTTCAAACTCAACTTCCCATTGGTTAAAAGAACACAAAAATGTAGCAAGTTGAGACAAATCCTTTTTTCCCGCGCAGCTGTCTGGAGCCTATTTGAAAACCCAAAAATCTATAAAAAAAAGAATCGCTCGATTTAATTCAAGTCAGTCAGACACTGAGTTTCGAGAGATGCCAGCAGACTCTACGCGTGCCAACACACTGACTCAATAACCACTACCAACCTCTCATCAACTCAACACAACTTGCACTACTATTGCCGCGTGAAGAAACTTAACTTACAATTTACTAAAAAAGTGACATTATCACTACGAAATAGTAATTGTACATTTAATCAACTTTAGCATACCAGTCAAAGGCACACAACTCTTCATAACTTGAATCAACACTTACAATTGTCACACACATACACACTATTATTTGAACTAACAAAATTGACATTTTACCTTGCAGAGATCAAACTGTTTTAATTTCACAAACTTAAACCATCAACATTCATTGACCAAATCTCGGCATGTACACTCTTTGCAATCTTATCTCACTTACCACATTTAACAAGCAACCTATCATCACTTTGTGTATGTCAAATATATATATATAAATTCATGTTATTGTTGAAATCTATAACCACGTCGTTTTTCCTTGATTTCTTCAAGTTGTATTGTTCTCATATGTTTGTTTAATTTATTTGTTGTGGATAAATGCATAATGTACATGCACATTTTAGGCCTTCACACAATTTCACCTTCTGACACATCTTACTTAGCATGAATTCTGCAACAAAAGGAATAGGGAAGGTAGGTAGAAAATAAAATAAGGAAAAGAATAAAGAAGAGAGGAAGAAAGTAAAGAAGGAAAATAATAAAGAAGAAAGGAAAAGAAAAAGAAGAAAGGAAGAAGAAAGGAAAAGAATAAGGGAGTATTGAAGAGAATTAAAAGGACGGAAGCGAATAAAGAAGGAATGAAGAGAACAAGAAAGAAGGAAAAGAATAAAGAAGGAAGAAAATAATGAATAGGGAAGAGAATAAAGAAGGAAAGAAGAGAAACTTCGAAAGAATGGAAGGAGAAAAAGAGAGAAAAGTCGCACTGATACACAGCGTGTAGAAGCCAAATATTGAATGATGAAGAAGAAAGGAAAATGTTGAGGGAATTCAAAATCCTAGAAAAGAATAAATTACGAGGTTCGTAAATGAGGTGAAGAAAGAGACGAAGACAAAAGAAAGAAAGAAAAAAAATACAGGAATGAATAAGTAAACAAAAAGTGAATAGGAAAAAAAAAATTTCATAAAATGAAAGAGAAAAAAAAAAGACAAGAAAAGGGTATAAGATAATTTACAATGGAGAAAGTAAAAAAAAAATGAAATTTCTAAATGAATGTTTGAAGAGAGACAAGAAATAAAAAAAAGATCAATTACTGAAGGGAAAAAGAAAAAAAAATTGTGCCTTCTTGCCTCGACCACCCACTCACCACCACCACCACCACCACCACCACCACCACCCATATTATCAATCCAGGCAACACTAATTCAAACTAGAATAAAATGGCAAAGGAAATATCTGCGCGAATGTCCAAAAGAGGAAAAAAAAAGATGGCATTTTAGTTATTTCACTTTTAACAAAGATTTCCTTGACCTATCTAAGAGATTATTATTATTATTATTATTATCATTGTGTTTGTCCCTTCATTCGTTAGTTTGCACAACCATTACGCTCTGCTAATACCTCGTAAATAATGTGTTTATCCGTTTTGTTCGCGTGGAAGGAGGGGAAAAGACACTATTTAGTTTTAGTGAGAAAATGAAAGAAAGAAAAGAAAGAAGAGAAAAGAAAAGTGGAGAGAGAGAGAGAGAGAGAATAAGATTAATCGGATAAGAACAGATACTACACTTTGATCTTAGACAAAAGGTAGAGAAGTGTTTATTTTTCAGCGAGTGTGACTCAAGGTCGTGGTTTAAAGTGGATTTGAACGCCAGTATTGTAGAAAAATTGCCCAAGCACTCTTGGCATTTCCCTTTTTGGGGACGCCTCAGGGGAGGTACTGCTTGGGTAGAAGACCCTAAAAGAAGCACCATTTTACAGACGTACACCATCGAACGACGGAAACCGAGTAAGGCAATCGCCAAAAAACCAAGTTACCATAAACAAAATAACTACATGCTGAATTATTTTTAAATTACTAAGAGAAATGTTCATAAGACTGGGATTTGGCTAGGAAGAAAGAAAGAAGGGAAGATAGAAGCCTCTTGCCAATATCTCATAAATGATGGGCTATTCCATTTTGATTGCGTAGATAAACAAAAGATGCTACTTGGTTTCAGTAAGAAAATAAAAGAAGGAAAGAAAGAGGGGAAGATCAGTTAGTTATGTGCCATGCGTGATACACGTTTAGGCGGTCATGTATCTTTCAATACATGACTGACGAGGCAGATTTGTTCGCGCAGCAGGTTGCCATTTCTTTCTGCAGTAGACGAGTTGCCATCCAAGGCTATAGAACTCGGTCTGTCCTGCTATTAGCCTATAGCCGAGGGGAGAAGAAGAGGATTCATACCGTAAGTGAACGTAATGGATTCGACTGGAATTCGAACTCGGCTCTCAGATTCAATCGGAACCGCTATCCATTACTCGACCGTAGAAATGTTTAACGTTTGTTTCAGTGAAACAGTTGCCAATTTCAAATCTTTTCATTTGTACCCACTTCTTAAAATAGCAACTAGCATTCATATTTATGACTTTTATTGCAATATTTTGGTTAAAGTTGTTAAGCTCAAATATTTAACGATGCGATAGGGGAATTTCTACGGATATTGTCATAGAGCTCGACATGAATTCAATCATTAACTGAAGAATGGAAAATTAAAATCAGTAAACCGTGAACTTTTCACGAGGCTTTCTAGTTATTATTATTATTATTGATATTTATAAATAAAAGAGAAATAGAGTGAAACGGAGAAGAAAGATTTGAAATCCTAACTTGAACTCTTCAATCTCTGATATTGGCGAGAAATATCTCTGCGACGTGGATCAGAAGAATGGTGTACCCTGTAGCGATCGAATTCATAACATATTATTTTGGTAATTTCAATCTTTTTGCCAATTTTTAATAATTCCAGTCCCGCCTGCAAGTGCTCCTATTATTATGAGTAACGCCTTCATATGCATTCTACATTTTCCTCAATTTTCGAACGAAGTGCTGTTATTTTTATCCTTGATTCTTTCCCCTTCTTCTTCCCAAAGTATGTTAAAGTACCTCATCTATCTACGATGGAACCTCTGACTAATTATTGTTATTCTTTTACCTTAACAGGCTTAAATGTAGTCCTTTATTTAATTTAAAAAAAAAGAAAGAAAAAAGAATGCGTATATTCCGGCGTACGTACGTTGCGTTTTGAATGTATCTTCCTTCCAATGATGAATCGACCAAATGATCGACAGTAGAGATATTCCCGACATTAGATTTAAATTTTTATCGAGATTCAGTGACAGCAGAGCAAAGAATTACAATTTAGTTTCTAAATAATTCAGAATATAAATAAATAATAATAATAATAAAATCTTTGTTTTACGAAAAATGATTACCAACGTTTAAAATCATTTTCACTTCCTCAGTTAAATCGTCGTATTATTATTATTATTATTATTATTATTATTATTATTATTAGTAGTAGTAGTAGTAGTAGTAGTAATAGTAGTATTGTCATTACTATTATTATTTCTTTGAATATGCTATTTGATCCAAGCATTTACAAAGTTTTTCACTTCAGGTTGAAGGCAAATTAAAATTTTTCTGAGGAATTTATCTTTTTAATGTATGTGAGCATTACTCATTAGCACAATGATCTTCTTTTCTTCTTCTTCTTCTTCTTCTTCTTCTTCTTCTTCTTCTTCTTATTATTATTATTATTATTATTATTATTATCGTTGTTGTTGTAGTTATTATTATTATTATTATTGATGATGTTGCTGATTTGCCGTTTCATATTATAGTTGGAGAGTTTATCAAATTCTTTGCTGAAATGTTTTCACCAGACAGTATGATCATGTTGATAAGGTATCTTTTATGACTACGTCTGGTCTATTATTATTATTATTATTATTATTATTATTATTATTATTATTATTATTATTATTATTATTTCCTTTGATTTCTGTTGTCTTCACATTTCCTTCCTGGTCAAAACTAGAGACCTAAGGTCAGAAATGGCTCCATGACATTTTCCACTAATCATTTTGTAAAAAAAATAAAAATAAAAAAAAATAAAACAAACAAAAAACCCCTAAGATAACACATATTTTACATAGATAAAGCTCTTCGTAATGTGTGAGCTATCCTTCTGAGTACAATTTTTTGTATTTCTTTAAAGCATGGGCTACCAGGAATCCCTTCAACGAGATTATCGGAACCTTATATTATTATTATTATTATTATTATTATTATTATTATTATTATTATTATTATTTTGATGACATCTTTTCCAAAATCTTTCACCTGAGACCTGAGATAAAGGTTTTTCTTATGAAGTTATGGAGCAAATTGTATTGAAAGAGCTTTTCTAAATATGTGAACAGTACCAATTAACACACTCTTGTGTATTACAAATAAAAATGGATTACCTGGGGTTTTCTTTATTTAGGCACCAGTATCTTCTGCTTCTTCTTCTTCTTATTATTATTATTAACAAAAAATGATTGGCATAACTCTTTCAGTAGTTTGCAACACTTAAGAGAAGAACGCGATTTAAGAAAAGAAAAAGAAAAGACACAATGTTTAACAATATTTCGACAGTATGTCTTTCTTTTTCAAGTTTTATTTAAAAATACATACAAGTATTAAAAAAGTCTATGTATAAAAGTCTAAGAAAGTAAGTTTGTACTTGTAATCAACGCGACAATGCGAATGAAACGCCATCAGCGTTTATGGACGGCAACTTAAACGTCAGTTGCATGCTGTTGATCGCGCCCATCTTGACTTTTCCCCTATAACTTTGTTAGCTGATTAGTTAGTAACAACCATTTAAATAGTTTAGTATAAATCTTATATAACTCGCCCGTCATTCTTTTTTATTTCTCAGTGGGTGGGACGTTCGTAAATTGCATATGGAATTATCTTCATGCGTTATAAGAGTTGAAAGATCGGTGGATTCTAGATATTTTCCGAATGTGTACATTAAGGTATTTGTCTTCTTCTTCTTATTATTGACTACATTTAAATGTACCTAATAAATTTAAATACTAAAATGTATAATGTTGGTAATAATAATATTTTTTTATCTCAAATATCGATTTTTTTGTTTCCTTCTTACATGTGAATGTACGTTTTGTTACCATTGTCACTACCAATGTTGAATCGTTTAAGTGGCAAACAACAATACCATAATTTTCAGAGCATTATTTTATACTTGAATAACTATAAACTACCCGAATTGAATGAAAAAACCTGTTTACAAAAAATAAAGATTTAAGTATTTGAAATCCACCCCTGAAGGAATTTCTGTAGCTGAGAACATTAAAAAATAAAAATTATTTTCCTAATTAATTACGTGACTGAAATTGATTGATTATAATGAATTAAATGATTCAAATAATCACTTATAATTTTTAAAGGGATTCTATTATGACATTTATTCTCATGAACGTAAAAATAAAATGTATTGCTTCAATGTTTCAGGAGAATGTTTGCAATATTGACAAGAAAAAAAAAAGAAAAAAAAGAAGTAAATTCATTTCAAGTTTGTTGCAGTTACATAAATGATTCGCTGACATGATAAAAATGCGACTGGATTGGAAATACAAAATGATCGAAAAGGCAATTTTGTGTTGGTTCAGTTATAGTCGTTTTTTTTTTCCGATGAAAAGCTCAAAAGCTGAATTGAGAAAAATCATTTTCAGGCATCAGTGTTTCTTTTTTTTATCCATACACTCAGGAAATTACAAGGAAGATTCTAAACGAGAGAAGAAAGACTGAAAGAAATAGACAAAAAAAAAAAAAAAAAAATGAAAGAAAAGTTTATTCGATGACTTTCGAAAATGATTGAAAGTTTCGATTTTGAACTTGATTACTTATTATGACGTCTTTTTTTAATTTTTTTTTATTTAAATAAATAACGATTGATACCAGATTATGAATGAAATGAGTTTCATTCATAACCATTCATTTGGTAATCACCGTGGCATAAAAAATAATAATAGGTTCACTAATAATAGTACCTACTATTTTCAGATATCTTGAAGCATTCCTGGAGTTCTTTGCAAAAAGATTAGAAGAATTTGAAATACGTAAAAAAAAAAGAAAAGAAATTGAAACTATCCAGGAAGCAGCATTATTATATTCACTAAGAATGTTGTATTCACCCCAACCCATCGATCTGGGGTCGATTCCATAATAACATTGCCTTCTTCTTTATTGGCTGCTGACCGTTCGGTGATAAAAGAGACATCAACCAAAGGGAATTTTAAATTTTAACTATTTTTATTCACTACGTCAACGGGTACATCTTCTAATTAACTATCACTCCCCACTGAGAAGCAGTTTCCAGACACGATTTTAAAACGTCTACATTGTTAGACGTGTAAGACTTAACTCCGTGAAATCCCTTTCTACATCCAACATTCCCACGTTAGTTTTAGCCAATCAAAAACAACTTCCTTTGTTTTCCTGTATCTGACCTCAGAGGTCAAAATGAGGAAATCAGAGGAGAAATACAATTCTCTAAAAAATAATAATCTGCTAGAATCTATCTATCTAGTTAGCTATATATATATATATATATGTAGTTAAACCTAGAGAGCCAGAAAACCTACCAAGGTTTCACCTAACCGGATCGTCAGGGAAGGCTGGCTAAAAAGGTAACGAAAGAACGGAATATTTATAGCCTATAAACATAAAATCATAACCACGTGACCAACAACAAAAAAAGGTGGAGAGGAAAACTCAAACAATGGTGGGTGGGGGGTGAACCATTTATTCAAATCTGCCTTATTCAGGTCTGCTCTACTTAACGTATTGAGCACTTTATTTAGTTATTTACCTTACTCGCATCGGGTTTTTTTTCTTTGGGCCTTGGACTTGCATGCTAGACGATTATTTTCGGCTGACGTACATGTTCCTTGTTCTTTCTTTTTTTTAATTAGATACCTTTCTTATGAAATTTAATCTCACTCTCAACAATCTTATTTTAATTTCTTTATAATATATTTTCCATAAAGCATCGTAAACGTAAAGGTGAAAGCTAAGTACAAAAAAATAAAAAATTAAGAGCTGAAAGTTTACCTTAAAAATAACGAGGTAAATAATTTGTTCACTTAAATCTGAATAATTTCACATTTCTCCTTCCGTAGAAGGAATTATTCTCACGTAAACTATCAAAATGTCATGAATGTCTTTCGTCACCTTGTCAAGTGACGCGAAAGGTCATGACCTGCTTTGTTTTATTTTCAAACTACGTCTTTTTCGGTGCAGAAGCTAAGTTAAGCTTGGTTCAAAATATTTGAAATAAACATTATAATTTCTGATTTTCTTTAAATAAGTTTTGAAACATTTTTAATTGATTTTTAAAAGAATTTCAAAGTTGAGATTTTAATTTTTTTTTATAAATTGGAAAAAATGGCTGACATGATTGATTATGCCAATTTTGCTGACAAAAAAAAAAAAAACAAGATTTTTAACGAAAATTTTGGACGTGCTAGGAACGATTAAAAAATGTAAAAAAAAAATACTCCAAAAATTACTTTGATCTTTCCTCTTAATAATAACATAAACATTTAGATGACAAAATTTTGTTTTCGTCAAGTTTGACGTCTTTTTCGTCATGCACTCTTTTTAGCGATCTCATGAAGGTACCTAGTTGAACTTTTCCGTCCTTCGCAAAAATAGAAGACATGAAAATGTAATGTTTTTTCATTGCAAAAATAATGAAAAATGACACTTATTAAAGAATTTATCACATGAATTAATGAATGTCAAAAATTAAATTCAATAATTTTAATATTTTACAACTATTCTTAAAAATATACCACAAAGATGTAAAAGAGACAACATTGTCTTGTCAATATTGACTTTCTCTTTTTATTTTTTTTCGATTATTTTAAACAGCGAAATTCACAAAAAAAAAAAAATCACATTATTACGAATTTTGTCACAAAAAGTTAATTTAATTTTTTTCTTTATGCTTTTATTCTTCACCATAACGAATATATTAATTATAAAAATCATTTCTTAATGAATAATTTTTGTTTTCTTTATAATACGTGAAGTATTTTGATACCGTTTCGTAAGAAAAAAAATGAATGTAACTTTTTACACTGCAAATTTTCTTATTTTACTATTCAGAAATTTGGAGGAAATTTATTTGGTTTGGCCGGAAATTCTGAGGGATTACCAAATTCGGTATTGGGCATGATGGTAAAATGTTTCAATGATGGGCCATAAATTTTACTTAAAATGATTCCGGTTGCAAAATTAGATGCAACTTTTTAATGTGAAAATATTTCATATATTGTTGATGCAATCAAACAATTAAATGATCAAGTAATTGGAATTGTATGTGACAAAAATAGGACACATCAATCTTTCTTCAAACAATTTGACATTGTTTTTAATAAGTCTTGGATAACTAAAAATGTCTTGTACTTTTGATTATATTCACCTTTTTAAAAAATATTCGGAGCAAAAAATGACGTCAAAACGGGAAATTGTAAAATGTCCTTTTGAGTATGAAAAACCTCAATTTATTAAGCTGTCGAAACTATTGTAGTAGTTTACTCCAAAACCTGTTGAGTGACAAAATATTTCCCATTGTTTAAAAGTTTTTGTGATCAAACTGTAGCTGCCATTAAAACATCACATTATTAAATGGAGAGGATGCTCCTGAAACAGTTAATTTCATTGAAAAAGTCTTAAAATTTCGAAAGTTGTCCGTCAAATAAATATATGGTGAAACTAAGGAAAATAATCCACTGAAAAAAGTGATATCAGATTTAGATGATGAATATCTGTTATCTCTTTCTAATTTTGGAAAAATTACAAAAAGAATGAAATTATTAACAAGAGATAAAAGTTTAGTCATTGAACATACAGGCAATGGCTTGATGTTTTCAGATATTTGCTAAACAGTGAGTTTAATTTTGTTTTGCTTGGTGAATTTACCACAGACAATTTGGAAAATTAATACAAAGTCCTACCTATAACAGTTCAAAAGGTCATTGAAAAATTTGAATATTGAAAAAAAAAAAAAAAAACTAAAACTATTTCTTAAATATTGAAGTCAAAGAATACAACTTTGTTCCAGACCATAATTGCTCAAAATGTGAACATTTGCTGTATGAGATGGGATGCCAAACATTTGAATGCCAGACCTTGAAACTAGGATCCCTAAAGATATTAAAATGCCACTTTTTTATATAGCAGGCTATGTTACAAGAAAAGATTACCCCACAGAAGAGGAAATATTTAATAATATTACTTTTTATTATCAAGAATATGAACATGTTTGAAAGAAAGAGATTGTGGCAATTTAAAAATTCCATTGGATACCAGATAATTTTTATTTTCAATTTTCCCTCTTTTTACATATATGTAATTGGTTAACTCCCCAAATTATTCTGTTAATTAATTTTGTGTTCTTGTTAATGTCAATTGATTTTTATTCTTAAAACTATACATGCTGGTAATATCTATTATTGTATCATAGCAAAATAAATATTTTCTTCATTTTCTGTGAAACAAATTGTACATGTAGCAAAAATTACAAATTTTATAAAGATTATCAAAATTATTGTTTCGCTAAAATTCACATTTTTTCATAAAATATTTTCAGACTTTCTTGATACACGATTTTGTAAAATGCTGAAATTGTTTTCTGATTTTATTAACAATTATATTTACCGTACACAATTGAGATAAGCAAATTAACTCATTATTTTTGCAATATTATCTAAAAATGTCGAATTTAAAGTGAATAAAGTGATTTTGTGCATTTAGTTATTTTATGGTATTTTTGTTCTTTCTTTGTACATTTGCATTTATGGAAATAAGTCAATAATTGTAAGATGCTTCCTAATATATATAGTTGCTATTTTATTACTGGATATTACAAACAAGTTCCTTGCTAAAAATGTTCTCAGGAATTGTTATTTAGTAGTAATTTAAGCTTTCACATATCCGTTCACAGTCGTGGACGCCAGTCGCATTGTTGCCAGGCCTGCTATATGGATCGCCTTGATATCTTGATATATATATATATATATATATATATATATATATATATATATATATATATATATATATATATATATATATATATATATATATATATATATATATATATATATATATTTAAGTCCGACAATTATTTAATATATTTTCTGTTTATACGTTATTTTAATAGATAAGATTTATTTAAGTAAATGGTCTGTTTTTTAATTAAACAGTATTAATTGCATTTACCGTCATGAATGCTCGAGAAATTTCGTAGAAAATATGTGCTTCACCGACAGGAATCGAACCTGTAGCCTCAAAGGAACTATCATTTGTGCTGTTAACCATTTAGCTACAAAAAAAAGATTCTTGTTAGCAAAGTCCGAATTATTTAAAAAACAGAGCATTTACTTAAATAAATTGTATTTATTAAAATAACGCATAAACAGAAAATATATATGAATGAGATAACGAGAAATACATTATTTATATCAAGAACAATACAAGGAGGAAAACGCATGACAAAGTGGAAAAAAGTTTTCGTGGGAAGCGTTTCGTCCGATGAAGTCCTAAAGAACGAAAGGCGTCACACGAAAACATTTTTTCCACTTTCTTATGCATTTTCCTTCAATATATATATATATATATATATATATATATATATATATATATATATATATATATATATTCCTTCAATATATATATATATATATATATATATATATATATATATATATATATATATAAAATTATTTATTTAAAAATATGATTCCAACGGTACATTATGTAGCGTTGGAATCGTATTTTTAAATAAATAATTATATTTATGCTCTACTTTTGTATCGAGCACTATTTTTTTTAAAATAATAACAAAAATACTAAAGAATTTTGGATTATTTACCTAACGAGTTCTTTCCTATTTTCTATATATTTTTACACACACACACACACACATATATATATATATATATATATAGCTGACAGCTCTTTTCAGAGCTAAGGCGCCCAGCCTATCCCTATTGTAGTCGACTGCTCCGGCAAATTTGTGATTATTCAACATTCATAGATTTCACCTGTTGTTTCTACTGCAACTAGGTTGTGCGGACCTTAGTTGCAGTTTCTGGGAAAGAACGCATAATCTGGAGCGAGCACCAAGGCCGGTTCGTTCAAACTTTTGGTCATGTTGATTTGTGACTCCGTGCAGTACTTAGTACAACTATCGATGACTTCTGGACGATTACGTCTAACTAGTTTCATTCACAAGGACAGCCAATGATATAGTTTATTTTCCCAAATCCACTTTCAGGAACTTCCTACCAGTGCTTCCCGATAACACGGTGAGTTTCGAACGCGGGGAACCATGCTCAGAAAGCGATCGTTCTAACCAGTCGATCTACCTCTGTCTGTTTGTCTGTTTCACTCTGTCTTCATGTCTCTCTCTCTTTTTCTCGCTCTTTATATATATATGGTATGTAGATAGATAGATATATAGATAGATAGATAGATAGGGAGAGAGATAGAGAGAGAGAGAGAGAGAGAGAGAGAGAAAGAGAAAGAAAGGTGCAGAAAGACAGAGACGAATGGCATGAAACGAAGACAAAAAAAATCCGATTGGCAAGAGAGAGAAATTGGGACGCCATCTCTTGGTTGTTCTTCGTTGACGATTCCTCAACCCGAAATCCTCCATTCCACCCAGCCCCAGGCACAACCCACAAATCTTCAAATCCACCTTCATCAATTCTATGCCACCTTAACCACCGTCTTATCTTACTTCCCCACAGCCGATCGCTACGGCGAGGCGTTTCTCACAGCGCCCACCTTCGTAAAGTCCTGATCGCCTCTATGTCCATTTAGTCCCCGGGACCCCATCAAACTAACACCTTCACCTCACAAGTAATACGACTCAGAGGCGAAGAATGACATTGTTGATTTATAATGATAAATTGCTTGGAAAAAAGTTATCTTGTGTGGATTTTAGAAAATAAACGATACCGAGGCAATAGACCGCGTTAACACGTACAGCAACAATCAGTTAAAAGATGGAAGTAACTCCGAAAAGCATGTTTGTAGATTTTTTCTTTTTATGTGTCATGTCCTTTCAGGACGTAGGCGATCATGGCTCTCCACCTCCCTCTATCCCTTGCAGCTCTCAGCAAGTTCCTTCCCTCTGCTTCCTCCCCCAGACCACGTTCTGTCATCCACCTGCTCAAGCTCGTCAGGTATGTCATGCGCTGTTTTCCCTTGTCTCTCTTTCCCTCCATTCGACCCGTGAGTATCAGATCCTCTAGGCCCTTCTTCCTCATTATGTGTCCCAGAAACTTCAGATGCCTCTTTCTGATGTCAAGTATAAGCCTTCTCCCTGTTTGTAACCTCTCTAAGACCTCATCGTTGCTCGCACACTTGGTCCATGATATCCTTAGCATCCTTCTGTAGAACCACATCTCCGTCGCCTCGAGTCTCTTCTTCATCTTTGAGGAAATCGTCCAACATTCGCTGCCGTAAAGAAGGACAGATGTCACGTAACAGCTCTATATACTTTTCTTTGTTACTAAAGAAATCTTGCTGTCTCGCAATACTCTACTTTGGAATGTGTCCTTGGCCATCCCAATACGTCTACGGATCTCAGTGTCGCACTTACCGTCCTCTGTCAAGACGCTTCCCAGATATTTTAACTTTTGCGCCTGCTTGATTCTAGTGTTCCGACCTGCAAATCACATTTCGGGCTCTTCCTTTTACTGATGCATTATGTCTTGTAGTTTATGCTTAGTCCTTTCTTCACACTCTCCGTCGCAACCTTCTGTAGGAGATTTTGTAATTTCTTATCCGTGTCTGCTATCAGTACTGTGTCGTCTGCGTATCTTATGTCGCTAAGATTGTGGCTGCCAATGCTGAATCCCGATAGAGTTTCCAATTTTTACAGAATTGCCTCGCTGTATAGGTTGAACAGGTCAGGTGAGAAGACGCATCCTTGCTTTACGCCCCTTTCTATTTTCGTATTTTCACTGAACTCGTTCCCTATGAGCATGCATGTTCTTTGCTGCCAGTACAGGTTCTTGATTATTCTGATATCCATCCCGAATATATCAAGGTTGCTGAGCAGTTCCTTCAGATACTTGTGGCGTACTTTGTCGAAGGCTCTTTCTGATAGCAATTTGTAGATTAGGTGGTCTTAAACTTTTCCTATGCAGCGTCTCTTTTCAGATATTTGCGTAATATGACGCAAGTTAAAACTGCAAGGAAGACGAGTTATGCAAAACAGTTAATATCGCGTGTTTACTTTTTTTATTTTTTATTTTATCGTAACGCTAATCCCCGGAAGTTAAGCTGTGGCCGTGTTAAGCCAAGTAGCGGTGGCCAGGTCAGATCACAGGATCCACGGGAGGTTTATTTTAGCTTACAGGATATTTTTTATACAAATATGGCAATTGCTTTTGAATTTTAAAAATAAATATTTAAATCAGAACATGCGAAAATTTCCTTAATATTATCAACATTAAAAAAAGACATCGAATGTCTTATCCTTCAGACAATTATAAATTTAAAAGATGAAAGTATAGCTGAAAAACTTCCTATAAGACAAACACAGTTCGATTAAGGAATAAAAATTGTGATTGATTTAGTATTTATTTCGAAATTTAATCGCATCATCAATAGAAAAGTAAAACCCTGAGAGAAGCATATAAATGAATAAACCCAATGACGATGTCAAGGAAATGGATAACAGACATTTAAAAGCTTTGTCGGTTGTCTGTTTACCCGAAGGTCTGAGTTTCAAATCAGGACTACGGTATTTGAATTTTATATCTCTATTTCGTTTAGCTTGATAAAATTAGACAACGAAACCTATTGTCTTTTTCATATGACTTTGCCGAAACGAAATGGCTCGAAACAGACACCGTTTTATTGAATCTAGTACAAGAGTACAATTACAGAGAACTTAGTGAAGACAGAAACCGCTTAACAAGTTAAACAGTTTCATAACTATCACCGTGTTAATAAAAGATTGTTTTTTCTTTTTCAAAATATGGGCAATATAATGAGAGCGCAATTCAAATGACCTTTAAGAATCTCTCATTATAATGTGATAATTTTATTATAATTCTATTATAACGTGATAATTCTATTACAACGTGATAATTCTATTTCCGTTGTATGATCCGGAACCACAACAATGACTGACTCTCGGAAATTATTTTTGGATCTATATTTTGCCATAATACAAATTACCCTTGTAAATGTAACAGAAATGCACTCATCTTTACCGTCGGATGTTTTCCAAAACAAAGGAATGCCTTAAAAAGGAAAATAATACGAGGGTCGGCTGAAAAGTTCAGAGGCTGACCAAGATACTCTCATGTAATGTGACCAAATGAGGTTTAGTTTTCAACATACCGCCCCCTTGCGGTCCACACAATTCTTCAATCGGTGCAGTGATTGGATCCAATTGATGAAGAAGCTTCCATCCTGTTGGTAAAAAAGTAAAATAGGACGTCATCATCACTGCGATACTAGTTCCAAGCCAAGTATTTTTTTCATGTTGGTGAACAGATGATAATCAAATCAGGAGAATAGGGAGGGTGATCAACAGAGTTCAAATCCACAGTCAACACTGAAATCAAGAACTTGTGTACTGTAACACTGTTCTGATGATACGACCCCTTTCATCAGTTTTTCTGGGTGATTTGGTCCTCATAGCCCTTTGTAACTACCTCAGCAAGTCCTCTTCATTGATGGTGTGGCCTTTTTGAAGATATCCAATAAAAACAATGCCTTTTGCATCCCACAAAACTAAAGCCATTACCTTGCCTGCGTAAGAAACGACCTTAGACTTCTTTGGAGCAGGTGAGGTGGGAGTGTTTGTGATTGGTAAACATGTACCTTTGTGCTCGAAAAAAAAAAAAAAAAAAAAAAAAAAAAACGGAGTGGGTAAAAGGACGGTTTTCCTGTGACACCGCTTTTTTAAAAAATTTTTTTTTTTAACTACCGTCACTCTTCGGCAATGTTTGTTTTAAAAAGCAATGATTATAATTGTAATAAAACCTAAACATATGAAAATGAATTTATGCATTTTCTTTGTTCTTAAGAATTGACAACGAAAATAATAAACACTATTTATTTATTAGATTCTTTTTAACACTATTTATTATGTTATTTATTGGAATGGCTGGCAAAACATCAGCTAATTACCAATTGATTCCAACTTTATAAAATGGTAAATAAAAGGGTTTCCTTATAGTCAGTTCACATTTTAATAATTTAGTAAATGATTATAAATTTATGAATAAAAAATCGTTTTCACATTTATTTCCTTATAAATTGGTCAATAAATATTGTATTGCATTAATTCTAATTCTATTAGTTAAGTTAATGTCGTAAATATAAAATTATTCTTCTAAATAAACAATCCAATAAATAGTCTTTAATATTTCTGTTGTAAATTCTCAAGAAGAAAAAAATGTGCATAATTTACATTATTCGGACTATTGTCCTCATCTTTGTCGCCATATTTATTACAACGTTTCGGCCGTTGTACGCTCCGGCCTTCTTCAGGTGGTTAGAATGTCGAACTGAACCCTTTATTTCGCTCACTGGGGTAGACTATTCTAGTTCCACGTACCATGTTTAAGAAGGCCGGAGCGTACAACGGCCGAAACGTTGTAATAAATATGGCAATAGTCCGAATAATGTAAATAATGTACATAATACCTCATCTCAGAAATATAGACAGATAATGAAGAAAAAAATGTATAAATTCGCTGTCAACATATGTTTAAGTTTTATTTTAATTCAAATCATCGCCTTTTTAAACAATAAACATTGCCGAAGGATGATGGTAGTGAAAATAAAAATGATGTCATGGGAAAATCTGTCCTTTTGATATTGCGTTTTTTTTTTTTTTTTTTTTGCGGGCACGAAGGTCCATGTTTGCCGTCAGATTCCAATGATGTGATCAGCCTGGTGCGATTTTGACAATGTGTCAGAAGACGTGAAGTATATGGGGCAGAATATTCTCAGCTCTCTTACTGGATATGCTAATAGTATTGACTATTTGATTTATAGTCAATCGCCTGTCCATCAACATATGGTGAATACGATCGGTGATGGCAGTTGCAGGATATCCAGACTTTGGGTCAACTTCAAGACTCTCTCTTTTCATCCAAAATTCAGCTGCCCACTTTTGCACTGTTGATAAAGCTGAAGCGTCATCACTTAAAGTAGCAACCATGGCAGTATGAATGTTCTTGGGGGGAAAAACTCTTTTTCCTGCAAGTACTTGATGCCAAATATTGTTCATTTCCAAGAGAAGTCGCTGCTAGTTACTTTTGAAGTCTAGACTGGACAGCCAGATGTCAGTTTACCTGGAAGAAAACAATGCGCTTATTTATACGAAGAGATGAAATTAATGCATGTAACGTTTCACAGTTCTAGCATCACTCCCACATAATGACTCCTTTTTCTCCTTTACATACCTTGAGTGTAGTTTGTTGCATTATTTCTGATGTGATTTTTATCATTTGTGTCATATTCTCGGTACAAACATAGCTGATTTTTACTGTGTTGCTATTGAATATCTTTTGCATTGTGCTAGATGCGGGGAAGCGTTTGTATATGAGGGCAATGGATATTTTTCCTACGTCTCTTTTTACATTTTTTGTTGTACGGTGGATTAAAAATATATTTTTTTAATAACTGGAACTACACACAATAATAATTTATTTTGAGTAGTTCCAGTTCATCAAGGTCATGCCAAGTTCATTGTGCGAAATATTCTCAACTCTCTAACGGGATATGCTAATAGCATTGGCTATTTAATTTATAATCAAATGCTTGCCATCTATCACCATGTGATTAACATAATGTTTTCCTCGGTGATGGCAGTTGCAGACCTTTGGTCATCTTCAAGACTCTCTCTCTCTTTCCATCCTAAATTAAACTACCCACTTATGCACTGTTGATAAATCTGGAGCATCATCCTCTAATGTAGCAACCGTGCCAGCATGAATTTCCTTGCGGGCAAAACAATTTTTCTGCAGGTACTTGATAACACGACGATGCCAGTTTTAGTCCATTTTCAAGAGAAATCATTACTAGTTACATTTGAAGTTTTCTTTGAACAGTCAGATATTAGTTTACATAGAAAGAAACAATGCAATTATTAATAAAAAGAATTGAAATTGTGACATGTCAGATTTTACAGCTCTGGTATCACTGCTTCATAGTATGTGTATAAACTTTTCAGCACAGTCTTGTAATTATAGTAATAACATTTAACTAGAAGAAATCGCTTGTAAGTTTCGCAGACAATACTGTTATAATGTGTTTGATTTCCACAGGGTGATATACAATTTTAGTATTAGAATGATAGAATAAGCTAAGCTTAGTCAATTTTTTTTTTTTTTTTTTTTTAGGTAGGCTTGGAATCCATTAATTTCATGAGACTTCGGCTGATCGCATCGTCTCTCCATAAATTCAGAACGCTACAAATTATACTAACGTTTGTTTAACAAGTCGAATACACTTGAAACATGATTGACCAATGAAAATCAAACAACGCAAAAGTAAAAGATACCAGAATTTCTTTCTTCTTTTTCTCCATTTTCTGGTGAAGCTTTAATAAAAGTGAAACCTGTTAGATTGATAAACGATTCCTGCTTGTTCTTTATATAAATAAATATATATAAGTTACCTGACATCCTATAGACTTCATCATTGTTCCTTTATCGATTTTGTTATCTTTTCTTCGGTTTCAACTTTAGAATTACTTGCACGAAGTTTTATTGCTTCACAGAGATCGTCTTTGATTAGATATTGTCTCTCATTTTGATATGTATCTCTTTTAATGATGGATCACAAGTTTTCTATTTTATTAATATCTGGAACCATTTCATTGATCCGAAGTCTTTGATTCAATGATTTTAATTTCTTTTCAAGTTTTCCTAGTTTTCAAAATGATTTTTCCCATCACTCAATTATTTTACAATATCGTGTTTTGCTTTTGTGATTGTTTTTCTTACGGGCCATGCCCACCTTCGAGTTGTAGAAGAAGCTCTCGCACTATTTTTTATATACGTATTGAAACCGTTTCATTTGCTATGTATATTTATTGAGCACAAGTAAAGGGTTATAAATATCAAAAAAAATTCCTCATGAGGAAAGGAGCTCTACCTCTTTTCTTTTATATATATATATATATATATATATATATATATATATATATATATGTATATATATATATATATATATGTATATATATATATATATATATATATATATATATATGTGTGTGTGTGTGTGTGTGTGTGTGTGTGTGTGTCATGTCCCCTCTGACCATCACTAGTTCTCTACACTAATTTATGTCTTCCTTACTCCCTACCCGGTTTTTTCCGTATTTTATTCTCTTTCTTTCTTTCTTTCTTTCCCGAGCCAGGACCCTTTAACAAACTGACACCATAAACAGTTTGAAAAATCTTATGAATTTTAAATTTAAAATTCACAGGTGAAAATGATCATTCATTAATGGTATCTTAACTCCAATTGTATGGAATTTTTTGCTCTTTTCTAACATTTAATATTTAATATTTAAAATATTGTGTCAATAGGACTCGCTTGGATTATGCCAACGGATTACTACCTGTATATATATATATATATATATATATATATATATATATATAGTAGACTCTCCCGTTGTATTCGACTTATGAGGGTCAAGCACCTCAGTTCCTAGGAACCGACAGTCAGACAGAACTTATGATTTGATTATAGTGATGAAGGCTTTGTGCAGAACCACACTTTTTGAAGGCGCGAACACAGAGACATGGTGCACTACGCGCCACAAGGTCCCCAAACGACCCTCCGCAGGTTTTGAACTCAGAGTTGTCCGTCTCCTAGACCAGTTGTTATCCAAAGCTGAAGAACCCAGTCTGTCCTGCTATTTACCCCTAGCTGGAGGGAGAAGAAGAGGATTAATACCTTTCCCAAGGGTATTAGCACGTATATATATATATATATATATGTATAGTAAAAGAAAGAAGAGTAAGATATAATATAATCCAGTGTTCTTATTGATATTTTTATTTTTACAAAACAGTGCTCAATGTAAATTTAAAGAGCATAAATATTATAGATTAACTGATTTAAAATATGGTTCGTTCGCAACACAGGAATTACCATGTTTCAAAAACCGAAGCTAAAAACTTCAAATTTAATTATATAATTAATTTAAATTATATAATAAAATTGTGTATTTGGGCAGCAATCCCTCTTTTATACAAGTTTCATTAAAAACGAATGATGAGAAAGCATAGCGATGGGACTGCGAAAAGGGATGAAAGAGTCCATGCCTTTGCCAAGTAAAGTAAAGGAAGTTTTTCTTATGAAAATCTTATTGCAAAGAATAAAAATAAAAGTCATTTTCAGATAAACTGCGAATTAAGTGTTTTGTTGTGGAGTAAAGTTTAAACAAATTGTTTTGCGGACAATTATTATTGTAATGAGTTGAAAAATTCCTGACGTTGTCCTAAATAAATTAATATGGATGTTTTATTGACTGAATGTAAAATTTCACGAAAATTACCTTAATTTTCCCATAATAATGAGCCACTGAGTGAGGATCAAACTCATTGGTAATTGTTTACAGGTATAATCTGCTAAGTTTGCACTATAACAGGAAACACTACGTAGAAGATCACGTAAGAGAAATTTGCAAAATGGCAGTCCACTGAGAAAAGAGGGTAACATTTCATCCAACAATTCCTGACTGTGTTCTCAGTATTCTGACTGGATGATAAGCCAAGTTTGGATAGGAAGGCGGCATTGAAAAGATGCTAGAATGAAATTGGTTTGTTAAAAAAAGATATTCGTTGATGGACCTAGTGACCATTGGGTCGGTCATCGTGCCTCCATATTGGTACGTGCTTGTCTCCATGTGTCGACGCGCCAAAATCATTCGTTTATCACTTTATGCCATCTTCATTTTCCAAACAACAACATTATTTTTGTCAGGAATTTGTTTGCGTTACTTTTTTGCGTTTTCCTCTTTTCTGGTTTTCTTCATAAAATCAATTTATTTTTTAAGGCGTTCTTTTTTTTCTTTTACAGTGACGTTATAGCGAACATCTTCACACTCGATTCTTTGTTAGAATACACTTCCTCTCAAAGCACCAGCAGGGTAATGTACATGCAAATGCGCGTACACACGCACGCACGCACACACACACACACACGAACACGAACACATTAAATCAGAAAAATACACATGAGCATATACATGCACATACATATAATCAGAAATATCATATACACACATGAACATACACCAACATACACACGCACACACACACACATTGAATCAGAAAATACGCACGAAAATACACAAACAGAATCAGAAATATACACATGAACATACACCAACACACACACACACACACACACTAAATCAGAAAAATACGCATGAACATAAACATACACAAACAGAATAAGAAATATACACATGAACATGCACAAACATACACACACACTAAATCAGGAAAAACACATGAGCATATACTAACATACACACACATATAATCAGAAATATCATATATACGCATGTACATACACCAACATACACACACACATTAAATGAGAAAAATACGCATGAACATAAACTAACATACACATATACACAAACAGAATCAGAAATATACACATGAACATACAGTAACGTACACACACACACACACACACAAGCGGAAATAAAAATGTCGACAAGGACAAGCAGAAAAGTTTTAACTTAAAAAATATGGAATATTTAACATTTGAAAAAAAAACTCCACGAGAAATTATTTTTTCAGAATCTTCTCTTTAATATTGTTATTTTTTTAATCAAATTTCCGGCCGATACATTCTTCAGTTTTCTTCATGAGAACGTTGCATCCTGTGACCTTTACAATTGGAATAGTACTTTAATGGCATCAACAGACGTCCATCACGACAGGGGTCAACCAAAGTAACTCTTCCTGCCTCGTTTTCTTCTCGCGTTAAATTTATTAACACGAAACCATAGCAATGGGGATTCAATTGAAACATGGCGTTGTTATTAAGGAGACGAAATCAAAGAGACAAAAGAAAATTAAAGCGTAATTAATTGAACTTGATCACTAGTTGCAATTTTATATCTGAGCACTGATGAATATTATATCAGTCAAAACATTGTGTTAAAAACCAAAAAGATTAAAAACAATAAAGCGAAGTTTTCGAAAAATATATGGAATAATGAAAATATTGAATTGACGAAAGAATACAAAAAGACCAAAGACTTTATCGGTCGAAATAAAAAAAAAATCAAAATATGAAAATATATGTGCAATTATTGATTAAAAATTGTCGATGTTTTTGCTGAAATTGACAACGTTTAGATATTCATAAACGTAATCGCATTTGAAGTTTAATTGTTTTTTTCTTTCCTGTTTCGCAATTAATTATATTTATTATTGTTTATCTTGAAGGAAACAAGTCGGCCAGAGATTCTGACTTTCGATTAGCGTTTTTTTTGTTTTTTTTTGTTGTTGTAATAATTCGGCGGGCACCTGGGTCATGTCAACCAGTGCGACGGACGATCAGATTAACAACTTTTTCTCTCTTATCGCGTGAGTCTTTGCAGACGTTATCTAGAATGTTTGTTTTGCGTAATGACACCGACACTATTACTTTTCATTTGACATCTTCTTTCGTCTCTATGTCTTTAAGTACAAGTAAATATATAGACGTAAACTAATAAAATTTTCATATATATATATATATATATATATATATATATATATATATATATATGCGTGTGTGTGTGTACGTGTGTGTGTATTTAGGCGCCATATCTTCATTCAAACATGTTCAATTGATAATATAGACATATTCTGTCTACATATTTTTATACTGATCCTTTCCAGTTGTATAATCAGTTTCTTGATGTTAAGATTTTTAAAATCAAGCGCGAACTCAAAAAATCACCATAGCAACGGAATGTAGATTTTATCCTAGTTACAATAAGTTTCTCTTTGTAATATACTCCCGAATATAATCTTAGAAAAAATCGAAAGTACTTGAGTAAGAAAAAAAAACAAACTATGGTGCCTTCCTTAATTTCATCTTTGCATCAAGAAACTGATTCAACAACTGGAAAAGATCAGTATAAAAATAAGTAGATACAATATATCTATATTATTCAATTGAACATACGGTGTGTCTATGTGTGTGTGTTTGTGTATGTGTATATGCGTGTGTATATGTGTACAAATGTGTTTACTAATTCCTCGTAGTGAAACAGTGTGTATGTATGGAGAGGGAATATACGCATATATACACGCATACTGACAAAAACACGAAAATGGAAATAGATCTAAAAACAAACAGGGGTCATTAAAAGATGAGAATGTCGATAACTACTTCATCATTTCTCGGACCAATCTTAATTGTTTTATAATCCTTCACACAGAACTTTTCACTGCCCGTTCAAGAAAGACATTTGGGTCACTAACACACAAAAAGAGAATGTCTCATATCAAGAATATTTAACATCGAAAAACATAAAAAAAATTGTTTTTAATAATATGTGGAAATCTCCACCCTTTGCCTGATGACGGTTGCGAGACCGGAAACGCGCGTAGGAAAATTATGGAAAATAAAGCATAATATTTCTTTTTTTTTTTTTTAAATCATATTACAACCAAAAACGTTTGCGGTTTCTATCTTCTTTTTAATATACACACTTTTCTCTCGTTGGAACTACTATAACCTCTTCCTTTTATATATATATATATATATATATATATATATATATATATATATATATATATATATATATATATATATATATATATCACTATCACGTATTATAGACGCCCCCTTCCATTTATTAGACAGTGGCGTATTACGGCTGCAACAAAATTAGGAAAGAAAAATGTGTCCCGTAGCAGAGATCGAACAAGCGTCCCACTTTGAAGTAGATTGATCCGATGTGCCACAAAGAACGCCGCAGCAGAGGAAGTTTTTATATTCTCCCTTTTTTTTTCTACACATGCTTTTCACCCAGATTATTTTCGCGAAATCTTCAGATCTGCTCAGTTTCGGATACGAAATGTAAATAGAGCAATTTTTTAAGAATTAATTGTATTTATTCTTAATCCGACAATTTTATTACTTCAAATTTTATTATACTGGATATATGAAATAGATGCCATATATATATATATATATATATATATATATATATATATATATATATATATGTATATATATATATATATATATATATATATATATATATGAGCAAAAGATTAAATATAGATCAAATATGAATAGGAATCCCACAATATGATAGAATTAAGAACAAATAGGAAACAGATCTCAATCTAACATGTTTCATTTAATTAAAGGTTCGGCAGAGATCAAGATAGAAATGATAAAAAAAAAAGGCTAAAAAAAGCAAAAAGACGCAGATTAATGGTACGTTGTGCTTGTTTCTTATTGGTCAGATACATGTCACGTGTAATGAAGTAACAGATATTCAAATATGTGTGACAAACATTCTGGACGCTAAATTGCGGAAACGTTAGTAAGACGCAGCACGATGTTTTGAAAAATTTTGTTTTGGTTTGATTTTTCATTAAAGCACGTTTCGTACGCATTTTATATATATCTTAATTGATTTTTCTCACTAACTTTTTAAAATTACATTCCAACAGAATAGCAAATATATAAGAAAATTTTGAAAAGTTTTACTTTGGCATGTTTGACCGATGAACAGGTGTCATCAGAAAAATAATGATATATACATACATATATATATATATATATATATATATATATATATATATATATATATATATATATATATATATTGTGTGTATTTAGGCAGCATCTTTTCATTCATACACATTTCATTAAATAATATAGACAAGTGTTGTCTATTTATTTTATGTAAATTTTTTCGTAACTTCTGATAAGTTTAATAACATTATCGTTGAAAGAAGAAAGAAATTCACAATAGTGATCCATATTTTTTTAATACAATCTAAGCTTTCGGCTTACTTAAGCCATTATCAAAGATGTCAATTACAACATATTAAACAATATACGGACACGACAGTGATGATAGTCTGTCAATGTTTACATAGATGATTTCTAAGCAACGATAAACACGCGCATGTAAGACGCTAGAAGCGAAAATCGCACCGCATCTCATGACGTCACACATGACCACACGAGAATAAATTGTAGAAGTATGAATGGAAAGCCGTTGGATTAAACCAATGGCTTCTGTTACCAATTATAGACATTTAAGAATATTTGTAGAGATGCCATAATTGATTTTGTTTAGGTTGGGTTTCAACTGTTTGATGTGTAATGCTTCAAGGATTTTTAGTTTTTGTCTATTGTTTTCATGTCGAAGTATAATTGTGTTTTCGACAAGTATTTCACGGAATTGTGTATGCGGGCAGGCATGTTGTTTTAAATGCCTAAAAATGTTAGAGTTTTCATTCAAATGTAGTGTCAAGCGTCGTGAAAGCGAGTTTGTGGTGTGACCAACATAAATATTATTTAATTCGTTGAAGATACACTCTCCCAAAAGGCACTTGAATTTATAAACTATGTTGGTTTTTTGCAAATCGCTAACCAGGGGAGAAGAATTATTGCGAACAATTAAGTTGGATATACTAGATTTAGTGTAGTATATGATTAATTTAATTTTTTTGCTCGGATCTGTAGTTGATATATTAGAATATACTAAATTTTTTAGTATATTTTCATCTTGTTTATAATTAGTATGCATTTGATTACGATATAGGAGATTAATATGTTTGAGATCAGTAGAAGCAGTATTATGTACAATTTTCTTAGTATTGAGATTTCTAAGAAGGCATCTTATTTGTTCATCAACTATATAGTTTGGAAAGCTATTGTTAATAAGTGTCTGTTTTATATTCTTTAGTTCACTGTAAAAAATCTGTTTCGTTGATGAATTAGTTTCTGCACGATGTATTAGATTCTTTATAATTGCTATTTTGTAGTAATATGGGCATTCGCTCTTGTAGTTAAGTGTACATGAATTTATGCTTGTAGGTTTTTTTGTATGGCGAAATAGTAAATTTGTTATTATTTGTGTTTATCAATATGTCAAAGAAGGGGATTTTATTATTAGTATTGAGTTCATATGTGAATTTAAGGACAGAATTATTTTGGAAAAAATTTTTACATAAAATAAATAGACAACACTTGTCTATATTATTTAATGAAACGTGTGTGAATATATATATATATATATATATATATATATATATATATATATATGCATATATATATATACATATATATATATACACATATACATATATGCATATATATATATATATATATATATATATATATATATATATATATATATATATATATATATATATATATGATTAAAAAGAAAAGGAAAGCATTTTAACTGATGAATTTGGTCCTCTGATAGCAAATGTGAGGATTTTATTCTGCAACAAATATTTATAAGCAAAAGCAAAAATGTTAGTTTTTCAGAATTTTTAAACTTAAGAACGCTCATAAATATACTTCCGGCAAACTGAAAAGTCGAGTTAAAATATGAAAGATGTTAAGTGATTTATTTTTTACGGCTTATCAACCTTTTTCAGGTTATTTAAAGCCAGAAAATATTTTTAGATTGTAAGAATTTTTTTTGAAGAAATCATGATTTACTGGTACAAGTTCTACTAATTAACCCATAGCTAGGGGCGATGCTTTCTCCTTCAAAGTGGGACGCAGGTTCAAACGCAGTCAGATGGCACTTTTTATTAAGTATGATGCGCAGGCCTCTAGACTTAATTTGCACTGATACTCTACCATTAATCCAGCAATTCGAAACGAAAGCGTGCTTAAATCTGAGGGACCTCGTAAAATGTGAGGGCTTAAAAATCACTCTCCTTACAATAGCATCCTCACAAGTAAACTTAAATTATCCGCAAAAGGGTTGCGCAACAACCCGAACATTATCATCAGAGGTGCTGACAATGTCAACAATTAGGCCCCCACCTCCCAATCGACAAGATTACAACCAAAAACTATAATTTATCTTCGAAAATTAAAAGAAAATTCATTTAAAAGCAAACTTATCACAGCGAACAACGCAGAGGCCTTTTTCTTTATGTGTCGTATGGAAGATGTTAAGTGATGTAATTTAATGTCTAATAAACAAAAGTGATCAATGTTGATTTTTTTATATAATATTTATTTGTAATATTTTTGCTTGAAATGGATATATTTTGAATAAGATCTCGGTTTGGGAGAGGAGTATTTCTTTCGGGAAAGGAAAAAAATCAACAACAAAATCAATGTGCTTAATATCACACGATAATCTCAACCTGAATATCACAAGATAAAAATTTCATATAATAATCAGATAAAGTTTTAAAAGGCAGTGTGTTTCAGCCTACTACCAGCTTCACGCTTTCGCAACCGTCTGGTGGGAAAAAAAATACCAATTCATGATTGCGAAAGAATGAGACTCGGATTCGTAGTGGGATAAAACACCTTGCCCTTTAAATCTTTGTGCATATATATATATATATATATATATATGGGTAAATATATGTGTAAGTAGGTATGTATGTGTGTTGTACGACATGATTTTTACAGATTTTGGGAATCTATTATTTAGATAATTTATTCTAACTTTAAATTGTCTTGTCTTTAAATCTCCCATCACATAATAATATAATCCACTAGCAGGAAGCTAAATTCATTTACATACAACAAAAGGCTTTGGCCATAAATAAACTCCCACTCCGGCCCATCTCCTTGTCGCCAACCCAGAATCCTTATCAAAACGTGGCGTCCTCTTAAGTAGCCCAGTACGTTCTCATCGACTGCTATTTAAATTAAATTCAAAATCCCTATTCCGAGACAGTCAGTCTAGGACTGAGGAGGACTGGTATATTTTTGTGCTGGTCTGAAATAGACTATACCCACAAGACGTAATTTTGAATTTTTTGCTGTATAAAATATATGCTCTGCTATAATAAATATATTGAGCTCTCTCTGTGAATCAGTTTTAATGTCGGATATTACTTGTAAAAACCTGGATTATATACCAACAGATTTATTACCTGTATTATATTGCTCCTATAACGAATAGTTGAGCTCTGTCGGGATTAATCCATCCAGAATTTCCAACAACATCTACATCCTACCATCATGGCTAAGTTCTGTCTGGAATACTCCATACACCTCTCTACACACGTTCAACCTATCCCTCACGGACAAAAAAAAATTGTTGACTTTGTGAAGAGACTACAATGGAAAGCGTTTTTCTACATGAACCCCTCTGAAACACCAAATTACAAATACGAAACCTTCACTCTAAAGACCCAACAAACTGCACATTCCTGTAAACTCCTGGATCCTCTTGAAAGAGACATGTTTGACATAATTAAATAAATGAAATTCAATAAGTAGTCCATCCTATTCCAAAAAGAACTAATCAAGGACATAAAGACTATTAGAAACTATCAAGACATTTGGGTAAGAGACGATAAATCTAAAAATATCTATAAAAGTAACCCTTCACACTACCACAAAATCCTCACGGATAAAATAACAGACTCACACAGACTAGATAGATACAACAGTAGGATATCCGAGATCGATACAGGGATGACCGAAATAGCCAATAAATTAAATATTGCAGGTAGAGTGGGAAAGATCCATACTAGAGATGCTTACATTTTATTTAAGGATCATAATCCCAACTTTACTAGTAGTACACAGTCTAGATTAATAACTCAACTAAAACTGAACTAGGTCTAATCTCAAAAAATATAATTAAAAAAAGTTACCGATAAACTACTAATCACAACCTGTGCTAATCTTTGGAAAGATTCGCCTGATACTATCAAATGGATCGCCAATGTAAATAATAAGGATAGAGCAACATTTATTAAGTTTGATATAATAAATTTCTATTCCTCTATCTCCAAGGATCTCCTAGTTGATAGTATTATCTTTGCAAAGAACTATATGAAGATAACGGAAAATGTAACTAAAATAATCTTAACGGCTAAAAAATTACTTCTAAAACTTAATTCTACCTGGATTAAGTGACATAATGACGATTTTGACGTCCCCATGGGAGCGTATGATTCAGCCCAGGTTGCGGATTTAGTATGTTTTTTTATATTTTAGATATGCTTAGCAGAATTATAAAACCAGAACTAGCAGGACTATATAGAGATGACGGACTCATCTTCACCCCCAATAGTAATGGTCCACTAACAGCGAAGTTATAAAAAAAACATGGGAAGCTTTAAATTACTAGGGTCTAAGATTGAAATTTCTTCTAAACTTAAAATAGTTCATTACCTAGACATCACTCTCAACCTTAATGATAAAACCTTTCAACCCTACCATAAAGAGAATGAAAAACCCGATTATATTAATGTTAGTACTAAGCACCCCAATGCTATCCTGAAACAAATACCCACTACCGTTTGTACCAGAATTAGTAAATTATCGTCCAATGAAAAAAATCTTTAATAAAAATAAAGAACCGTATAAAAAGGCTCTCCAAAAAAGTGGTTTTAAAAATAAGTTATATTACTTAAACCCTACAGGTGATACCGAAACACCTAAAGTAGAATGTAGGTGTAGAAATAGAAGCAGAAATATAATTTGGTTCACCCTCGCTTCTACAAACTGTCAAATATTAATATAGGACACCGCTTTCTAAAATGAATAACTAAACACTTCCACAAAAACAACCCTCTAAGTAAGATCTTCAATAGGAAATCGATCAAAATTTTCTAGTCCTGCACTAACAACATGTACCAAATTATCAACTCCGATAATAATTATGTCTAAAGAAAATTCTATAGGAAAAACCTAAATCTAGCGCAGAACCCTTCTGTAACTGTAAAAATAGAGAAAACTTCCCAGTCGAGGGCAAATGCAAATCCACTAGGGTAATATACCAGGCAACCATTGCTCCCAAAGAAAATATGACAATGTTTACATTGGAATTACTGCGGGAGAATGGAAACAGAGAATTTATACCCATAGGCAATCATCTACGAATCCTAACTTAAAATTCCAAACAGGCCCTTTCAAAGAAATTTTAGGAATTGAAGGAAAAGGATCTAAACCCGCAGACAGATTGGAAAATTATAGGTTTCGCACATACATTTAATAGCTTTAGATATAGATGCAGGATATGTTTAGAGGAAAAAAATAGAATAATAAACAATGTAAACTATTAAATTAAAGGAGAGAGCTAATATTAAAATGTAGGCATAGGAGTAGATTCAAACTTATATAAGAATATTGTTCGTACCTTATTATCAAAAAGCAACAGCTCCTCAACAGATACAACCCCGTCTGATTAAATTTTTACTGTAATATCTTCCTCTTAAAGAATTTCGGGTACAGGTCTGTATTCCTAATAATACAACCGAACCTTAATGATGTAAAAGGATGATATATATATATATATATATATATATATATATATATATATATATATATATATATATATATATATGCGTGTGTGTACATATATGTGTATGGGTGTATGTATGTATGTATGGGTAAATATATGTATGCGTATGTAGGTATGTGTGTAAGTGGGTATGTGGTATGTCTGTGTGTTGTACGAGATGACTTATTCTATTGGGTGTCTCGGTATTACTTACAGATTTTGGGAATCTATTATTTAGATAATTTATTCTAACTTTAAATTGTCTTGTCTTTAAATCTCCCATCACATAATAATATAATCCACTAGCAGGAAGCTAAATTCATTTATATACAACAAAAGGCCTTGGCCATAAATAAACTCCCACTCCAGCCCATCTCCTTGTCGCCAACCCAGAGTCATTATCAAAACGAGGCGTCCTCTTAAGTAGCCCAGTACGTTCTCATCGACTGCTATCTAAATTAAATTCAAAATCCCTATTCCGAGACAGTCAGTCTAGGGCTGAGGAGGACTGGCATATTTTTGTGTTGGTCTGAAATAGACAATACCCACATGA
>OZ010574.1:32492924-32507924 GCA_963932145.1 Acanthosepion lycidas
AGCAAACTTATCACACCGAACAACTCAGAGGCCTTTTTCTTTATGTGTCGTATCCCCTCAGGTGATTATGGCTCTCCACAACTTCCTGTCCATTGAAGCTCTTAATAAACCTTGTCTTTCTGTTATTTCTCCTAAGCCCTATTTCGCTATCCATTTACGCAAGCTCATTAAGTATGTTATGTGCTGTTTGCCTCTACTCCCCTTAACCTTTAACTGTCCCGTGAAATCAGATTTTCCAAGCCCTCCTTTTTCATTATATGCCCTAGAAACATCAACTGTCTCTTCCTGAGGATAAGTATTAGTTAAGCCTAAAAAGTAATGAAATCATCAGAGACTACTAACCAGGATATATTTACGGATATGTAAAAATCGATAAACCTTGCTTCTCTTACAACCCATCATATCCAAAATGCCTACGCCAGTATCACCTGTCCAAAACACTTAATGATATAATTTCCCCATACATATTCAACAGCTACAGCAACACATCTACAAGCGAATTCTTCCAGATTATTAATGCAACAATACCTAGATATTTACTTATCAGTTACAAACCTGCCTGCAAGCGACGTGTACAGACTCCCTCTTGATCTTCATTTTGCGAAGTCAGGCTTTGAAGATGACCTAGATATGGGACCTTAGCTTCACTCGACGTTGAAAGTCTCTTCACTAAAATTATTTGTGACTGCATTTACAGGCACCTATCAATCGCTCCACCTAAAATTAAATCAGTAACTCTACAAAAATTACTCCACAACAAAGAAAAACATTTGTACGACCAGAAAGAGGTTATCTTCATCCAAATCAATGTCGTCACTACGGGAAACCCCTTAGGTCTTACTTCCTGTAACTTTTACATGACGCACGTTGAAAACAAAATGTTCAAATCAGCAAAATAATCACAAATCTAAACAAGGTATGTTTATATTAGAAAGAAATAATAAGGAAATTATAAATCTAAAGTCAACTGTAGCAAAAAAACACTGCACTAAAATTCTCCAGTCATGGGTAAGACGATAAGCTACATCCAACAGCAAGACATTTGATCAGGTTTTGAGGAGTGTGGAACCACCTCTTAATTGCTGGTGTTTCCAGGTCCACCTTGACCCGGGGTGGTAGCACCTGTTAGGTTCCCAGCTATGGGCAAATAGTTAACTCCCAAACTGGGGTCAAAACACTATGAAAGTGTATAAAGAGATTTTAATACCAGAAATGCTTTGTAAAAAATTATTACCAGCAATAAATTTTTGAAGAAAAAATATTGCCAGCAATACATTTTTGAAAAAAAAAATATTGCCAGCAATAAAATCTTTTTCGGCATTAAATAACCCATTGAGGTTGATATGCCATAAAACAAACCTAACGAAACTATACATTTCTGAAAAAAAAAAATATTACCAGCTATACATTTCTGAAAAAAAATATTACCAGAAATAGATATTTCAAGGAAATAAATATTACCAGCAATACATTTTTGAAGAAAAAAAAAGAAAACACCAGCAATATATTTATAAAGAAAAATATTACCAGCTATAAAAATTGTCGGCATTAAATAACCCATTGTGGTTGATATGCCATAAAACAAAATAAAACCAAACCAACTAAAATTCTCATATGAACACATTCTGTTAACAATAAAATCCCATTGTTATTTAAGTTGAACAACACCAATACGCCTCCTTATATAAAACCCAACTAATAATAACTACTGTCCCCTAAACTATAATAGTGAATGGCCAAAAAGAAATAAATCAGAAGTGATAAAAAATAAAAATAAATACAATAAACTTAACCCCACCTTCTCGCAAGATATTTTTCATTGAACTCAAACATGGAAAACAAACATTTATAATCATTTTCCCAACTTCATTATTGATAAACAAATAAAATTATTCCTACAGAAATTAAACGCCAATACGAAAATACAACACAGCAAAACATTAATATCTTTTACTGTAACCAGATGCACAAAAATTATAAACAACATGAGGTCGCAATACAATGTATCATAAAACAGTTCACCCACTGACCGTAGCAAACATATAAAACGTTCAATATAGAATAGAAAATTAAAATCTGTCTACCTCGTAATTACCGATAAAAACATGCCTATAAAATCCAAACTTCAGACCACCAATTTTTCTGCTCCGTACAAGACTTCGACTCTTGTAAATAAATCGAATTACTACATAGGATATATTAGGTTGGTGTAAAAAATAATGTCGTTTTCTCACATATGTTACTATGTGAGAAAACGACATTGTTTTTGCAACAACCTAATACGTCGGCGACACTGTTGAACGTTGGCGTACCGCTTAAACGATCTCAGTGCCATAAAACCACGTAAATACCCATATACAACTACCTCTACTAGAAAATTCTTTGTAGATAACACCGTTATTTTCAGAAAACCTAATTGTATAAGACGTTTTAACATAACTGAAGCTCTTTATATAAAACGGTTCAAGCCAAGTTTCAATCTTACCTTACTTGACAACGGGAATAAAATGTTGGCTGTCTTTTAAAGACAAGGAATTATTACCACATCTCATCTCCCACAGCTTAGAATTGCTACTATTTTTACACAATACAACTTAGAACATAAACAACGAACCCGTTGAAAATCGCTAATGAATTAGCCGAAAGCGCTTAGGCCAGTAATCACTACGGATAGTCTCTCTCTTAGGCCCCTAAAAAAGAAAACCGAAAGAATATTTCTTAGAAACTGAATAAAAATTTTCAGATTTCTTTTGTCTGTCACATTCGATGAAACGTGCATAAAATAAAGGTTGGTGTACACACACACACACACACACACACACACACACATATATATATATATATAAATATACAAAATCAGATGAGGACGATTAACACATACGTTTCTTTTCAAAGATAGTCTGAGTAAATATATTGACATTACGATGGTAGGTTGTATATGAAAAAGAAGGGGTCACACATCGATCGAGACGCGTCTGTTTAAAAAGCTGGAGAATGCAACTCCATTGAGACAGATTCCGTGGGATTTGTTATCGTTGTGTAAGCAAATCTGAAAACGAGCAAATGTTTATCGAAAATTATTCCCCCTCCTTGATCGCTCTTTACGTCAGTTACTTCATTTTCGACTCTTCTTTTTTTCTTTCTTTCTTTCTTTCTTTCTTTCTTTCTTTCTTTTCCCATTTTCATTGTCTTTTTTCAGTCGATAATTCTGTCTCCTATCTATCTATCTATCTATCTATCTATCTATCTATCTATCTATCTGTTCATATCTATCTATCTATCTATCTATCTATCTATCTATCTATCTATCTATCTATTGACTTTGACTTTGAGACAGTAACTTTTCAAAATAGCATACTTTCTCGCTGCATTTAAAACAATTTTTTTAATTTCATGATGGAAGTTTGGAATCAGAAGCGCACCCCAAATGAATTGGAGTATATCTCGCATCCCAATGCGCACTATGGAAACAAAAAGGTAGCGTCCTCATGACCCTCACGCATGAAGAGGCATCTCAATTGGATCTATTATCGTGAAAGTATTAATGAAAATTATATTAATTAGGATCTCATCGTTTTCTGAAAGTCAACTCCTCACGAACCAATTTGCTTTTCGTTCTGGCAAGAGATATAATGATGGCATATATGTCATCAAACAATTACAGGAAATTTCATACCGCTCCAAAAGAATTTTGTAAACGTGTTATGTCAACCTCACAATAGCGTATGACCTCAACAAAAGAGATTTTCTCCTCATATCTAATGGAAAGCGCCTTCCGAGCTCCAAATCGATCTAATAGAGGTACTTTATCGATCCACAGAATAATGTCTGGCGAAGTCCACAATAGGGAAACATTTCAAACCTCATCTCAGGAGTACAACAAAGAAGAAGTGAGAACCGCAGTCTATTTAATATTTTCCTAGACTATGTCCTGCACATAAACAAGCACAGATATGAAGAGATGGGCACTGATCATTCAAACATTCCATACCACAACCCCAAAAGAATCTACTAATCGAAATCGGCGGTCTTGGTTTCCCTCCCGCGGTCAATGTATTGATGAGGGGTTATATCCAAGACATTGATATTCAAAGATGGGATAAAAATGAACTTGAAAGGATATCAACATCCAAGAAATAGGACTCAAGATAAACCTTCTCAAAAATGGAATTATGATCAGGAATTGAAATGAAAGCAGTCATAGCACCTACCCTGAATCCATCATCAAAATGAAAATGTCTATCAAGTGTTCTAAGAAATAGGACTCAAGATAAACCATTCCAAAACAGAAAACTATAATCTGGAATTGAAATGAAAGCAGTTCTGGCACCTATCCTGAATACATCATCAAAATACAGGTTCTGGAATTAATAACTACAACAAATAAACATTAAAAAAAAAAAAAAAGCTCGGCGTTATAAGAAGATAAAGAAATTGAACATAGAATAGGCTGAACTTGGGGTAGTTTCGTCCAACACCGCAAATTGTTACAAAACCAAAACATTAACCTAAAACCTTGAGTCCTATTTTCAAATAGCCTCGTCAGATCGAGATTTTCACACGGATGTCACGCATGGCACCAAACCCGTTCAGGAATATCTAAACTGTCAGCTGTATACGAACACTTTCCCAGATCAATTTTTAAAAATGGCCTTGAGTAAAGGGAAGATTGTAACTATTATCGAGGACCATTCTTCTTTGAAATTTATTGACTGGCGCTACAAAATCACTAACAAAGAACTGTACCGAATAACAAAAACCACATCACTTGAGGACTTTCAACAGCAGAAACGACAAACATGGACATCACATGTAACTGAAAAAGAAACTAATATAATAATCAAGATATTGATGTCACATACGTCTTCAAACAAAAATTTCGGAAGGGAGCCCCCATCGATAGTGGAAAGAGCGATAACAGCTACTGGACTTGAGTAACCTATTTTCTTGAAAAAATCTAATAAGAGAAAGATTTATAAATTTCAATAGAAATGACCACTGACTGCTCGGTCAATAGATACCGACTCTTATAAAGAAACAGCTCATATCATCATTGTCGTCTATCTATGTTAATTTTTCTTTCTTTTTCTCTCTCTCTCTCTTTCTTTCTTTCTTTCTTTCTCTCTCTCTCTCGCTATCATAGTCGGTTCATATCTATCTATCTATCTATCTGGTACGATTGATAAATTGTCGTCTAAATTAGGCAAAAATGAAAATAAAACTGCTATCTCATTTTAACAGATATATTTACCAAAATTACACAAAAATATCTCTGAAATACTAAAAAGTACATATATTCAATAAAATCACCATTGGCTTCAACCACAACCTCCAGATGACCTTGGAATCTCCTGCATCTCTTCTGGACGGTCTCCTAGTTTAAGATAGTGAATGCTGTCGTAATCCTTGCCTTCAATTCATGTTTGGTGTTACAAGGAGGTTTTGTTGGTTTTCTTGATCAACAGCGCCCCACACGTAATGATCAAAGGGGTTGCAATTTGGGGAGTTAGTAGTCCAGATGTAAGGGGCTTGTGGTTGCAGAAATTGTCAGACAGCTATGACAGCAAGCCAACGGTTGTTCTGTCTGTTCACCATCTTATCCTGACAGAAAAACCAAAGCAGGTTCACTTGGAGCGGATGCTTGAATTTGTTCAAAGCTTCGGAGCGCGGTCTTTTTTATGGTCGTTCATAGCTTTGGATAAAAATTGTCCCTTTCTCGTCTTGTATGATAAATACCGAATGTCTTCATGCCCTACCTGTCTGATAAGAAACTTAGACACTCTTGCGTCCCTGGCTATGGACCTGATTGACGTAGAATGGACTCTGTCAATCATGGCCCGGATCTCACAAACAAATTCGGGAGTTCTTTTCTTATCAGAACGAATAGAGTGAGTTTTTGTGCGGCCCTACCATCGTCATCACCATTAGACTCATCCAACTCTATTCGAATCCTCTACACTGTCCTCAGATTGACTCCCAAACACTCTGAAATGTTCGTATTGGAGTTTCCGGCGCGAATGCCAAGCAGTACAGCAAGGCGTTTCAAAATTTCTGGCGGACTGAGTTACGTTATGGGGCTCTTTTCTCACAGACGGTGCCCAACTGACTCTACCATACTGTGCAGTCGACAAAATAAAAAAAACGAACAAAGCGCATGCACAAAATTATAAATATAAAATGGTAATAATTTATCCATCGCAGCATCTATCTATCTATCTATCTATCTATCTATCTATCTATCTATCTCAGTGTGTTCATATTTAATACCTAGCAAGGTAGCTAGCTATCTTTTTTTATAGTTTAGATTTGATCTCAAACCATTTCGAAACGTGTCTCGAAGATCGATACTGATTCGGGTCGTGAGAAATGTTAAAACTATTCAAGAAAATCATCTTTCCTCACAGAAGAAATCTTCAGGACGAGAGATCAATGGAATCATTTCTAGTCAATTGAATTTCGACTCGCTTCATCAGAAAAATTGGTTTGCAAATGACAAAATAAAACCACCGTATAAACTAAAGGTTAATTCAGTTTTGGTGAGAAAGAAGAAAACAAGAGAGAATTTTGACAAATGAATAAATAAATGAATAAAGAAAGAAAGAAAGAAAGAGAGAAAGAAAGAAAGAAATGTGAGTGTTTGAAATAAAAAGAGAGAACATTATGTAAGAGACATAAGAATGGAGAAAGAAAGAAAAGGAAAAAGAAAAAAGGAAAAAGAAAAAAAGAAAAGCTGACTCTTTGCCAAATCGTTAACAACAAGCAAACCTCTCAGCGTTCAAACGTTTTACTTCATTTCCATAAATCCATCGACCGCTTCAAATAAACTCGCATTCACCATTGTTCAATCTGTAACTATATTGGCTGCTATTAACTCAAGCTACATCCAACAATTTGTTGATTGCTACAAACCATCTTCCTTCATTTGCCTTTCAAATCTTTGTGCTTCCATAACTATTAGCCGGTTTTCCCGCTTCTCTTCTCATCTGTCATTTCCACTCACTCAGGTTTCCGTTTTGGTTTCTCTTAGCCAACTTCAACTCTCGTCGACTTGATATGTTACAGAAGTGAACAGTCGCCATGTTTGTTAGCCTTGTTAAATGTAAGATCGTACTTACTGCAATTTGTATACAGATTAGCCTTCGAGAAAACAGCAGCAAAACATGATGGCTCTGTTCTACGTCAGAAGAGAGGCGAGAAGAGATAGACGATGCTTAACAGGCAGAAATGGCAGATGAAGAATTGGAATTGAGCAAACAATTCCAACCAGCCGGCCATTTTGACAGTCAATTATAACTCTGTAAAAAAACCCCACAAATTCTTTTCATTCGTATTTCTTTAGATTTGTTAAATAAGACCAAAACATATGGTATTAGAAAACAATTTAATCTTTCAGAAAGCATCAAGAATTCATACGGTATCTCTATTTTGTTAATTTTATTTTAATTTCTGTCTATATTTCTGAGATGAAGTATTATGTACACTATTTACATTATTCGGACTATTGTCCTCATCTTTGTCGCCATATTTATTACAACGTTTCGGCCGTTGTACGCTCCGGCCTTCTTCAGGTGGTTGGAATGTCAAACTGAACCCTTTATTTCGCTCACTGGGGTAGACTGTTCTAGTCCCACGTGCCATTTTTAATGGATGTCAGTTATCAGTTGACGCCTGTTAATTTCCATCTGAAAGTTCTCAACTGCCTTAACCGGGTATTGAACTCACACTCTTTGGGTTCTGTCACTGGATCTAACTAACGCCTTTATCCACTGTGCCATGTGTCCTTATTTTAATTTTCTGTGATTAAATTACTATTCTAGAGCCTTCTCCTTAAAGAAATCTAGGGAAATTTTTACACTTTTTTCGTCCAGTTTGAAATGAAACGTTCAGTCTTAATGTGTATTTTGTTTTAGTTCTTAGTTTTCTACTGTAGGTTGATAGTTTAAGGGACATGTCTTATTCCAAATCGTCGAACGTTAGATATTGCATAGGTTGATAAATAGATCTGCATTTTAATTGGTTCAGGCAAAGAATAAAAATAATTTTTAAAGTCGTCTCGGAAAGAAGTGATAATGCGGGGGGGGGAACTATGGCACACATTGGTATCATTAACAGGCTAAGATTGGAGACGAGGTAAAAATGAGATATCTGTAGTTACTGAAGACAAGTGAAATGAAAACGATACATTTTGAACGACCAAAAGATTATGCAAATTAGCATCTAAATTAGTTTAATATGCGATTAATTTATGTGTTAAAAAATTCAAGAACATCATGTACTCAATTTCGCTTATTAGACATTGAATTGTGTAACTTGGTGTCCTCCATAGGTTGTCTTGACTTTTCGACTAACCAGATGAATATTTATGAGCGTTTGAAAAACCGATAACATTTTTGCCCTCGCATATAAATACTTGTTACAAAATAAAATCTTTGCATTTTCCATGATTAAGTTCCTCGGGGGACGAAACACGTCGGCTAAATAAGTTTTAACTTTGTCTTTATTCATATATATATATATATATATATATAAAAGAATGAGGTTGTAGTGGTTCCAACGAGAGAAAAGTATGTATATTAAAAAGAAGAGAAGAGAGGTGCCGTAAACGTTTTTGGTTGTAATGTGGATTTATTTAGAAAAAATATTG
Organism: Acanthosepion lycidas; assembly: GCA_963932145.1. Taxonomy (NCBI): domain Eukaryota; kingdom Metazoa; phylum Mollusca; class Cephalopoda; order Sepiida; family Sepiidae; genus Acanthosepion; species Acanthosepion lycidas. The sequence continues at coordinate 32,501,569 of OZ010574.1, forward strand.
TGTTTTGTTTTACATTGTGTTTTTATGTAAAACAAAACACAATATTTTTTCTAAATAAATCCACATTACAACCAAAAACGTTTACGGCACCTCTCTTCTTTTTAATATATATATATATATATATATTCAATTAATCTTCAAGTACGAATTGAGTTCTCCGAGCCGTTGTCGTATTTCATATAAAAAAAACCCCGGTAAAATTCCCTTCCATTCCGATGATGGCCTAGGGGTAAGATATCTGACTGATGTCAAATCTGTCTGCTGATAGCTGAAAATGTTGGCCATGTGTAATTCATTTCATTTAAATAATTACAAGGGTAAGCTATGAAGCCAATAAATATATAGATGAAAAAAAATAATATTTACTTTTTAACAGTTGTAAACAAAAGAAAAAAAATAATGTCCAAATTAATCGTACGAGTAAATGAATAATTAGTCGTCCATCTTTTACTAAATTGGTAAACATCTATGGACATATTCTGTTGCACTTCATGTGCACAATCTTCAACTAGACTTTCAAGGGATACGTGTCTGTTCATTCTATAAGAGTTCAGTTGGCTGACAGATAGAGCTGGATGAAAGCCAAACTATACATTTTATATTCTTATTTTGAAGATATTCCTGAGCTAATTTAGAAATATGATTTTGGATCCTTGTCATAGTTAATGCTCGAATCAGGTTTCAGTTTCAAATTTTTAACAGACACTTTCAAGTTGACAGCCAATATTTTACAAGAATCCTCATTTTTCATTAAACCATTATTTTCTGTCAATCTTACAGTTCATTTTGCAGATAATCCTTCGCCAAAAACCTGATACACCCTCCTCTATGGTTTGTTGAAGGGATTGATTTCTTTGTATCGAATACCTCGCTTTTATGACTTTAAAATCTTTAAAATGTATAGCACCAAATTTCTAGTTTTGTCTCACCTGACCATAATATATTCTCTTAGAATGAGGTAGGTTTATCAATATGTACATCTGCAAATTCTTAGCAAGATTTAAAATAAATGATCGGCAAACATGGGCCTTTGTGACCGCAAAATACGGTGTTTCAAAAAAAAAAAAATAATAATTAGCTATGTCAATGGGGAAAAAAAAAACATTCTTATTTTATTTCAATTACGTTTACTCTCTCAGTAATGTTTATTTAGAAGATTATAAAAATGAGTTGGCTTTTATAAAGATTTATTATTTACCATTTTATAAAGAAACGAATGCAAAAAGAAATATTTTTATTAAAAAATTTTTAAAAATTACAAAATTATCAAAATATGTAAAGTTTTAAAACATCGAATAATTGCCAATTTTTCCTACCTTCACTCGCTCGGTAATGTTTGTTGCTTTAAAAAGCGATTTTTGATAAAAACCCAAACATATGAAATTGAATTTATTTATGCATTTTCTTTGTTCTTTGTGAATTTACAGCATTTTTTTAAAGAAATTTTGAATAAAAATATTTCTTTTCGCATTCACTTCTTCATAAAATGGTAAATAATAAAACTTTCTAAAAGGTAAATAAGTTTTTTTTATAATCTTCTAAATAAACATTGCCGAAGGAATGAAAGTAGTTAAAATGAAATAAGAGTGTTTTTCCCATTGACACCACCAGAGAGCAGAACATTTAAAAAAAATGTTATTGTAGATTGTAAAATATGCATTTGTTAAATCTTATTACTGCGTCTGCATTCGTCAGATATTCATAACAAAACGAAAGATTTAACTGAGAGGAATGTTTATTTTTTTAAATGAATTAATACCGTGCCAGTATTTTCGGTCAGCACTGTTTGCTTATATAATTTATATATCTATACATAATTATAGGCAACGTTTGTGTTTTTATATTCCCCTCCTCCTTCTAGGCGCATGTTTAGTTAGATCAACGAAATGTCATTGAATCTGATGAAGTCTTTAACAATGAAACGCGTCACGCAAAAATGTTTTTTTTTCCTCTTTTTCATTCAATTTCCTAAAATCTTTCTGCTATATAAAAATGAACGATGTTGAGAGGTTGCTGTATCTTTTTTATAACATCCCCTCAGTTGAATCAATATAATTGATTGTAACGTCAGCCTCAATTTATTGACAGCCATCCATTCTGCCTTTTCTGGTTAGTCCTTTCCTTTCTTATTGCTTTCTTATATCACCTTGTCTAGGAGTTTCTACAGTTTTCTTTCTCTGTCTCAGAGAGGTTTGGTGATGCCCGGGGCTAACTCCTTGATTTTATGCCCCTAAGAATCAAGTAAGAGGGGTCGGGTGGGGCTATAGGGCTTAGTACTGAGAAATGTGACATTTTAAATAGGTAAAAACAGATGAAATATAACTAAATTTTTATCAACTATTTTTTCATTTCACTCTTTGATTAGGTGTCGCTCCGATACTGAGGTCCGGGGTCGTCACATTTTCTGTCCCCAAGCACGCCTTCTGCACGCTACTGCTGTGTATGCAATAAATACAGTATCATCTTACGTTGGTCATACTGAGCCCGACGAAAATAAATCCTGGTAGAATATCAAGCTACCATAGGATAGCCTCGCTCTAAAAGCTGAATGAATCCGGTGAGAGGAGACATCCTTGTCTTAGAGACCTTTCTATTTTTGTTTTCTCGGCTCATTTTCTATATTTCTTGATGGCTGTTTGCTATCATTACAATTTCTGGATTATTATAACAAAGTTTTCCTAGCGGTTCATTCAAATGATGATACCCCCGACGTAATAAAGAAACAATTTTTTTTTTTTTCTGCCTTTTTTTTCCCAGTCAATATCTTGGGGGCGGGGGATGAAATTTCATATCCACTCCGGGTTTAACATTCCTCAGGCCTAGTAGTTTCATCAATGAAAAGCTTTACTTCCGACAAATAGTCACACACACACACACACACAGAGTGAGAGAGAGAGAGAGAGAGAGAGAGAGAGAGAGAGAGAGAGAGAGAGAGAGAGAGAGTGAGAGTAAATATACAAAAATGAATTTGTTACTCTCTGTGCCAAACAAAAACTTTTGCTCTCTCTCTTGTGTATATAGCATTATAACCCCCTCTCTTTGATGCATACTAACTCTTTCTTCTTTCATATTAATTAGAAGAGTGTCGATATTTATGTTGCTTTTATTAAACTTTCAACCATTGCGTTTTTAAGCCTTCTTCTTGATATTTCCGACGATGTTTGAGTAGCAAGCAGAATATATACGCCTACCTACGTATTTTACTTCCTTTCTCCATCTTAGAAAAATAGATATTTCCAATAATAAACATTCTTCGGCATTTTTGAATACCATTCATTACTGATCAAATATTATATATATATATATATATATATATATATATATATATATATATATATATATATATATATATATATATGTATATATATATGATAGAAATTAACAGATTTAAAATATGCTTTCTTCGCTACACAGGAATTACCATGTTTCAAAAACCGAAGCTAAAAACTTCAAATTTAATTATATAATTAAAATTCAAAACATTAATTCTGTTTCATCTTGAAACGAATTTTGGAATAACTTATTTGTAAAATTTACTTAGTTTTAAACGCACATACAATTCATATTTTTTTGTTTCCAAGGATACAGAGAAATCCAATCATTTAGATAGGGACGGTAGCGTGTTCATTTTTATTAACTATTGTTGTATCAATTATGAGTTAATTTTAGGGAGGGTATGGGTGTATTTTATACGAATTTTGACATCTGTTCAACCCATGTCGTCTGTTTCTTTTTTTATCAACGACAAAAACTTTTTCGGCATTTTTTCAGTTAAATTCGTACTTGTATACTTAAAGATTCTTTCTAAAAGGAGTGTTTGGGTTAGAATACATTATATTGAACTACAATTTAAAAATATTATTTTTACTCGTAATTACTAATAGACTAATTTTCTTTTTAAATCAAGTAAATGTAATAGAATTACTCAAATTATTTAAAAATTATTATTACATATCAAATATAAGTATGTATATTACCAGCTCCCATTTTTTTTATTTTTAATTTTAATTTTATTTTCAATTATTATATTATAATATATATATATATATATATATATATATGTATCCTTGTGCAGGTATGCAGAAAATAGAAAAGAACACGTTGGGTGCATAATCCGGGGTTCCTTAGTATTTTTGTTTTTATTTTTAAAAAACAGTGCTCCATACAGAAGTAGAGCTTATATTATAATAATATTTTTTGTTTAAAAATATGATTCCTTCGAATCATATTTTTAAACAAAAAATATTATTATAATATATATATATATATATATATATATATATATATATATATATATATATATATATATATATATATAATAAAAATTACAATAAAATTATTTTACATCACTATAAAAAATGATTTATTAGGGAAATCATTTTTATCATTAGTTATCTAACATCGCCTGATGAGGTACCATCTTATTATCAAAACAAATGTTTTGTGTATCGATGTAAAATGTTTGTATTGTGATTTATTAAAATAAAATGTTATAAGAATATTTTGCTGTACTTTGTATTGAGCACTTTTAAAAAAAATATATGCTACGAACTGTGGATTTTTACTCCATCTAATCTTTCTCTTTTGACTATATATATATATATATATATATATATATATATTTATTTATTTATTCGAAAACCATAACATAAATATATGTGGTGATTTTTATAACATATTTAAGTTATTTACTCTGTATTGACCACTCTTTTAAGAATAGTATTTGTTGGTTATTGGAATTTATTCCGTATATACCAATCTTATACTTGGATATATATATATATATATATAATGGAATTTCTATCTGACATTATTATTACAAACGTTATTTTTTTAACAACTCAAATACATGTTCCCACTAAAACATAACATTTATCGTAATAAGAAAAAAGTACAAACACACGCACACACACACACACACACACACACACACACACACGCGCGCGCGCGCACACACATAAATATATATATATATATATATATATATATATATATATATATATATATATATATGTGTGTGTGCGTGTGTGTGTGTGTGTGTGTAAACAAGAAGAAAACCTTGAAGATTCATTTCGGTTATAATTTATTTCGTGAATATCTATATATTCATCTTTTCAGACCGAAATCTTTTAGTAAAAATTAGAATCTGTTTAAGAGCACGAAGAAACTGCAGCCCCAATACTTACCTGAAGAAACATACATAGAAAACACTTTCAAAAACCTCCAATATTCTCATTACTTCATCCACATTATTAACAATAATAACAATGACAATAAACTACATAGAAATAGACATATAATACTAACTACTAACTACATAACAAAACAAACTTAACAATATGAAAATAATTACAACCACATCCCAAACTATTATGGATCTGATCAGATCCAAAAGTACTCATAACTAATAATTCTGAAGCAGGTATTTATAAAATAAACTGTCACAAATGCTCCTCAGAAATACATTTGGGAAATTTGCATAAATAATAATAAAAAAAAACAAAAACAAAAAAAATTTCTATGAACATAAAAGGGATCTTACACACAACAATTTATCAAATACCTTAGTTATACAATAAATAATTTCAACTAGAACTTTGATCTAAAGAATGCTACACTCATTAAAAGAGAAAATTATTTACTTCGACGGAAAATTCTACCGCTATCGAATCTGCTGCGCCCCGGTTATTTTTTTCAAATATATCAGTTCCTGAAATAATTAATCTTTTCCCAAGTCAATATACATGACCATAAAAATGTTAAGAAATTAAAAGAGGGATAATTTCATAATCTCCTGTTATTTAAAATATATAATACTTATATCAATCACAAGCGAAAATAATTTAAATATTATAATAATTACATTAAAAAAAATAAAAAATAAAAATAAAAATTAAACACCGACAACATTTACTAACTGTCGTTAGATATTAAATGACGTCACTTAGCATCGCCCATAATTTACATCGACTTTTCAGTTATCGTGATGAATATTTATGAGCCTCTCTTGAATTTAAACATTTTGAAAAATTAACATTTATACTTTTGTTTATAAATATTTGTTTGAACACAAAAACCTCACATTTGCCTTGATGAAGTCCAACAGAGGACAAAACGCGTCGGCTAAGATAAGTTTGTTTTATATATATATATATATATATATATATATATATATATATATATATATATATAATCTTAGCCAACACATTTCACCCTCTGAGGACTTTATCCAGGTAAATGCAAGGATTTTTTTTGCAACAAGTATTTAGATATGAGCGTATCACACATACACACACACATGTATATCATTAGTAATTCAAAAATTAATCTTGTAACTTCATATAAAACAGGAGAGA
>OZ010574.1:32512924-32535424 GCA_963932145.1 Acanthosepion lycidas
AATCTCTTAAAAATCCAGTATTTCTCCTATAGATATGCTTCCGAATAAATTAGTAAATTTAAGAATTAATAAGTAGGACTTTATAAAAGGAAAACACCTTTTTGCTTAAAACATTATAAAGAGAACGTTTATTTACGCACGATAGCCTGTAAGCTGCCATGAAGGTCATAGGTTAAAACTTTTAAGCAACAGTTTTCTACTGTCACCCCATTTCTTAAAAAGCACACGAAAAAAATTAGAAAAGTAGAAAAAGAAATACTGAGCACCAGCGGTAAATTATCTTCAGTTTTATATAACAAATAATTTAAGCATATATATATATATATATATATATATATATATATATATATATATATATATATATATATATATATATATATATATATATATATATATTTCAATTAAAAGTGCAATTATAATTTACGAATTCAAGAATCATTCATACAAATATTCATACTATATTTGTTTTTTGTATGAATGATTCATGAATTTGTAATATATATATATATATATATATATATATATATATATATATATATACATATATATAATTTTATAGGCTTTTATGAAACTTTGTATTAATTTTATTTTTATACTACATTATAAAAATTAATTAAAACCTAATTAAATGATTCTTTTCTGTTTAATTCATTTATTTTACTTTTTGATTATTTTTTACCTGCTTAATGTCATGAAACATTTAATTGCACCCATTGAGGTCTTTTTTTTAATTTTTCGGATTTTAAAATTTACGAAACTAAATAAGAGCTAAAAAATGGATGGGGGAATTGATAAAACCCAATACTGATTAATATATATATATTTATATTAATATATATTAATATTCCGAAAGGGATATTTATCTAACTTATTTTGTTCTTATTTGATCTTCAATAATAATAATAAAAAAATATAACTAATCGAATAGTTGCGAAAATAATAACTATAATTCATTTAAAAGTATTTCTGGTGCGGAAATGACATGAAAGTATACATTTTTCGAGTTTCAAGACGCATATTTATTTAATAAATAAAAAATAGAAAGTTTTCTATGCTAGATTTTTCTCTTTCTGGATGGTTGGATAATCTATCTATCTATCTATCTATCTATCTATCTATCTATCTATCTATATATATATCTATCTATCTATCTATCTATCTATCTATCTATCTATCTATCTATCTATCTCAACCTGTTCATTATCTATCTGTCTGTCTATCTCAACCTGTTCATTATCTATCTATCTATCTATCTATCTATCTATCTATCTATCTATCTATCTATCTATCTATCTATCTTTTCTGGTATCAGCAATCAGGTGAATTTAAAAATCACACTAAGTAAATTTGTCAAAAATAAATATTCGTTGTTGAGTTTTCCTTGTCAAATCTGAAAGAAAATAAAGTTAAATTTTACGAGCCCCAAACTTTCAAGAAAAATTATTTTTTGAGTTTCATTGAATTATTTTTGTATGGTTTCAGGAAGAAATTTTCATCATTTTCTGATATAATACTACAACACCCGCAACCTTTTTTCATTTTACTGAAATTACTTATATTAATGGATTTAATCTTTATAAAACTATAAAAAATATTTGTCATCACTCCATCCATTTTAAAAGTATTCATTCATCAAGTATCGAAATGGGTGCGTAACTAACCCCTTAAAAATATTTCTAGCAAGTTTTTTTTTTTAATAAAATAACAATTTAATATACAATTCATTCATTAATGAATAAATTCTAAAAATTTCATTTAAATCGGATCATTCCCCGATTTTTGGTAATTTTTTTAAAAACAGCGTTTTTTTTCTTTGATTTCATTTCAGGGAAAAACGCATCCATTTTAGTGGTATATATTTTAAACAGTGATTTATTGAAATTAGTGTTTTCCTCTTGGTATCGTCACCAACATACAATCGTTGCACTTTCCGCTGTATTCAGATGTAAGTCTTAAGTTTCAAGGAATCTTGTACGTGGGTTCTTTCTTCAATCCACAGAGGTAGAGACGGTTCGTATTCTGCTGTCAATGCGAGAAGATATTTCAAAGCAGTTTTTCCTCTGCCTCGTCATGCCGCTTCGGCTTGTCTGATTCACGCAGTCATAATATATGATTTTTTTTGTTTTTTATTGCTAGGTAATTCGATTAACCAACTCTTTTTTTTTTTTTTTTTTTTTGTACCCGTGTTTCCCGCCAGACACTTCGGCGATAGATGTTTGGAACCGTAACCCTGATATCGCTTATCTGCCTCTTCAACTCTTCAAGTGTATGACGTCATTCGATGGTGGAATTTTAAAAGTCTTGTGTTTAATTTTTATTCTAGGTGCAGATAGGTAGGTGTCGATATACGATGCTTCCCCAAAAGTCGAAATAAACATGTATTGTAAAGTGAAGAATAAAAAAAAAAAAAAAAAAAAACTTTTATATTGATGATCACTTTGTTTTCAAACAAGGAAAACATTTTTTCAAGGTGAAAAAGTAAGATAAAATTGTAAGAAGTTGTTTCTTAGTGAGTTCTTTTTAATTTTGTTACAGTCTATTGTTAATAATAATTGGTTCCGCTCACGGCTGGGAATGTCATTAAATTTCTTTCTTTCTCTTATGATTTTATTTTCAGTTATCACAACACTTGAACAAATATGAAAATCAATGGATAAAGGGGAATAACTCTTGCAGCCAAAATGCATGATATTAAAGAAATTTAATTTAATACAGTACAAAGCTACATGAGGGGATAGGAAGAAGATTATATTGCGCCAATTCCCCTAACAAGAAAGAAAAAAAACTAAAACATAAAAAAATGTATTTTAAATAATTTAAATGTGTTATTTGAAGTTAAATTAATCCGAAAAAAATATTGGCACGGTCACGCATCGAAACATTATTGACGAAAAATGAAATCAATAGATCTCTTAAAAATTCAGTATTTATCTTATAGATTTGTTTCAAAATAACTTAATACATTGAAGAGTTAATTAACTGGATTTTGTAAAGATAAAACTTACATTTTTTTTGTTTAAAACATAGCCAAAAAAAAACAAAAAACAAAACAAAAAAAAAAGAACAAAAATAAACAAACAAAAAGAAAAACGAAAACAAAAAAAAACAAACAAACAAAAAAAAAACAGCAACAAATAGCAACAAAAACATTTATCTATTCACGGTAATCCGTGAGCTGTCAGGTCAACACAATAGTCTTCAGTCACCCCTACTTAAAAAAAAAGAAAAGAAAAAAAGGTGCGTAAAAGTGAATTAAGTACAGAGAACACAAACTACTAGAATCTAGAAACCGGTACTGTTTATGTTTAAAACTTATCTTTAACTGCATATTGACAATAGTTTCTAAATATACATTTCAAAAAAATTATAGAGGCTTTTATGAAACTTAGGTGAAGTAATAACGTTCTGTCTTATACTGCCATAAAAATATAAAAAAAGAAATTAATTAAATATAGTTAAATGGTTATTTCGGGTTTTCCTCGTTTCATATAATTGTTGATTATTTTTTTCCCTATTTAATGTCATAATTGCACCCGAAAATCTCATTTAAATCGTATGATGCATTGATTTTTGGTCATTTAAAAAAAAAAAACTGGGGGTGTGGTGCACATTTTTGGTGATACCTTATATATATATATATATATATATATATATATATATATATATATATATATATATATATATATACATAATATATATATATATATATATATATATATACACATAATATATATATATTATGTCGTACAGTTTAATTTATATTGCAATGAATCATTCATACAAAAATTAACTTGTAATATATATATATATATATATATATATATATATATATATATATATATATATATATATATATATACATATATATATATATATATATATATATATATATATATATATATATATATATATAAAAGAACGAAGAGTATGATTTCAGCGTTCAAAACCTTAATTTAAAAATTGCTCAATACAAAAGTAGACCCGTATTTATTTATTATGCAGTGTTACATTAGGACAACCACATTCCCACGACATGTACAGTTTTGTAGTGGTACATGTTCTAATGTAATTATATAGTTACTGCATAGTATATATATATATATATATATATATATTAAAAGCTCATATATATATATATATATATATATATATATATATATATATATATATATATATATATATAAAAGCTCAAACACTAATATTCTATGGTTATAATTTATTATGATGGAACATTCGAATCGTAATCACGATCCAATTCATCAGACCTGTAAATTCAAAAAAAATTATATTCTTACCTCTGTCCTGGACACTGAGCTCTACCTGGATTCTATCCTCTTCGGAATTTATGTATATAAAATTTATGTATATATATATATATATATATATATATATATATATATATATATAAGAAATATAGTCTTAATGTGTGCTATATTTATGGAATAAAGTGCTCAATATCAAAGATAGAGCGTGTGTAAATATAAAAGTGAACATAGAAGTCAACACTTAGAGGCCACAGTCTGTTTCATGCTAGATGCAATCCTCAGGCCACATATGCCTGACGATTGCATATAGCATGAAACAGACTGTCGCCTCTAAGTGTTGACTTCTATGTTCACTTCTATATATATATATATATATATATATATATATATATATATATATATATATATATATATATAATTAAATTTGTAACTGATAATTTTATTGATTGAAGAATATATTTAATTTGGCAACTAAGCGATAGGAAGTTTTTGGAAATTTTAATTATTTTTCCATTTTTAAACTGAAGGTTTATTTGTATATTTAAAACTTTTTAATAAACTTACAGTATTCAATTTTTTATTATGCAACGACTGTTTTAGATTTAAATTCTCATCGATTTTTCATAACACTTTATTCATTGAAAACCTAGCATCGAACATCCTTTAAGATGATGTTGAACGAACTTTTTATTTTGTGTCAGTCGCAGCGGTCTTTTCAATAGAGTTGACGAAAAGTCACCAGGGATTTCAATATTCAGCAACTCCTTTATTTTTTTGTTTTAAATTTATAATAACATAGTATCATTTACTGTATATATAGGGGAATTATATATATAGGAAAATTCTTTCAGAAAAAATATTAAAAATAATTTTTTCAAAATCATTAAATCAATTAATTTGTGACTTTGTCCCAGACTATATATTTTTTTTTCTTATATCCTCATCGGCCCTTCCATGAGATTTCAGAATGTAGTTTCACATATCCTAAGCATTTATCATCAAATACAATTTTCAGGAAATCTTTATTTTCATATTAAGGAAAAGGAATTAATCTTTTTAGTCATTTTATGTAATTTTTTTCAAATTAATTTCCTAACACAAAAAACAAAACAAACAAAAAAACAAAACAAAACAAAACAAAAAAACCCCACAAAAAACAAAAAAAAACCCAAAAAAAACAAAAAAAACAAAACAAAAAAACAAAAAAAAACAAAAAGAAAACAAAAAAAAAAAAACAAAAACAAAAAAAACAAAAAAAAAAAAAAAACGCCAAATCTCTCACCTTCATCGAGAATCTCTTTTTTATGCGGGAATATCGTACGAATCATTTTTTTTTTTTTAATTTTCTGTCGATGCAATATTTCTTTTTTTTTTTTCTTTCTTACTCGGTTGATCGTTCGGAATTCTCATAAAGAATTAAACATTTTGTTCTACTTATAATTGAAATAAGAAACATTTTTATTCCATTTAAAGCCCATACCCGCATCTTTCTTAATTTTCCTATTTTGAAGAAAGACATTTCGCGACATAAGTTCACCAAAATTTTGAGTTCCACCTCGTAATTTATTGTCTGAACTTATATTTGTAATTATTTTTTTGTTGTAAGTTTTGATTGGCTAAAAAATATCAAAATAAACTGAACAATGTCATTCGAGTGAAGATTTTGCATTACTGAATAAATTAAGAAAACAAATGTTTAAAAAAGAAAATATCTTAATAAATAAATATAATTATTACGAAATCGGACAAAGGATCGTGTGTTGTTATTGTATTGTGCATTACAATATAGTTAATGATGAGAAGAAATTCGTTAAATTGCGTCCGGTTGGGACTTTTAATAAACCTAAAACTACTACGCTTAATTTTCAAAAACGTTTAAATCAAATTATTTAAGGAAAAAGATCCCGCAACTGATATTTATGGGGTTGTAAGGCCGGGTGGGCACATAGGGTAAATCTTCCAGTACGACCTAATCTAAGGTTGGGTCTGTACAACACCAGTTCGCAACGGGGTTGGCTGACTAGTGTTGGATACGGGGATTACATTGTAAAGCTAAAGAGTAAGACTCATTTATTAGGTTGGTGCAAAAATAATGTCGTTTTTTGACGTTAAAAAATACGTCAAAAACCGAGATTATTTTTGCACCAACCTAATATATTTATCAATTATATGCAAAACTGTCCGTTCAATTCTGATATCAAACTTATTTCTTTTAACTTCAACAATTTATTTACTTGTGTCCCACTTCAAGAAACACTCGATATTTGTGTATTCATTCTTTTTCATGAAACCGTTTTTTATTGGAAATATGTTTTTTATTGGAAATAGATGCCAGTTGAGTTCAGCTTCGATATTGTGTATAGGCAGGTTGATGAAATCGCGATGAATTCAAAGAATGTAGTCTTTGGAGATTAAATCCGCATTGACTAATGGATTCATTTTTGTGGATCTCTATGGGATTGATCTAGGGGCCATAGGGTTATCAACAGAATACAATCACAATTCATTCTTGTAAGACTGATTTTTTTACCAAACGTGTTTTCCGATGAAAAAGAAAAAGTAAAAAAATATTGCATAATCATATAAAGTTGAGTTCTACGATGGCTAACATTTTCGTTGTGTTTTACGAGCAAAAGCTGATTGCTTGTATCAGACGACCTAGCTGTTATTTTCGGTATACATAATCCTTTTTAGCTTTGTGAGTTTCAGTGTGAGTTGTGGGGCCGCGGAGGTTTTCCATGAAGCGTTAAATGGATTGCATTCAACTCACCATTCCACGAGTTAAAATGGAGAGGAACATTGTTTTGTTCCTTCTGTATGTTTCATCACAAAGATTCTATTAGGTTGGTGCAAAAATAATGACGTAATAATGTCGTTTTTTGAGGTTAAAAAATACGTCAAAAAACGACATTATTACGTCATTATTTTTGCACCAACCTAATATTTTTCTAACTTCAGAAAATCACTTTTACTGGTTCATTTACGGTTGGAACTCATTTTTGTCGTTTACCCAGCACAAGATCAAAACCTGTTCCTTAATGATTTTTCTAAGACTAAAATAGATTCAGAAACAGAATTTATTAAGAAAATCTTATGTGATGACGGCTTTTCCTTTGGAATTGGTCCAATCTTGGATTCGTGCTAAGATTGCCATTTTGATGCTAATCCACGTATTGTTTTCATTTCCAAACTAAAATGTTACAATCCATCCGTAAAAAATGGCCTGCCTGTCTGCCTGCCTGCCTATCTATCTATCTATCTATCTATCTATCTATCTATCTATCTATCTATCTATCTATCTATCTATCAAAATAGTTCTGTTTCTTATCAGTTTAAGTGGCACTATGAAACTGATTACATCGGTAGAACAACCCATCTTATTGGATAGTCTATTAGGTCCTACGATGGCTAACGTTTTCGTGGGATTTTACAAACACACAGACGACCCAGCTGTTATTTTCGATAGATGAACCCCTTGTGTGTTTCAGAGCGTGTTGGAACCGGATGTTTTCCATGAAGCGTTAAATGGATTCATCGCAAAAGTCTTGTGCGACACATTGGAAGTGGAACAATCCGTTCTAAGATTGCACAGTTCCAATAACCTAAACGGCTGGGTACCGATAAACGCCTTGTTTACATAAAGTTACTGTACATTAGTGAGATTAGTATGAGATTTGCTAAACAAATTCCTACTTGCGTTAGGATTTATCATTTTGCTGCCAATCCACGTATCATTTTCTATTCCAAACCAAAACGTTAAAAATAAAATCCATCCGTAAAGATGGCCGATCTATCTATCAAAATAGTTCTGTTCATTATCAGTTTAAGTGTTACGATTAAATGGGTAAGAAAATCTAAATTATTGGAGAAGAGAATTTCCCATGTATTTGTGAGAGCGAACTTCAAAATTTCCTTCAGTAAATGTAAGTGATCCAGTAAATCCAAGTCTGCAATTTCTAAACATTTTATTAAGAATAAGCACCGCGATTTGGCCAACCGCGAGTGACTGTTTGATGTGTTGAGCCGTTCGCATTCAGCATTCGCAATTTCAACAAATCGAGGCAACCTTCTTTATGCAAAAAAAAAAAAAAAAAAAAAATGTTTATTTAGTCACATTAGAGCTTTATAACCTATGTTAATATATTATTATATGTGTATTTCATATCTTCAAGTTCACTTTTTTAATCGTGGCGCGCGATTTATTTTTCCTCGATCGAGCGAGAGAGGAACGACAACTGGTCAGCATTTCCGCCATCTTTCTGAATATATATTTTCTTTTTCGCATTGACATTTTCTTTTTATTTCCCTATTTTCCTCTTTTTTTTTTCATTTTTAAGTAAAAATGTTTTTGTAACAATAACTAAGAAACACTTAAGAAAATTTTGATTATTAAGAAACTGAATTAATTAATTTATTAATCTATAGAAAAAGAATAAGAAAATAAAATATAATGTTGCGATTAAGAAAAAGAATCGAAACATACGGTGTACCAAAAGAGGTACACCGTTTTCAGATCAAAATAAAATAATGTTACACTTACAATATAAATAGGTACCCTTGCTATTTATCTTGAGCTCCTTGATAAGAATCTGCAATATTATTGGTCTTGATCTGGCTGCTCAGCTCCACTAACTTTCCCACCGCCGCAATGTTGCCTCTCTATGTCTTTACTATAAATACTTTCATGGTAATTGTTCGGATAAACATCCTCGCTATGGTACCTCGAGTTTTTTAATTAGGCTGACGTCGAGATTTCATCAATTTACAGTTGAGCTGTCTAGATGTAGCCGTAAGTTCTATGCTAACAATTTCTTCTTTCGCACTTCTCGCTTGTGGGACTATCTTCAGACTCCATACTTTCCAGCCAACTTTAATCTGCAAAAATTTACATGCAATGTCAGTCGCTATCTGCTGTCCACCTGATTACTCTCTTCTCTTTCTGCTCGTCATTAATGTTTTCGTTCTTAATTCTTACATACTCCTTGTGTTTTTGTGGCTTTACTGCCTTGCTTGGGGTGGTTTCGATTAAAAATAAAACGTTCAAATATAAAATATGATATATGAACTGTATAAATAATTTATTATTAGGTTGGTGCAAAAATAATGACGTACTAATGTCGTTTTTTGACGTTAAAAATACGTCAGAAAACGACATTATTACGTCATTATTTTTGCACCAACCTAATATATAAATATTTTCCAAAACATAAATATTTTTATCGGTTTAAAATAGTTCGTTAAATATTGCACAATAAAATTCACCTCAAGTCATGTGCTTTTATTTTACTTTATTCATATTTAAAAAAAATAGATTTTAACTTTTTAAAAATATCGCAAGAAGTTATTTTTTTAAATTGAAAAATATATAACAGAGAGTAGGTCTGAATGAAGTCGTTGTAAATTATGCTTTCAACATTCCTGAGAATAAATTCTTTTTGAGAATAATTACTCATACCTGGCGCAATATTTAAGGATATTTCGTATTTCAACAATTTATAACATTATTTATGATTTGTTGTACCTTATTTGTCACTTTTCAAATTTGATCCAAGTCCACTTTATATAGCCTATGACACGCAACGAGTGATAGCAGAAACGTGAAACTTAAATAACGATCCGAACTTTGTCTCTTTCAAGTAGTGACACTGTGAAGCGTTCTTGCTCTGTCTTAATAATCTAGGCATTGTGCCCTTCTTGGTAGCTGCCTGTCGTATGTTTTTTCTTGTTTTCTTAGTTTGTTTACTTTCCCGTTTTCTTGCATAGGTTTTCTTGGTTTTTGTTGTTAATAATATAATTGTTTTCTTTTTGAGTCTATTTATTTTTGAGTCTATTTATTTTTGAGTGTTTTTTTTTCTTTCTGACAGGCTTTTTTAGACAGTATATCGGGCAGGGTAGATTGGATAGATACCAGATTCTACAGAAGATTCATTAATAAACTAATCAAAGTCTATGTAGCAAAACCACGAAAATTTCAGACGAGGAAAAAGAGAGAAATGTACAGGAAAATTTGGAATGAAGAGAAATAAAAAAAAATAGTTAACTTTGGGAGAAATAAAATGACATAAATATATTTTTCAAAAGCGACGAGGCTGCAAGTGAACTTGGAAAAACCTTAATGACAAACAAAAAAATGAATCTAACTTCATAATTGCTGACAAAGCCAATAACATAGAAAAATGTAACCGTTTTAATAAAAGTTAACGGTTATAGAATGGTAACTTGCAGAGTCGAATATGAAAAAAAAATTAAAGAAGAAGGTTTTTTAATCAAAATTTACAATGTTCTAAAAAAGAAGGAAAAATTTTAAAAAATAAGTAAAAAATACTTTGATCTTTCCTCTCAATAAAGCATTTAGACGCTAAAATTTTGTTTTCATCAACTTTGGCGTCTTTTTCATCATGCTATGCTCTGTTTTTAGCGATCTCATGAAGGTACCTAAGTTAACGGTTATAGAATGGTAACTTGCAGAGTCGAATATGAAAAAAATTTAAAGGAAACAAAACGATTGTCAGAAAGAAAAATCCTAATAAGCTCAGAGAGAACATTTCTAAATTTCAGGTAGGACTCAAGAACAGGATCCAGACATTGTGGAATGATGGAAATAACATAGAAAATATTAATAACAAAATGGCAGTTATTATGAAAGGATCTACGGAGTTAACAAAAAAGTCAACGGGAAATAGAAATAACAAAGGGAAATAACTCAAGAACTAATGACGATGTGGAGAAATCTGGTTGTAAATATTAAAAGTGATAAAATTAAAAAAGACAAACAGAATTAAAGAAAATAATCTTGCTGATTATTTTCTTTAATTCTATTTGTTTGAAAAAGAAGGGACTAAAGAAAGATGGACTTGGAAAATATCGAAATAATTATCAGAAAAGAGAAGCGATAGAATTAGCTGACCAATGGAAAAACAGAAACGTTGAAGTTATATACGATGAAAAGACATTAAGAGAAAAAACCTTTAAGAATAACCGATGCGCATTATGCAAATGTTTGCCTTGAAAATAATAAATAGAAAATATTATCAGTTATCTCGAAAATATTTGTAATGTTTTTGAGGTAATAGCAGATTAAATAATCTTTGCGCTGTAAAAATGTGAAGGACATTAACCTCTACCATCGAACATAGCAATAAATAAAATAAAACAGGACAGATAAATACTATCGGACTCTGAAATCGAAACTGGTAGAAAAAGTAAAAGAGAAAAACACGCATAAATCTAGTGCGAGGAAAATAAGATATTTTTGTTTTATCTTTTGCTCATAATTTCTCTTAGAAGTAATGGCAGCTAAATTGAATGGCAACTAAATTGAAGAAACTTTACAGAGGATAATAATAAGGTTAAGAATTAACGGATCCAAGATACAAGTGTTTTACGGATGGAACTACAGCAGGGGTCAGCTACCCTAAGGATAAAGTTTAACATTTATGAGTTACTATAAAGAAATTAATAAATGTTTGTGTAGTGTTGCTGACTCACGGGAAGTAGTATGCACTCAACTGCCTCATGGGTAATAGCTGTAGCTATTAGGTTAGTGCAAAAATAATGTCGTTTTTTGACGTATTTTTTAACGTCAAAACCGACATTATTTTTGCAGCAACCTAATATTTACAGTCTTTGTGACTTCATATATAAATGAGTCATCTCATCTCCCTGTACCGAAGAAATTTTATCCCCTGGTACTTCTGGGAGCTTTTGTCTCAATAAACCTGTCATTTGGTTAATCCATAAGGGTAGCCTCGAAATTGATTGTATTCTATCCATAAGAACAGCAGGATGAGATGAGTTAGTTAAGGAATTACATGTGTAATGTGAGAGACTATCTGAGCGCAAAATCCATGCAAAAAATAGATTAAAACTGTTGACTGGCAGGATTTACGGTTTGGTCAAAAATGACGTACAAGACGCTCAGCAGAGAGACTCTTATGAAGATGTAGCTTGAGCCAGACCGGCTACCTTGAAATCCATGCTTGGCAAGAAAGAGCGAAAGGCTCTTGGGAAGGAGTTGGAAAAATTAGAAAATAGTGGTTGGGTGAAAGAGGATGAAAAAGAAAAAAATAAACAGGGGTGGTAGCAAAAGTCCTGCTGGAACTGACGGCATGTAAAGCTGAAGTGTCGCGATCAGGTGTCAAAAAGTGGTAGTAGGTAAGAAGTGTTGTTGTGTTCTTTCCTTTGCAACCATGCGCTGGATATAACAAGGAAAGAACATCTGTGCGACGGATGCTATAAACCTATGCCCATGAACTTACACTCTGGTGTTTTAAGGATGGAAAAGATACGGACATAGGGCAAAAGAATATCTCGTTAATTAATGTCTAACCTAAGAACGGTATATTTAGGGCTGTACGGGGTATGGAAATTTTAAGGTGTGAGAGCAAAGAAGGAAATGATGTCGACATCTGTCTGGGTAGAAAGAAACATTGCTTCTTAGAAAAGTGGGAGAGTGTCCTGGAACATACTAAAACAGCTTTAAACACGTCTGCATCACTCCAGAGTGAGTAGAGGAGGATGGTTAGAATAAAAATGATTACAAAAATGTATTTCAAGTTCAGAGAGAGAGAGAGAGGGGGGAAGAGAGAAAGAGCGGGTGAACGAGAGAGGGAGGAAGAGCGGGAGAGAAAGAAAGGAAGCCAGAGAGAGAGAGAGAGAGAGAGAGAGAGACAGAGAGAGAGAGACAGAGAAAGAAAGCGAGAAAAAGAGAGAGGGGAAGAGAGAAAGAGCGAATGAGCAAGAAAGAGAGAGGGGGAAAGGGAGGAAGAGCGAAGGAGAAAGAAAGGAAACTAGAGAGAGAGAGAGAAAGAGAGAGTAAGAGAGAGGGGAAGAGAGAAAGAAAGGGTGAACGAGAGAGGGAGGAAGAGCGAGAGAGAAAGGAAGGAAGCCAGAGAGAGAAAGAGAGAGAGAGAAAGAAAGCGCGAGAAAGAGAGAGGGGAAGAGAGAAAGAGCGAATTATCAAGAGAGAGAGAGGGGGGAAGGTAGGAAGAGCGAATGAGAAAGAAAGGAAACTAGGGAGAGAGAGAGAGAGAGAGAGAGAAACTGGAACTTGTACAAAAGCTAGAACGCTAAAGGCATAAAGATTACAGGCAGCTCTTGTGTTGGAATTGTGGTATGGAAGACCAAATGTGAAGAAAAAACAGGGAGAAAAGGTAAGCTGGCGTGAAAGGGTTAAAAATATAAAAAAGATGCAGACCGAGAGAGTTCGGTAGGCAGAATGGAAGTGCCAGGCGAAGGTGTGGTCGAGTAGGAGGTGTTCTTCGTGCGATGACGGAAACCATTTAAATGAAAATTGCATTGTGAAACGCGCGCACGCGATATATATATATATATATATATATATATATATATATATATATATATATATATATAGATAGATATAGATAATATTAGTGGTAAATATACATATATATGCAAAATCCACAGGTGCATATATACACATGTATATTTTAGAATAAAAAATTTCCGAGAGGATAAAATCCAGGTAGAACTCAATGTCCAGGACAGAGTAAGGATATAATAAAAAGGCTTAAACACTATAAATAAACTGATTTAAAATATGTTTTTTTGCTACACAGTATTAACCATTAGTTTCATTTAATCCTCAATTCGTTTGAGGATGAAATTGAACTAATGGTTAATACTGTGTAGCGAAAAAAACATATTTTAAATCAGTTTATTTATAATATTAATGCTCTGTAAATTTACATTGAGCACTATTTTGTAAAAATAAAAATATCAATAAGAACACCGGATTATATATCTTACTGTTCTTTCTTTCTTTATATATATATATATATATATAAAAAGAGAGAGAGAGAGAAAGAGAGGATGAGAAAGTGACAGTGATAGTCGAGATAGACAAAGAGAAGCAGGATGAAGAAGAGTGGGCTATAATTTATGAAGGAATCGAGTTAAGATTTCGAGGTCAAAGGGAAGAAAGTGAAGCCTCAATAGACACAAAAGTAACGGTGTCGATGTCATTCATTTGAGACATTCAAAGAACTCGGAATAAATGATAGGCAATTAAAATCTGTCTAATTTCACTATTACGCAAACTGACGGCGTGAAGATGGCAGTTATCTCGATGACAGCCATACTAGATAAAGGCGGAGAAATTGAAGCCTTATAAAGACTTCATGGGTCTAATGGTTGTTGCAGTCTTTGCTTTGGCGCTGTGAATGGCTAAAAAAAAGAAGGTACAGATCGATTCAGATATACTCCCATTGAGAATCTTAACTGACGAAATCCCCCTTGAGAACGTTGAAGACGCGACACTCTTATCAGTGGTGGCCGTTAAGTTAACCCTTTTTATCCCCGTGTTTTGTCGCGCAAGGTTACAGCGTGAAGTACAGGGGAGTGTTTATACTAGCTGATGAATTTCATGCAGAAATTTAAGAACTAGTACTGTTGGAGCGGGGAAGGGTTATGCAAATCGATTAGCTAAAAAAAAGTTATTTCAGGTTTGATACGGAGCAGGGCAATAGAAATAAACGCCTGATCCCAGGTGAGATATGAAAAGAGAATAACTCGAATAAGTCACCAGGTTGACATTTAGGAGGGGGGTCGCTGATCCCTGCGCTGTATAAATATTAACCAATTCTAAAGGAGAAAAGAGAAGATAGTTCTGATATCCAGACGACAGATGGGTGGTGACCTGGGGAGTGTTTGCCCCATGTAATGATATTCCGGGTGTGAATGGATATCGAGCTCTCTGGGTCCGCCCAACGGTTTTATGGTTCTAAATCCGTGAAGGACGACAGAAACGGTTACTAAGAAAGGGGGGGGGGGTAAACGTGGGAAAACCTGGATTTATGCGAGAATCAAAAGATAGAAAAATAGTGATAAGAAATAGAGAAAAAAAGGTCAAAAGAAAATAATGAATTCTGTCATTTATGTACCATGCGGGATACACGCTTAGGCGATCATGTATCTTTCGATACATGACTGACGAGGCAGTTTTTTTTCCCGCAGTAGGTTGCCATTTCTTTCTGCGGTAGACCAGTTGCCATCCAAGGCTAGAGAACCCGGTCTGTCCTGCTATAGATAGATCAGGCAGTCATTTATGTACCATGCGTGATACACGCTTAGGCGATCATGTATCTTTCGATACATGACTGACGAGGCAGTTTTTTTCCCGCAGTAGGTTGCCATTTCTTTCTGCGGTAGACCAGTTGCCATCCAAGGCTAGAGAACCCGGTCTGTCCTGCTATAGATAGATCAGGCAGTCATTTATGTACCATGCGTGATACACGCTTAGGCGATCATGTATCTTTCGATACATGACTGACGAGGCAGTTTTTTTCCCGCAGTAGGTTGCCATTTCTTTCTGCGGTAGACCAGTTGCCATCCAAGGCTAGAGAACCCGGTCTGTCCTGCTATAGATAGATCAGGCAGTCATTTATGTACCATGCGTGATACACGCTTAGGCGATCATGTATCTTTCGATACATGACTGACGAGGCAGTTTTTTTCACGTAGTAGTTTGCCATTTCTTTCTGCGGTAGACCAGTTGCCATCCAAGGCTAGAGAACCCGGTCTTTCCTGCTATTTAACCATAGCTGGGGTGAGAAGAAAAGGATTCATACTTTTTCTAAGGGTATTAGCACGTAAGTGAATGTAATGGATTCGACTGGAATTCGAACTCGGCTCTCCGATTCCTCAATCCGCTATCAATTACACCACCGTGCATCCATTATGTGTGTATTTATTTCTGTTCACCCAGCTCTTATGACAATTGTAGGTGTTCGTCCCGATAACCTTTTGTGGGTTAATCCTATGAGTTACAGAGAATGAGTTTGTACATCACAAACGTAGCGACGTTGTTTTGCTACATAGACTGTAGTTGACGTTTATGGGGTATGGCTTCTTTGCAGTGATGATTTTCTTTTACCGAATCTCTAACTGAATAACAATCTTTGATTAAAGATTTTTTTCTCCTCCTGGGATCCCTGTGTAATTTACAATTTATATGCATCAATAATGAAAAGGATATATACCTAAGTATATCATAGATAAAAAGCGAACCCATCTTGTTTGGAATGAAAAAAAAAAAAAAGAAGAAAAGTGGAGACAGATCGATAATAAATTGTTTTAAAAGAGGTACTATTCATACTCAAAAATAATTTTTTTTCCATATTTTAATTTTTGAAGCTTACAAATTAATTTTTGTATATTTTAATTTTTGAAGCTTACAAATTATTTTTGTATATTTTAATTTTTGAAGCTTACAAATTATTTTTGTATATTTTAATTTTTGAAGCTTACAAATTAATTTTTGTATATTTTAATTTTTGATGCTTACAAATTAATTTTTGTATATTTTAATTTTTGAAGCTTACAAATTAATTTATTGATTACGACCTTCTAATTCGATTTTTGAAAATAAAACCTTTTGGTTGTTATTTTTTTTTTTTAATTTTTATTTATCCTATGAAAGCTAGAAATAACACTTAAGGTAATCAATAACAAGAAAATTAAGAACTAAATGATATATCTATAATATGTAAAAGGTGGGGGGGGGGTGTTTGATAATCCCGTGTTACTAATGCTGTAATACTAACAGGTGAAGTAAACAAAATAAAGATATTGATGGAATAGTGACCTAATATAATTGATTCTGTGTTATTTTTGCAGGATTCTCAATACGAAAATGCTAATACAACTCCTAATTCTGTGCTGTTCAGCATCCGTAACATACCATTTTCAAGAAAACCATTAAAATTACGATAACGATCTCCAGTAACATTTATGATTAATAACACATATGATTGACTTGAAACTGCATAAAATCCAATATAGGAGTGTAGGAACTGAAATATTTAGGAGCCAACAATACCAGAGAAAAAGTGACTGAAAGTTGCGCAGGCCGCAAGAAAGTGGGATATTTGAATTTGGTTTCTTTCGAACAGAAACCATTTATTGACGAGAGGGTGGGTGCAAGGGTTTCGTGCCCCTCCAAACCTATGATACACTCCCCGTGAATCTATGGTATCCCCTAATCTATATATACTGACCACTCACTCTACTCAATTAACATAAGGTATCATTTATATAAAATACAAATTTTATTGTAACTTAATTATGTAGAATAATGGATCATATACAATATAGGCGAACAATTCAAGTAGAAAAATTGAAAATAAATATAATGTATTTAAATACAAATTAGTGACATGTCATTATTCCATTTAAAAAAAAAATCAATAATGTTTTGCGTCTATTTTTAACATCAACTTGAATTTTTTCTTGTTAAAAAGTTGAATAATCTTAACATATGGGACATTATAGATAAAAAAAAATAATGAATTTTATATCGAATTTTTTTTTTGAGACTTAGCACGATTTGAACGAAAAAAAAAAAAAAAAGACTCCAGAATGATTCCAAGACCAGAGAACAATTTTCATTCTTTTAATAGTCAATTGAGGTTAATTTGTAACGTATGTAAACATAGGTAGACAAAACAAATGTTGATGAAATATCGCGGGTCACAAAGCACTGACGGGGATCACAATGAAGCTTGCTCCTCAATCAGTCGGGAGTTTCGTGGGTACTACTTACCGGCCCTGATTGACGAAAGAATAAAAGCAAATGAGGAAAAAAAGACAAAATCAACATTCACGTCGTTGATTTTGTCTTTTCTCCCCATTTCTTTCTTAAATTTATGATACGTGGATCGGCATGATTTATATACTGTATTCTATCTATCTATCTATCTATCTATCTATCTATCTATCTATCTATCTATCTATCTATCTATCTATCTCAACCTGTTCATTCTCTATCTATCTATCTATCTATCTATCTATCTATCTATCTATCTATCTATCTATCTATCTTCATACTGTATCCACATGATTATTCAGTTTATTTAAATTTCTCTAAACTTAACAGCCCAACAAACAAACATTAGCTCCATCATTCCATTCTTTCGTCCTCTCACCTCGAAATAATTTCAAATCCCAGCTGCGTCATCTTCACCTTCCATGACCGATTGGATTTCAAGTTGAAGAGAATTGCAGCCATGTCAACAAAGTAGACCCAACCTCCCTAATCCTTGTGTGGTCTGCTCCGACTTACTGACTCCAGCTTTTTATTATTTTTAATTCTATCCTTTTTCTTTCTTTGAATAGAGCGACAGATCGATGTAAATGTCTTCGTTATCGGCACGAGGCGCGTCCTAACGAGATGGATGAGATTTGACGAGATCTGAACGTGAACTTGTTGGTAGATTTTTCGTCTCGATGAGTGACATGTTACAACCGCGTCACAATATGAGGACCGTCAAGTGAACATCATTCAACAACTCTGGTGGATGACCAAAAAAGTTTACTTTTTAAACGAAAGAAGGCGAGTGAAGACAAAAAAAAAAAAAAATCGTGAACAGAAGATCACAAAATGGCTGACTTGAAGTGAGAATTTAGGTGGGTTTATTTAAGATACATAGATAATATGAGTGACGGATAGTTAAAATGATATTAGATAAGCACTATTACTTACTATATTTATTGATAGAGGGTAGAACAAGAGTTTTTAGTAGATATAGACCACCCACATATATTTACAAGCTCATCTGTGCCTGGGTATAAATATAAAAATAAATATAGAGGAGTATTATAAAAAAAATTAACATGGGTCATTATGATTATTTCACAGGTTTATCTAATTAGTATTCTCCTTTGATGAAAACATCACGCACACACACAAACACACACACTAACAGAGTAAATACGAAGATTTATCGGGACTTGTACTATAATAAGAAAACTACAACACATATCAACTCGGCATTTAATCTCCTTCGAAGTAGTCCCCGTTTGAAGCCAGACACTTTCTCCACCGATGCTTCCATTGATTTTTTTTTTGGATGTCGAGCAGCTTCCTCGTCGTATTCTCTTAGATTTCCTCGACGTCTTAAAATCATGTTCCTTTCAAATGGGATTTGATTTTTGAAGAGGAAAAAATTCGCAAGAGGACGAGATCTGGGGATTATGATGGCTGTTGAATCTGGGGAATGTTTCCCTTGACCAAAAAACTGCTCTACAAGCGATGATCACCGATGGGACCTCAGTGGAGTGGTGAGACGACCACACTCTACACACTTTCCTTCCAAGCACTGATATAAACAACGGAAGTGAGCGAGAACGTTATAACTTAGTGTGCATGCCCGGCAGAGTTCGAGGTCAATCGTCTTCACTCTGAGTACTTTAGCTCCGTTACCATAGCAACAGTTTCGATACTTTTCGATCAGATTTCGTATTTAAAACAATTTGATAACTTCTACTTTAACATGTTTTGCCAATGAACTAGCATCATCAGAAAAGTTATTTTATTTCACAAGAACAATAACCGTATTAGCGAGACAATACATGAATCAGGTTAAAAAGTTGAACGCATGAGTTTGTTTTTTTTTACTTTATTTGTATCGTTATGGAAATTAGATATTAACTAATTTTGAGTCAGTTTTTATTTATTTATTTTGTGTTTATAATGTTTTCGCATCAAATATTGATTCAGTAGTATTTGGGAGCAGACGATAAGCCGAAATAGCCCGGCTGTATATTAATCACAGGGGGACTAGTAGATAAAGAAATAAAAACTGATTTGAAATGAGTTAAAATTTAATTTTTATAGCCGCAAGGCAAAAATCAAGTGTTCACCCGCTTAGAGTGAAGCGCGTTTCATTTCGCTCAGCTAGATCTTGTTCCTGATGACGACGGTCCATTGTCGAAACATTAAAATAGAAATTTTTAAAATTGTCTTATGTATTTACTTTCCCACCTGTTTCTAATCTATCTATCCTCTTTCTCTCTCTCTTTTTCCCCCTCTCTCGCTCTCTCTCTCTCTCTCTCTCTCTCACACACACACACACACTCACACACACTGAGGGAGCATGTGACAGACAACGATATTTTTTAATTTGGGGGTGGGTGAATTCGTCTCGTTTATAATTTTTGTGCATTGCAGTAAAAGATAAAAATATTTTGTTTTGTATTGTATTTTTGGTATTGGCGTCATTTTCATTTCCGTGGGAATGATCTTATTTAATTATCGATAATGTAGTTGGGAAAAGGATTATTAACCCATGTTTGTCTTTTTTAGTCATTTCACTGCAAGCAAGGCAATAAAGATGTTGTGACCAAGTAAATGTTTAAAGAAATAACAAAACAAGTGTTGCAGATATATCATATATTAAACATTAAGTGCAACAGAAGAGTATTACACGACTAGTGAGTGTGTGTTGGTTGACCCAACGTTTAATCTATTCGACTATTGATATTTACCAGCCTCCCCACGAGGTAGGATGTAACACAAGGCCGAGTTTATTGTGGAGCAATACGAGACCGTAGGCTCGGCCAAAATTTCCCCATAGACCCCGTATAAAACGGGGTCGGGTAGCTGTTTCCCGAGACGAGACTCTGCCCTTCGACATAACCTCGTCTGAGGATGATCCTCTGCTCGGAGACAGAGAGTTTTACCAGCACAGCTAGAACAGATCCATTCGACTGTCAATATTTAACAGCCCACCCCCTCCACGAGGGATGTATGTGGTACAAGACCGAGTTTACCGTGGGTTCTCCGTGCTCGTAGACTCGGCCAAAACCTGGACGAAACATTGCCCTTCGGCAAAGTCTCGTCCGGGTTCCTCTCTGCCAAAGGCAGAGAGTTCGACAACGGCTACAAACAGTCACAGCCTAGTAGAACAATCTATTCGACTATTAATATTTCACCCCACCCACCACCACGAGTGATGTATATGGCACAAGGCCGAGTTTAACATAGGTTCTCTGAGTCCGTAGGCTCGACCAAAAATATTCCCGTAGAACCCGCATAAACGGGTCAAGGCCTGTCTACCTCCCCGGACGAATCTTTGCCCTTCGGCAAAGCCTCGTTCGGGTTCGTCTCTGCTCAAGGCAGAGAGTTCGACAGTAACAAACAATCTATTCGACTGTTCCCCCAAGGCCTTCTCTCCTACTAATCTTATAGTAGGCGGAAGATTCCAACATAGACTCTTTAGAAGGAGGACATCACAACAAAAGCCACTAAGGCGTAAGGTGTCACTGAATGTAAAAGAATATGAGCAAAACAAAAACATTATTAAGGAGAGAGAACTATAAAAGAACTGGAATTAAAAAGACAAAAGATAACAACTGACATTTAAAAATTTGAAAATCAAAGTTGACTGGAAAGCAAGAAGCCGGAAGCAAGCAAGAAGTGCAAAAGGAAAAACTGTTAGCATAGAACTTACGGTTTCATATAGCCATTTCAACTGCCAATCTGCTACTGTGCTTAAATTCGTAGAGTCGAGGTATCAAAAAAGAAAACTTATCAGAACAATTATCATGAAAGTATTTATAGAAAAGGCAGGGGGAAGCTATTTTACGGCTGTGGGAAAGTGACTGATGCCGAGCTGTCAGATCAGGACCGATAACATTGCTAATCCATATTTGTATTTTAACCAAGAATCTCTAAAAAACAAAACAGAAGCTCTACACTAGATGTGACGGCAAGTCAATACATAGACGAGTGATCGATTTATAAAATATTTCCCGGGAAGTGAGGTTAAGTGTTCTCTATTTAAAACGTTTTTATTTTATCACTGCTTTTTTATACTTTTTGTGGATATTCACTATTTTAAGTGAGAAGGTAGGAGTTCTTGTTAGCGATTTTATTTTATATAATCGTCATATGACACATCATAAACATCATACTTACTGTACATCATGGAAAATTAAAAATCGACAACCTCATAATAACAACACACCTATGAAATCGAAACATCAGACCACCAATGTTTATTAGTTTAATTGCCCGTTACAAGAAAAGAAAAACATCAAATTGGTCACTCGACATGTTCTTTAAGTAGAAGACTGACTATCCACTTGAGTGATTATAGTTCGACAGCGAAACACTTAAACACCGATACATAACTCTTATCTCTCATAAGAAAAATCCATATAGATAATACTGTCATTTTAAAAACAACTAATTGTAACAGACGTTTAAAGATAATGGAAGCACTTTTTCTAAAGCGGTTTAAACTAATACGCAAAATTGATTTGAATATAAATGTAGAAAAATATACTGACAACGAAACCCAAGAAAACTACCGAAAGCGTTTGGGATTATAATAAAGAAATGAAGTTTCTACAGTTTCGTAGACTTTATAAAATAAAAACTGTAAAAACGTTAGAAAATCTGAATAAAAAACTTACGAGATTTTCCTTGTCTGTC
>OZ010574.1:32537924-32700424 GCA_963932145.1 Acanthosepion lycidas
GGAAGAAAGAGAGGACGAATGAAAGAAAAATAGAAAAAGATCGACTGAATGAAAGAAAGAAGAGTGGACGAATGAAAGAAAAATAGAAAAAGATCGACCGAATGAAAGAAAGAAGAGTGGACGAATGAAAGAAAAATAGAAAAAGATCGACTGAATGAAAGAAAGAAGAGTGGACGAATGAAAGAAAAATAGAAAAAGATCGACTGAATGAAAGAAAGAAGAGTGGACGAATGAAAGAAAAATAGAAAAAGATCGACTGAATGAAAGAAAGAAAAGTGGACGAATGAAAGAAAAATAGAAAAAGATCGACTGAATGAAAGAAAGAAGAGTGGACGAATGAAAGAAAAATAGAAAAAGATCGACTGAATGAAAGAAAGAAGAGTGGACGAATGAAAGAAAAATAGAAAAAGATCGACTGAATGAAAGAAAGAAGAGTGGACGAATGAAAGAAAAATAGAAAAAGATCGACCGAATGAAAGAAAGAAGAGTGGATGAATGAAAGAAAAATAGAAAAAGATCGACCGAATGAAAGAAAAAAGAGTGGATGAATGAAAGAAAAATAGAAAAAGATCGACCGAATGAAAGAAAGAAGAGTGGACGAATGAAAGAAAAATAGAAAAAGATCGACTGAATGAAAGAAAGAAGAGTGGACGAATGAAAGAAAAATAGAAAAAGATCGACTGAATGGAAGAAAGAGAGGACGAATGAAAGAAAAATAGAAAAAGATCGACTGAATGAAAGAAAGAAGAGTGGACGAATGAAAGAAAAATAGAAAAAGATCGACCGAATGAAAGAAAGAAGAGTGGACGAATGAAAGAAAAATAGAAAAAGAACGACTGAATGAAAGAAAGAAGAGTGGACGAATGAAAGAAAAATAGAAAAAGATCGACTGAATGAAAGAAAGAAGAGTGGACGAATGAAAGAAAAATAGAAAAAGATCGACTGAATGAAAGAAAGAAGAGTGGACGAATGAAAGAAAAATAGAAAAAGATCGACTGAATGAAAGAAAGAAGAGTGGATGAATGAAAGAAAAATAGAAAAAGATCGACTGAATGAAAGAAAGAAGAGTGGACGAATGAAAGAAAAATAGAAAAAGATCGACTGAATGAAAGAAAGAAGAGTGGACGAATGAAAGAAAAATAGAAAAAGATCGACTGAATGAAAGAAAGAAGAGTGGACGAATGAAAGAAAAATAGAAAAAGAACGACTGAATGAAAGAAAGAAGAGTGGACGAATGAAAGAAAAATAGAAAAAGATCGACTGAATGAAAGAAAGAAGAGTGGACGAATGAAAGAAAAATAGAAAAAGATCGACTGAATGAAAGAAAGAAGAGTGGACGAATGAAAGAAAAATAGAAAAAGATCGACTGAATGAAAGAAAGAAGAGTGGACGAATGAAAGAAAAATAGAAAAAGATCGACTGAATGAAAGAAAGAAGAGTGGACGAATGAAAGAAAAATAGAAAAAGATCGACTGAATGAAAGAAAGAAGAGTGGACGAATGAAAGAAAAATAGAAAAAGATCGACTGAATGAAAGAAAGAAGAGTGGACGAATGAAAGAAAAATGGAAAAAGATCGACTGAATGAAAGAAAGAAGAGTGGACGAATGAAAGAAAAATGGAAAAAGATCGACTGAATGAAAGAAAGAAGAGTGGACGAATGAAAGAAAAATAGAAAAAGATCGACTGAATGAAAGAAAGAAGAGTGGACGAATGAAAGAAAAATAGAAAAAGATCGACTGAATGAAAGAAAGAAGAGTGGACGAATGAAAGAAAAATAGAAAAAGATCGACTGAATGAAAGAAAGAAGAGTGGACGAATGAAAGAAAAATAGAAAAAGATCGACTGAATGAAAGAAAGAAGAGTGGACGAATGAAAGAAAAATAGAAAAAGATCGACTGAATGAAAGAAAGAAGAGTGGACGAATGAAAGAAAAATAGAAAAAGAACGACTGAATGAAAGAAAGAAGAGTGGACGAATGAAAGAAAAATAGAAAAAGATCGACTGAATGAAAGAAAGAAGAGTGGACGAATGAAAGAAAAATAGAAAAAGATCGACTGAATGAAAGAAAGAAGAGTGGACGAATGAAAGAAAAATAGAAAAAGATCGACTGAATGAAAGAAAGAAGAGTGGACGAATGAAAGAAAAATAGAAAAAGATCGACTGAATGAAAGAAAGAAGAGTGGACGAATGAAAGAAAAATAGAAAAAGATCGACTGAATGAAAGAAAGAGTGGACGAATGAAAGAAAAATAGAAAAAGATCGACTGAATGAAAGAAAGAAGAGTGGACGAATGAAAGAAAAATAGAAAAAGATCGACTGAATGAAAGAAAGAAGAGTGGACGAATGAAAGAAAAATAGAAAAAGATCAACTGAATGAAAGAAAGAAGAGTGGACGAATGAAAGAAAAATAGAAAAAGATCGACTGAATGAAAGAAAGAAGAGTGGACGAATGAAAGAAAAATAGAAAAAGATCGACTGAATGAAAGAAAGAAGAGTGGACGAATGAAAGAAAAATAGAAAAAGATCGACTGAATGAAAGAAAGAAGAGTGGACGAATGAAAGAAAAATAGAAAAAGATCGACTGAATGAAAGAAAGAAGAGTGGACGAATGAAAGAAAAATAGAAAAAGAACGACTGAATGAAAGAAAGAAGAGTGGACGAATGAAAGAAAAATAGAAAAAGATCGACTGAATGAAAGAAAGAAGAGTGGACGAATGAAAGAAAAATAGAAAAAGATCGACTGAATGAAAGAAAGAAGAGTGGACGAATGAAAGAAAAATAGAAAAAGATCGACTGAATGAAAGAAAGAAGAGTGGACGAATGAAAGAAAAATAGAAAAAGATCGACTGAATGAAAGAAAGAAGAGTGGACGAATGAAAGAAAAATAGAAAAAGATCGACTGAATGAAAGAAAGAAGAGTGGACGAATGAAAGAAAAATAGAAAAAGAACGACTGAATGAAAGAAAGAAGAGTGGACGAATGAAAGAAAAATAGAATAAGATCGACTGAATGAAAGAAAGAAGAGTGGACGAATGAAAGAAAAATAGAAAAAGATCGACTGAATGAAAGAAAGAAGAGTGGACGAATGAAAGAAAAATAGAAAAAGGTCGACTGAATGAAAGAAAGAAGAGTGGACGAATGAAAGAAAAATAGAAAAAGGTCGACTGAATGAAAGAAAGAAGAGTGGACGAATGAAAGAAAAATAGAAAAAGATCGACTGAATGAAAGAAAGAAGAGTGGACGAATGAAAGAAAAATAGAAAAAGATCGACTGAATGAAAGAAAGAAGAGTGGACGAATGAAAGAAAAATAGAAAAAGAACGACTGAATGAAAGAAAGAAGAGTGGACGAATGAAAGAAAAATAGAAAAAGATCGACTGAATGAAAGAAAGAAGAGTGGATGAATGAAAGAAAAATAGAAAAAGATCGACTGAATGAAAGAAAGAAGAGTGGACGAATGAAAGAAAAATAGAAAAAGAACGACTGAATGAAAGAAAGAAGAGTGGACGAATGAAAGAAAAATAGAAAAGATCGACTGAATGAAAGAAAGAAGAGTGGACGAATGAAAGAAAAATAGAAAAAGAACGACTGAATGAAAGAAAGAAGAGAGGACGAATGAAAGAAAAATAGAAAAAGATCGACTGAATGAAAGAAAGAAGAGTGGATGAATGAAAGAAAAATAGAAAAAGATCGACTGAATGAAAGAAAGAAGAGTGGACGAATGAAAGAAAAATAGAAAAAGATCGACTGAATGAAAGAAAGAAGAGTGGACGAATGAAAGAAAAATAGAAAAAGATCGACTGAATGAAAGAAAGAAGAGTGGATGAATGAAAGAAAAATAGAAAAAGATCGACTGAATGAAAGAAAGAAGAGTGGACGAATGAAAGAAAAATAGAAAAAGATCGACTGAATGAAAGAAAGAAGAGTGGACGAATGAAAGAAAAATAGAAAAAGATCGACTGAATGAAAGAAAGAAGAGTGGACGAATGAAAGAAAAATAGAAAAAGGTCGACTGAATGAAAGAAAGAAGAGTGGACGAATGAAAGAAAAATAGAAAAAGATCGACTGAATGAAAGAAAGAAGAGTGGACGAATGAAAGAAAAATAGAAAAAGATCGACTGAATGAAAGAAAGAAGAGAGGACGAATGAAAGAAAAATAGAAAAAGATCGACTGAATGAAAGAAAGAAGAGTGGACGAATGAAAGAAAAATAGAAAAAGATCGACTGAATGAAAGAAAGAAGAGTGGACGAATGAAAGAAAAATAGAAAAAGATCGACTGAATGAAAGAAAGAAGAGAGGACGAATGAAAGAAAAATAGAAAAAGATCGACTGAATGAAAGAAAGAAGAGTGGACGAATGAAAGAAAAATAGAAAAAGATCGACTGAATGAAAGAAAGAAGAGTGGACGAATGAAAGAAAAATAGAAAAAGATCGACTGAATGAAAGAAAGAAGAGAGGACGAATGAAAGAAAAATAGAAAAAGAACGACTGAATGAAAGAAAGAAGAGTGGACGAATGAAAGAAAAATAGAAAAAGAACGACTGAATGAAAGAAAGAAGAGTGGACGAATGAAAGAAAAATAGAAAAAGATCGACTGAATGAAAGAAAGAAGAGAGGACGAATGAAAGAAAAATAGAAAAAGATCGACTGAATGAAAGAAAGAAGAGTGGACGAATGAAAGAAAAATAGAAAAAGATCGACTGAATGAAAGAAAGAAGAGTGGACGAATGAAAGAAAAATAGAAAAAGATCGACTGAATGAAAGAAAGAAGAGTGGACGAATGAAAGAAAAATAGAAAAAGATCGACTGAATGAAAGAAAGAAGAGTGGACGAATGAAAGAAAAATAGAAAAAGATCGACTGAATGAAAGAAAGAAGAGAGGACGAATGAAAGAAAAATAGAAAAAGAACGACTGAATGAAAGAAAGAAGAGAGGACGAATGAAAGAAAAATAGAAAAAGATCGACTGAATGAAAGAAAGAAGAGTGGACGAATGAAAGAAAAATAGAAAAAGATCGACTGAATGAAAGAAAGAAGAGTGGACGAATGAAAGAAAAATAGAAAAAGATCGACTGAATGAAAGAAAGAAGAGTGGACGAATGAAAGAAAAATAGAAAAAGATCGACTGAATGAAAGAAAGAAGAGAGGACGAATGAAAGAAAAATAGAAAAAGAACGACTGAATGAAAGAAAGAAGAGTGGACGAATGAAAGAAAAATAGAAAAAGATCGACTGAATGAAAGAAAGAAGAGTGGATGAATGAAAGAAAAATAGAAAAAGATCGACTGAATGAAAGAAAGAAGAGTGGACGAATGAAAGAAAAATAGAAAAAGAACGACTGAGTGAAAGAAAGAAGAGTGGACGAATGAAAGAAAAATAGAAAAAGATCGACTGAATGAAAGAAAGAAGAGTGGACGAATGAAAGAAAAATAGAAAAAGATCGACTGAATGAAAGAAAGAAGAGTGGACGAATGAAAGAAAAATAGAAAAAGGTCGACTGAATGAAAGAAAGAAGAGTGGACGAATGAAAGAAAAATAGAAAAAGATCGACTGAATGAAAGAAAGAAGAGTGGACGAATGAAAGAAAAATAGAAAAAGAACGACTGAATGAAAGAAAGAAGAGAGGACGAATGAAAGAAAAATAGAAAAAGATCGACTGAATGAAAGAAAGAAGAGTGGACGAATGAAAGAAAAATAGAAAAAGATCGACTGAATGAAAGAAAGAAGAGTGGACGAATGAAAGAAAAATAGAAAAAGATCGACTGAATGAAAGAAAGAAGAGTGGACGAATGAAAGAAAAATAGAAAAAGAACGACTGAATGAAAGAAAGAAGAGTGGACGAATGAAAGAAAAATAGAAAAAGATCGACTGAATGAAAGAAAGAAGAGTGGACGAATGAAAGAAAAATAGAAAAAGATCGACTGAATGAAAGAAAGAAGAGTGGACGAATGAAAGAAAAATAGAAAAAGATCGACTGAATGAAAGAAAGAAGAGTGGACGAATGAAAGAAAAATAGAAAAAGATCGACTGAATGAAAGAAAGAAGAGTGGACGAATGAAAGAAAAATAGAAAAAGATCGACTGAATGAAAGAAAGAAGAGAGGACGAATGAAAGAAAAATAGAAAAAGAACGACTGAATGAAAGAAAGAAGAGAGGACGAATGAAAGAAAAATAGAAAAAGATCGACTGAATGAAAGAAAGAAGAGTGGACGAATGAAAGAAAAATAGAAAAAGATCGACTGAATGAAAGAAAGAAGAGTGGACGAATGAAAGAAAAATAGAAAAAGATCGACTGAATGAAAGAAAGAAGAGTGGACGAATGAAAGAAAAATAGAAAAAGAACGACTGAATGAAAGAAAGAAGAGAGGACGAATGAAAGAAAAATAGAAAAAGATCGACTGAATGAAAGAAAGAAGAGTGGACGAATGAAAGAAAAATAGAAAAAGATCGACTGAATGAAAGAAAGAAGAGTGGACGAATGAAAGAAAAATAGAAAAAGATCGACTGAATGAAAGAAAGAAGAGTGGACGAATGAAAGAAAAATAGAAAAAGAACGACTGAATGAAAGAAAGAAGAGTGGACGAATGAAAGAAAAATAGAAAAAGATCGACTGAATGAAAGAAAGAAGAGTGGACGAATGAAAGAAAAATAGAAAAAGATCGACTGAATGAAAGAAAGAAGAGTGGACGAATGAAAGAAAAATAGAAAAAGATCGACTGAATGAAAGAAAGAAGAGTGGACGAATGAAAGAAAAATAGAAAAAGATCGACTGAATGAAAGAAAGAAGAGTGGACGAATGAAAGAAAAATAGAAAAAGATCGACTGAATGAAAGAAAGAAGAGAGGACGAATGAAAGAAAAATAGAAAAAGAACGACTGAATGAAAGAAAGAAGAGAGGACGAATGAAAGAAAAATAGAAAAAGATCGACTGAATGAAAGAAAGAAGAGTGGACGAATGAAAGAAAAATAGAAAAAGATCGACTGAATGAAAGAAAGAAGAGTGGACGAATGAAAGAAAAATAGAAAAAGATCGACTGAATGAAAGAAAGAGGAGTGGACGAATGAAAGAAAAATAGAAAAAGATCGACTGAATGAAAGAAAGAAGAGAGGACGAATGAAAGAAAAATAGAAAAAGAACGACTGAATGAAAGAAAGAAGAGTGGACGAATGAAAGAAAAATAGAAAAAGATCGACTGAATGAAAGAAAGAAGAGTGGACGAATGAAAGAAAAATAGAAAAAGAACGACTGAATGAAAGAAAGAAGAGTGGACGAATGAAAGAAAAATAGAAAAAGATCGACTGAATGAAAGAAAGAAGAGTGGACGAATGAAAGAAAAATAGAAAAAGATCGACTGAATGAAAGAAAGAAGAGTGGACGAATGAAAGAAAAATAGAAAAAGGTCGACTGAATGAAAGAAAGAAGAGTGGACGAATGAAAGAAAAATAGAAAAAGATCGACTGAATGAAAGAAAGAAGAGTGGACGAATGAAAGAAAAATAGAAAAAGATCGACTGAATGAAAGAAAGAAGAGTGGACGAATGAAAGAAAAATAGAAAAAGATCGACTGAATGAAAGAAAGAAGAGGAGGCGAATGAAAGAAAAATAGAAAAAGATCGACTGAATGTAAGAAAGAAGAGTGGACGAATGAAAGAAAAATAGAAAAAGAACGACTGAATGAAAGAAAGAAGAGTGGACGAATGAAAGAAAAATAGAAAAAGATCGACTGAATGAAAGAAAGAAGAGTGGACGAATGAAAGAAAAATAGAAAAAGATCGACTGAATGAAAGAAAGAAGAGTGGACGAATGAAAGAAAAATAGAAAAAGATCGACTGAATGAAAGAAAGAAGAGTGGACGAATGAAAGAAAAATAGAAAAAGATCGACTGAATGAAAAAAAGAAGAGTGGACGAATGAAAGAAAAATAGAAAAAGATCGACTGAATGAAAGAAAGAAGAGTGGACGAATGAAAGAAAAATAGAAAAAGATCGACTGAATGAAAGAAAGAAGAGGAGGCGAATGAAAGAAAAATAAAATAGATACACCGAATGAAAGAAAGAAGTGGAGGTCGAATGAAAAAAAAATTATAGTAAAATTGTCCATTCCTTTTCTCACGAGGTCCAGATATCCGTTTACTATTGGTACAAACTCAGTCTTCATTCCACATCTTGTTAATCTCAATTTCCAGGTCCATATATTTGGACAAATTCTCAATGATTTTCATGTAGGTTTTTCTCTCTGATGGTACTGCTATGTCAATAAGCATACTCTTCATAAATTTCTTGTCTTTTATGATAATATCAGGTCTGTTGGCTTTTATTTCCCTGTCAGTTTGAATTGGCATATCCCAGAGGATAGTTACATCGTTATTTTGGGTAACTATGTCTAGTTGGTGCTCATACAATTTCTCAGTGGTTTCGATTTTGTGCTTCTTGCATATCTTCCACTGCACATATGTCGCTACCTTGTTATGCTTGTGGGTATATTCATTATTTGCTAGTTCCTTCTTCTTCTTCTTCTTCTTCTTCTTCTTCTTCTTATTATTATTATTATTATTATTATTATTATTATTATTATTATTATTATTATTTCTAGTTTTATTGATTTTCTGTTTGATATTTTTGTTATTTAATTTATTCATCTATTTATATACTTGCAGGCTTTTACACCTGTAATAACTGTTTTATTTCGTAGAAGATCAAGTGATAGCAAGTGTCTTTACGATTCCAGAACTCTCTTCAACATTTTAGTAATACTGTCGTCTAGATGGTTTTGATTTTTGATTTTTCTTCGGATGTCTAATTTTTCAATCACCTGCCAAAACTCTTCCAGGTACTCAAGTAATGATGGCTACAATACTCATTTTTGTATTCAACAAAGTTCTCTGACAAGGTCCACATATTTTCTCGTCATCTACTGACATATCTTTCTTTACTATGACTTGCTTTGATATTCCGTTCTCGATTCAGGGATCCGTTTAAATTATTATTATTATTATTTGAAACTCTTTATTTTTTTAATTCTATTAACTCTATAATTATTAATTCATGACGTTAGTTTTGTTTTCATTCTTTGCTACCGCCAGCTGCTCATTTTTGGAATCTGGATGACGGCTAGGCTAAAATAAACAAAGGGACTCTCTGGCTCTCCTCAACAAATAACACCTGCTTTGTCTGGGGCCATATCAACGACTTTACTATCTTTGTATAGGTTCACTCTCCTTTTTTTTTATTTTGGGTTTTAATTTATGCACAGTTCCACGGTTTAAATATCACATGTTGTAAACTTTGAAGATAACACAGGCCACGTGACACAGGGTAAACCTACCCAAAACCTGACGCCTGATTCAATTCTTCGTAATTCAAAAAACGAATACAAGTAAATGGGCCGGGGAGTTGGTGGTGGTCGGCGGAGGCTGTTGGGTATTCTTTATAACATTTCACGTTTGTTATCTGCTTTCATTTCAATCCCAAATCTGTTGCATCGACTGTTGCATTGCATAAACAGAAAATAGGAAGACGACAGTAGGAATGATTTAGTGTGGACAAAGAGAGAGAGAGAGAGAGAGAGAGAGAGAGAGAGAGAGAGAGAGAGAGAGAGAGAGAGAGAGAGAGAGTGTGTGTGTGTAGAGTGCGAGGAAGAGAAGAGCGGTGAAATGGAAAGAGAACGAGAGGTTAAGAGAGAAAAGCTAAGAGGGAGGAGAAATGGCAAACAGCTGAATATACCCGTAAGAATGAGCGGAAGAAGAAGAAGAAGAAGAAGAAGAAGAAGAAGAAGAAGAAGAAGAACAACAACAACAACAACAGCAAAACAACAACAAGTAGAAGAAGAAGAAGAAGAAGAGAGAGAAGAACAAGAAGCAAAAGAAGACCAAGAAGAAGAAAAAGAACAAGAAGAAGAAAATAAGAAAAACAAGGTGTACAAGAACAAAAACAAGAACAAAAGCAAGAAAAAGAAATAGGAGACGAACAACAGGAAGAAGAAAAAGAAGAAAAAAGAATAAGTAGAACAAGAAAGAAAAAAAGAAGAAAAAGAAGACGAAATAGAACAATGGTCTTTAGATAATTTCAAAGCCATTGCGAAAAACTTAGAAGAGTTGGCAAATTTTGTTTTATTTCATATTAATATGTTATTATGAAAATTCTTTTAATGATATTAAGAGATTTATTAATATTATAATTTTATGTGTTCGACTGCAATTACCACAATTAAAGAACTGAATATCGTTTAGATGTCCTTCGGCAACGAATGAGGCCCATATAGAGTTTTATTAACTATTTCTATATAAACATCACTATTTACTTCATGTTATAGAAATATTTCACCAACATTCACTTTCCGTCGTAATTTTAATATTTTTTTTGCAAACTTACACCTTTACCCGAATATTTTTATATTTACATTCTAAAAACTAATACATTTGTATTAAAACTAATGCAATGTAATGTTTATCATTTGCCAATTTATAAAGAAATAAATATGAAAATAATTTTTTATTCATAAATTTATGAAAATTTACCAAATTATTAAAATATGTGAAAAAAACTATAAGGGAATACTTATTTAACATTTTATAACGTTTGAACCAATTGGCAATTAGCTAAAACTTTGACAACAATTCCAATAAACAATCAAATAAATAAATATTGTAAATAGACAATTCAATAAATATTGTTTCTTATTTTTATTGTCAATTCTCAAGAACAAAGAATATGTATAAATTAACATTATGTTTGTTTGTTTTTACAATTCTAATCTTCGCTTTTTAAAACAAAAAGCATTGCCGAGGAGTGAACATATTAGGTTGGTGCAAAAATAATGTCGTTTTCTCACATAGTAACATATGTGAGAAAACGACATTATTTTTGCACCAACCTAATAGATAATGGCGGTGTCATGGGAAAAACTGTCCCTTTGACAATCCGTTTTTTGGTAGGCACAAATTTTTGCCAGTTTTTCTATTTCTTCAAATGATTTTGTGGACATCATGTAGATTTCAACAATTTCAATTAATATCCTTATCTTTGTTGTTGTTTTTTTTTTACCCTATTTCTGCAAGTAGCGGTGAGAATAGCAAAACTCTCTTAAGTTTCTTAACAATTCTATTAACAAAAAACAATTCGACCACTTTTTTCCTTTAAATTTGTGCCATTTTTCTGTGTTATTTGTGCCAATTTATGGTGTGATTTGTGCCATTGGTAAAGATGCCACCTGCGAGTGATAAGCCTCAGATGCTCAATTGAATGTTTTATCGGACGTTATTCCTTTAATTATTTTGACTTCTCAGAATTTAATGGCTGAAAGAATGAAACGACAGCGAAAAAAAAAAAAAAAAAAAAGCACTCAAATACCGTATATACTCGTGTACAAGTCGACTTATGCATAGTGTCCACTCCCTGAATTTTTTGCATTAATTTTACCCACCCATTTTACCTGTGTATATTGCAACCAAAAATACGTGGTTTTAACCTCTTCAAAAAACAAAAATTACCTGTCTATAGTGCGACCTCCTACTTTTCGCATAAAAAAAACTGATAAGAAAAACTCGCCGTATACTCGAGTATACACGGTAAATGAAAAGAAAACAGTCAGAATGTTTAAAAATCCCTTTTCATTTGATCTATTTTGTTCCGTTTATTTGAATGTTACCATATTTTGTTGCTTATCTTTTTCCTATAAACTACCTCCAAAAACTACCCTGTGTCCTATAAATCGAAGGTCGGTGACGGGAGTTATAAGTTTGAGTTACAGGGTGGGTATCAGATCCTCAGCTACATCCGATTCTAAGCCACTGAAAATAAAAGAAGTCAAGTGTTTCAAAATTAAATTATCACTTTCAGTCAAGCAATTTATGCAGTTGGGATAAATTTGTCAAGATTTTACCGGTAATGAGAATTTCAAGCTATAATACAAGTAGAAGGACTCAGTATAACTGTTAGCATTATCGTATGTTTTAACCGACACATAAATGAAGCATAACCTTGTTTCTTTATCCAAATTTACATGTACCTAATTTAAAATTAGAGCTTCATCCTAGTTTGTGATAAATGCGTCACGATTAACCAACTTCTCTTCTAATTATTACATTCTAAATAGTTTCCATAAATTTTGTTCTTCTCAGTCTGTGATGAATTTATCATGATAAGCCATGTTTTTTCATATGTTATTCAGTTGGTAAAGTTGGGGATAGTGAGGAGGGCTATGAAGGACAAGAAGAAAACTTTTTTCCGATTTCTTCCTTCAAAATCGGAGTGGTAGTTCTAATGTATCGGAGTTTTTTTCTAAGCAGCGAAATAAGGTAAATCGTGGCCATGTTGTAATGACAAAAGTAAGCAGGTGTAGGCTTTAAGAAAGCTTTATTCAATTGACAATACAAGGCTCGCGTATTGTTTCCTTCTATAGTCCCAGTAAACAGAAATAGCTTTCTTAAAGAGGAGAGTAACAAAACAAGGGGAGACTACTCTTGATTATTAATAACACATGTTTTGTCAATTATTGACAGTTTTCTTGAAGATTAATTCAAACCCTATTTCTTTTGCCTTATGTGGAAGACAATTTATTTGAGTTCATTTACATCTCTGTTAGTCATGGCCATGTCATATACATAATGTATATGTTTAATGTTATTTGACACGCCATAGATTAACCGCTCTCATTAGATTGTTGTTTAGTTTTTAACATTAAAAGTGATAATGTAACGTAATAGAACACGGCCGATAACAAGTCACCTGTAAAACCCTTTTTGTCCAACGTGAAACGGATAACACCAAGAATTTTTATAGCAATCTGAAAAACTTTGTATACAGATGGGAAAAAAATGATATAATTTTGGTGATAGGGGTAATTTCGAATATTGACCAAAGTTTATCCAGTTTATCTTATTTTATACTAATGTTCACCCAATACAAGGCCCCAGAGCCACTCAAAGTAGAGGGTTACTGTGTGGTATTGTATGAGCGTAAGAAAAGGCAAGAAATGAAATTCATGGGGTTATGCAAGAAAGACAAACGTTAACACTAAATATGAAGAGGTCAAGATCGTAGTGATTGGGAAAACATCCTCTTGGGAGTCTGTCCTACAAAACAGCCGTTTTTGAGAAGAATCTGTCCGAATGGGACTTATTTCTTACTAATAGAATCCAAAAGGTATGGGGATTATTCACTCCAGTGTACGTGGAATGGCGGGTCCCAGTTGTAAAGGTCACGGTGGTAGAACTAAGGAGTGTAACTCATCAGAACACACGCCATGGAAATAGCAATAGAGTAGTGAGAAAGTTGCGACGTTTCGTCTGTGGGAAAGCGGTTGTAGGTTGGAAAATAATTCATCGCCCACAAGGTCGCGTAGACGCCTTTGAACTCTATGAAGACAGATAACTGAGGACTTATCAGCTCCAGTCCAGATATGACAGCAATGCTCCATATTTGGTC
Source organism: Acanthosepion lycidas (assembly GCA_963932145.1). Classification (NCBI taxonomy): domain Eukaryota; kingdom Metazoa; phylum Mollusca; class Cephalopoda; order Sepiida; family Sepiidae; genus Acanthosepion; species Acanthosepion lycidas. The sequence goes on from OZ010574.1 coordinate 32,551,347, forward strand.
TAATCTGGCTCTTGTAAATAGTATAGAAGCCAGTGTCACATGCTTACTAGATCGGTACAATGGACCGACCATATTTCCGGCATCTTTAGCAATAGATCGTTTATATGAGTTCCACTTGAGGTCTGGGCAGTGCTTGAGTCCCAATAGATGTTCAATTCAAGGAGCCTCTTGAGAGAAGGAGCCTCTTGAGAGAAGGAGCCTCTTGAGAGAAGACCCATCCTCACGATAGGTGGAAGCTCAGGGTCTTCTCGGTGGTGGTGGACCGGTATGAGTTTGGTTTTGGCTGTATTGAATTTTACAAGTCAGTCCTTTCCACCATTAAGCCACCTGGGTTAGGTCAGCGAGATGAGCTGCTAGGCTCTGGTCTTCCAGATCTTTGGAAGTGTATATATAAACTGTTATATCATCCGTATAGACCCGAGTATGCGTTTAATGCTGTTAACTGTTGACTATACAAAAATCTGTTCGACCAGGTTGATAAAATCCTTTTTTATATATATGGCTGCATGGCCGAGTGGTTAGAACGTTCGTTTTTTGACCATGAGACCCGGTTTCGGATCTCACCATTGTCGATTTGTCAGGAAGGAGACTTCCTGATGTTATCGGGTTGGATCGGGCGGCACCTTTGGAAAGTGCCTGAAGACCATACCACGGATTAACTCAAGCCTTGTGAGTGAAACTGGGTAGACGGAACTCTTGTGGGCCGTCGATAGCTGTGCTAGCACGAAACCACAATTCATCGTGGCAGAGGTCTGCTGGCCTTGTTCAAATTGTTGATCACGCTGGATAGCACGCTTTCTCCCACGCTCTGTAACTAAGGTCTGCTCAGCATAGTTGCTCTGTGAGTGTTGAGCAAACACAAATGTGCCTGAGGGATTGGCTAGCCGAGCTAGTAAACGGGTATCCTCGAATACGAATGGCCAGCTACTGATGGAGGGGCGATAGAGTAATGGATAGCGACTCGAATTAAGGAAAATACCCTCTTCTCCTCAGGGTAAATAGCAAGGTCTTATAGCCCTGCGTGTCAATCGGTCTAGGAGAAGGACAGCTCTGACTTCAAAAGTGGTCGGCGACTAAACTGTCTCCCCCACCAGAGGTGGGTAAGTGAAACTCCAGCTGCACAGAAAACAAGAGCTTTTAAAGAGCGGGTGAACTCCTCCGAGTCAACATTCATCCACCCCACCTATGAGTTAAATAGCCTTATCAGCCCAAAATTAGCCAAGCGTCGTGAGTACAGTTACCCTGAAGAGATGGCCATCCAGGGAGGGGTTCCTCAAACGGAAAAGAGTCGGCCCTAGATTTGTGTATTGGCAGAAAAATGAATAAAGATCGTATGCAATTATACTCCTTATGGTTGTCATAAAACGTTTGTATATATGGCTAAAAAGGAAAGGATTTCATTGGTTTATCAAGACTTAAACCTGAGATCGTTCATGAATGTTCAGGTAATTGAAATCTTATTAAAATATCTACGCCCCGGTTTTTTCCCAATCACACCTTTCCTGAAAGAATTACTACTTTCCCAAGCCAGCATACACTACCACAAATATATTGAAAAATCAAAAGTGTTACCTAGACTTTATGAATTTAAGTACAGTACTAGATTGGTGGCAAGGTGTCATCATTTTACAGTTGAAATGGCTAGCTGCAACCGTAAGTTCTATGTTAATAGTTTCTTCTATCGCACTTCTCACTTGTGGAACTGTCTTCCAGCTTCTTGCTTCCCAGTCAACTTTGATCTTCAAAAATATAAATGCAATGTCAATCTTCTGTCTTCTTAATGTCTGTTCTTTCATTGTTCTCTCAACTGAATAGTGCGTTTTTTTCTTGTGTTCTCTAACACTCAGTAACTCTCTTTGTGTCTTAGTGGCTTTATTGCCTTGATCGGTGTGAAATGATAAAATAAGAAAGAAAAGAAATCTTATTCTTATTACTCTAAAAATAAAGGCAGTAAACTTTGAAAACCACAAACACTGTGTGCTAAGAGTTTGTTGAAAATGAAACCCGCTTCATTTAGTGTCTAGTTTTCATTGCTAGGATTAGAAATGGTGGTGACCACAAGGGAAAATTTCAATCTTAGATTCTTGGATCTAAGATGCCATTAGACCTATTATATCCAACTTTAACATTCTATCTTCAAAAAGCTTAAATATCACGATCTGGACGATTCATGTCGTTTATTGATTGGGGATTATATGCGCATATGTTGAGAAGTTTCTTACTCTTTTCCCCTGAACGCATTCCGTGCATTTGTCTAAGACTGCGCCCGAGGGCTCTTGATCTTTCCTGTTCTGTTGGTCCGACCGTGCCAGTACGACCTCTTGGTGAGGTGTAGATGTTCTAGAGCTTGTCTCGTTTGACCTTGAATATAAAAGTAAATATAACGTTTATAATAAGAATTTGAATCGGATTAAAATATTCATTAATTGCTAAAGTATAACTTTGTTTACGCTTCGAGAACGAAAAAAAAAAAAAAAATCAGAAGAGTTAGACATTAAAACGCCCCAACAAGATATCTACATTTCTTAAAAAGAGTAATTTACAGTATGGCTTACCGTGGCTTAATAGTAAAGCCCACCAGTTTAAAAGTGGTTTTCATACACTGCTACGGTTATCCTAAAGTAAAAAACAATAACCGAAAAAACTCATTTAAAATAATTCAAATGTCTTCTTTGAAGTTAAATTTTGATGCTATTTGAAAATTAATATTTTAAAACTAATCTGTATGAAAAGAAAAATAATCTTCCTTATCTAAATTAAGTTTTTAGACATTTTAAAATCATTGTCATATTCACCCGTCACTCATCGAACTTCCATCGTAGACGAAAAACGCAAACAATATATTTAAAAATCTTTTAAAAATCGAATATTTATCCTAGAGATGTGTTTCAAAGAACATTATTAAATTTAAAGATTATGTAATTGTATTATGTAAATGTAACGTTTACTTTTTGCTTGAAACATCATAAAAATAATTTAAATTTACGCACGGTAGCTGTTGAACTGTCACCAAGGTTATAGATTAACGACAGTAGTTTTCTATTGCCATCCCCAACTCTTAAGAAGCGCACGAAAATTTTAAAACGTTCTAAAAGAAATACGAAACACCAGCAGGGAAATAAAAAATTGATATTTGCGTTTAAAAATAAATTATTTTTAACATAGGTACCGCTAAAGATTTTCTCAAATAAGAGAATACCATAATGGAAAAAAGTCTCGAAACTTGATAAAAACAAAATTTTATAGTCAAAATGTTTATGTTATTATTAAGAGGGAAGGCCAAAGTATTTTTTATTGTTTTATTATTTTTTTAATCCTTCCTAGCACGTTGGAAATTTTGTTTAAAAATCTTGTTTTTATTGCGTCAGCGGGTGGGCCAAAGATTAGTATTGGAAATTTTAGATTTTTTTGCGTTAAAAACATTGTTTTGGAAATTCTTGTAAAATATCAAATAATTTTTTTAATTTTAAGGAAGTTCGCAAATGAATGAAATTATTTTTTAATTTTTTTTTTATAGAAGATCTTGATAAAAAAACACTTTTTTTTCATGTTAAATTTAAAGCTAACATTTCTAAAATTCAATAACCTATTAAATTACAGAGAATATTTTCTTAATTTTTTCAGATTACTGAGGGCTTAAAAATTATATAAAAAGACGCTCACGTTATTTTCTTCAATTATATTGCACAGATAAATTCCCCGTAGAACAATATTAGATCTGTCATCAGGCTGTCAACACAGCTACTGTCGGGTTAAAAACACAGCTACTGTCGATTTAAAAAATGCATTTCTGCGATATTTTAAACTTAATGTAAATAATATGTTTCAAATCAGATTAATTATATTTCAAATCAAGTAATATTCGTCAAATAAAGTTTTAGAAAAGTATATTTTATTTTTGTAAGATTTTTAATAAAGAAAATTACTTTGCGATGAAAGACAACTAAAAAAGGGGGCTAATTTTAGGAAAAAAAAAAAACTCCTTCCAGTCAATTTAAATTAATTTTTGAAATACAACAAAGTGTTTTGCTTATTGAAAATATTAAATTTAATCTATTAGCTTGAAATTAAAACTTTATTTTAAAACTTAGTTATCACGATTTTTGTAGAGGTCTCTACTACATTATATGACTAATAGTTTAAGAATATAGTTTTTTTTTGTATTCTATACGCTTTTATGTAAAATAGTCGAATGAATTATTTTATTTTTTTAATCGCTATCACCCCATGCTAGGCAATAAAGCCACTATGACACAAGTGCTTACAGGATGTGGAAGAATTAGGAACAGAAACAATAATAATGAACGGGAAGAGGAAAGAGGAATCAGGAGGACAGTAGATTGCGATTGACATTGCATTTAAAGTTGGTTGGAAAGCATGGAACTGGAAGGCAGTTCCACAAGTGAGAGGTGTGAAAAAAGAGATTTTATTTTTTTATTCTATATGCTTTTATAAAAAATAATCGAATGAACTGTTTTATTTTATTTTTTAATAAGCAGAAAAAACACAGATATACAAAAATGATCGATAAACACAAAACTGACTGTCTGATTAAGAACGCTCGATATTAAATAGACGTTAACATCATATTATTCGCTGGATTGGAAAGAGTTGCCAATAAAATTAGGCAATTCGGAATTATTTCCGTTTTGAACTTCCGTACAAAAATAATCTAACTGTTATAAAAAGAATTAATAAAATTCATTTAAAAATATTTCTGATACGAAAATGGCATTTTCAATTATTCAAACACAGTTTCATTTAATGAAAATGAGCTGTTTTCCAACAGCAAATGTTAGAATTTCAAAATCGCACTGAAAAATTACAAGTAATTTTTTCAAAAATAAATATTCATTGTAAATTTTTCTCTGTCATATCTAAAAGAAAATAATGTATTTTATTAAATGATGCACGCATCAAATCTTAACAAAAAATATTTCTTATATTAAATTATTTTTATAAGGCTCCAAGGTAAATTATCGAGATTTTCTCATTTTATATTGAAAAAAGTTTTTAATCAAATAATATCTTCTGTTTTTTTTTCTTTATAAAACGATGAAAATTATGTCATCTCCAGCCAAGTTTAAATTAAAATTTAACGGTGTATCGAAATGATGAAGTGTAACTGAATCCTCCAAAATATTTCTACTAAGTTTTCTAATAAAATAACCATTTCAGTAAACAATTCATTAATTATTGAATAAATACTGATAATTTCATTTGAAACAGATAATTCCCTGATTTTTGTTAAATTTTTGAAAACAATGGGTAGCTCAATTTTACTTCAAAGCGTATTCATTTTGGTGGTATATATATATATATATATATATATATATATATATATATATATATATATATATTGATGCATGTATATATATATATATATATATATGTATATATATATATATATATATATATATATATATATATATATATATATATATATATATATATACCTATATTGATGCATGTTTCATTAAATAATATAGACAAGCTGTGTCTATTTATTTTAAGTAAGTTCCTTTCATATTGTCTGATAAGCTTAATAAGATTATCATTGAAAGACGAAAGGAAATCATATTGATACATGTTTAAATCCGATCTAAGCTTTCGGCTTACATAAGCCATTATCAAAATGACAAATACATTTCAATACATCAACCAATACACGGACGAAACAATAATGACAGTCTGTTTTTGTTTCATGAAAAATTTCAAAGCAACGACAAACTCGTGTATACGAGACGCGGAAGCGAAAATCGCATCGCAGCTCGTGACGTCACACATGACCACGCGAGAGTGAAAACGAGAAGTATTAAGTATGGGAAGCCGTTGGTATAAACCAATGGCTTCAGTTATCAATTATAGACATTTAAGAATATTTGTGGAGATTTCGTAGGTTAGGTTTCAACTGTTATATGTATATCGCTTCAAGAATTTTTAGTTTTTGTTTATACAAACATGAAAACAATAAACATCTATCTATCTATCTATCAATCTATCTATCTATCTATCTATCTATCTATCTATCTATCTATCTATCTATCTATCTATCTATGTGTGTGTGTGGGGTGTATATGTGTGTGTTTGTGTTTGTGTTTGTGTGTGTATGTGTGCGTAAATTAGTCTTATAAATAACAGTGTTTTGTCTGTATACGAGACGATGTTGAAAAATTCTCGATACCACTTGATCCCACAAAGCCCAATTCACTCCACAAGATCTGACCAAATTACCATTTTTGAGTGATCGGGGCCGGCTCTTTGAAAGGGTTTATTTTCAGGAACTCCTTATGTATACATATAATTAATCTATCTATATCCGTGATTAATCGTTATCTCTCTCTCTCTCTCTCTATATATATATATATACATACATACATACATACATACATACATATATATATATATATATATATATATATATATATATATATATATATATATATATATATATGTATGTATATGTATATATGTATATGTATATATGTATGTATTATGTATGTGTGTTTATGTGTGTGTCTGTGTACGAGCATGCGCGCGTGCGCGCGTGTGTGTGTGTGTGTGTGTGTGTGCTCGTGCGAATCGCACACGCTATCCTAAGATACTGAAGTAGGTACTGAACACTTAGTGATGAACCAAATTTGTCAATGTCCTCGAGTGAATGTAGAATCAGTATTTTCTGAATGTCCAGAAGAATTTTTATTCGTGAAGAGGAGGCTATAAATCACCGGTCTTATCTGGCAGACAGATCGCTGACAAGCATGTCCCAAAGGACAACGATGGAGACAGAGGCCTCGACACTTACACATTGCCGTCAGATTCTTTTATATTTGAGGCGAGGTTTAAAAGCTTTTTATTTGGTCGGAGAGTGATTCAGAATTGGACAGGAAACGCGTTAAGATTCATCAAAATTTAATTTGTAATTCACAAGTAGTTTTATTTATTTACTAATCCGGATACTAGAAAACCCCTTTCATCTTCATAAAACTAGGATCAGAATTTTCATTGCAATGAAGCTAGTCTCAGGATAAAATTTTACAATTTTCTAGCATTATATTTTGCTGAAAATGACAGAGAAGGTACTTTTTTTATTGTATTTTCGGTAAATTTGCTTTTTAAGCCCCGCGCTAAATATCTATTAAAATTTTCCTAAATCGTCATATTTCCGTGTAAATATACACGCTGATCTCGGAATAACAATTAAATTTGATAAAACCTACCGTTTTGTAGTTATCGACAACAGAAGTTCGGACTCAGTCATGCTCAGCCATTACTGGCCTTGTTTAACTACATTCACTGCGGAACATTTTGCGCGCGGAAACTTAATTAACGGCCTTTTTACTGCTCTTAACTGATCTTACTCGTCGGAACTTGTAAAGAGCATGATTATCTACAAAATAAAATTACAAAATAAAAAAAATGCTAGAAAGGAAATGACAATTAATGTGCAAACTCTTTGGAAAGAGTATGATTTTTTTATTTACAAAATAAGAAAATGCTAGGAATATTTCTTTTTATTTTGTAAATAATAATGCTCTTTTCAAAGTTCGCGCAAACTTTGCGCATTAATTATCATTTCTTTTATTCTTAATTTAAAAGAAAAGCTTTACAGCAGTTGTCATTGCTTTTCTACACAAAAAAGGGGGATACTATTAGGTTGGTGCAAAAATAATGTCGTTTTCTCACATACGTTACTATGTGAGAAAACGACATTATTTTGCATAATATTAAAAAAAATGAATTGTCATCGCTTTCCGACACAACTTACGTTCGCAGTAATTTAGACGAGTAAGATCAGTTAAGAGCAGTAAAAAGGCCGTTAATTAAGGTTCCGAGCGCAAAATGTTCCGCAGTGAATGTCTGTTTTTTGGACACGACTGAGACCGAACTTCCATTGTCGATAACTACAAAACGGTAGGTTTTATCAAAATTTAATTGTTATTTCAAGTTCAGCGTGTACACGGAAATATGACGATTTGGGAAAATTTTAATAGATATTAGTGCGGGGCTTAAAAAGCAAATTTACCGTATTTTCGGCAAACTTGGAACTTGGTTCCCGCACCCCCCAAAAAACAACAAAAAACAAAAATGGAGTGTTAAAATTTGGTTTTTCCATTGACACCGCTATTATTTTAACTATCTTCACTCCTCCGCAATGTTTATTGTTTTAAAAAGCAATGATTAGAATTGTAATAAAACTTAAACATATGATGAAATAGAATTTATTTTTTGTTCTTGAGAATTTACAACAAAAATATTAAAATCTATTTATTTATTAGATTGTTTATTTACAAGAATAATTTTATATTTACAGCATTCTAAAAACTAATACAATTAAAACTCATGCAATACATAATTCATAATTATGTTTTGTTGCTTTTTTTTACAATTCTAATCATCGTTTCTTAAAACAATAAACATTGCCGAGTAGTGAAGGTAGTTAAAATAATTGCGGTGTCAATGGAAAAACCGGCCCTTTGACAATTACTTGTATGTAAACAAGACCTTTTTGTGGGGGACTGACTGAGTGAGTGCAGAAAGACGGCCGAGCCCCATCTCCCAGAACAGTGATCCATACGGGTACATTTAATACAGCATAGAATTGCACCAACCTCGATATAAATCATACTCATCGAGAACACAAATTTGAGACGAACCTCCAACTGCAAAACCATCTAAAAATAATAGCGATCTTATATAAAAAAAAACAACCCTTAAAAACATCAACTATGGACAAGGCCACAATATATTGCTCGTATTCGAGAATTAAGAATGTTTTTATTTTTAAAGAACCTTTAGGCTGTTTACATTAGCATTGAATCCATGAGGAAATCCAGCGGGCAAAAACTGGGATTTTGTTCACTTTTGGGATAAGAGGCTGGGATTTTGCCGACTGGAATTTTGCCGTCTGGGATTTTGCCGCATGGGATATTGTCCTGTTATCATTATCACCACACACAGACTAAACAGCGTTCAGAATAACAATTCAAAAAATATTTATTATAAGCTGAACACCTGTCAGCACTTACTTACAAGCCGTTTAAAGAAAAACATTTTCCATCGGCTAATGGAACTTGTTATTAGAAATTAGTAAAGCCGTGAGAATGACAAGTTGAGAATATATTAAAAGAAAACCTGTTCAATATTTCTGGGATATTTCGGGCCTGAAAATGAAAAGCACATATCCAGAATCTTTTTCGGAATGAAGATTTGCCTCTTTTTTTTTTCTGTGTTACCTGGTCTGCTATTTCAAAATAGAGGATAGCAGATCTGAAAATTTGAACGTTTGAAAGAATAAAACACTTTTCAATCTATTCGTTGTAGATCCACTTCATTTTAATTTGCAGAATGAAATATTCTTAAATGGGTTACCTCTCGAAGAAAGTTTGTTTCGCTATGTCGAAGCCTACTGACATTTTTCATGACTCTGTTCATTATTTTCAAAGATTCCAGCATGTTTAGAAATGGTATCGGTTTACACGTTTTAAAAGAATCCCACTTTTTTGGCAAATCTTCCTTATCTCCTTAACACAAGCAGATAAGAAATGGCTTTGTTCGTAGGGGTAGCGGGGGTTGAATTGTAATGGTCACTCTTCGGACAGAATAATGACCGGTATTCTTATAAAAGCGATGATGTATCAGATTTCTCCCGCTTATTTTGAAAATCATTTCAAGGTGCCTAATTTGTTCTGTCGTTCTTCGCGCCAACTTTTTTTAAATCTTTCTTCTGGTCTCGTTTTCTCACTGCTCTTTCTTTTCTTCACGTTAGTTGTTACTTTAGAGAGGAGATGTCTACCGCAAGGAAATTCTCTTTAATCTAGTGAAGCGTGTCATGAACAGCTTGGCACAGCTTACCGACGATTCATTAGATTAGGCATGGGTAACCATTTTTAAGCAGTGCGCCGTATGAGATAGAGCTGATCATAAGATACGGTGCACAAAACTAAAAAAAAATCAAGATAATTTTTCGTTGAAGGTAACACAACCATAAATCCCGGTCGAAAATTATAAGCGTAAGAAATATTGAAAAGTTGTTTTTTTTTGTTTTTTTTTTTTTCCCCCTTTGGATAAAAGATTTTTGCTAGAATTGAAAGTCTTGTTATAATATTATCACGGATGACACTGTGATTTGTTTCTAATGTATTCATTTGCCAACATGATAAAAAAAGAAAAAAATTAAGAAAATATATTTGTTCTCTAGAAAAAATAAAATTATTATGAATGTTTATGAAGGTGTTTATACTTACGGCCTTCCTTAGTGAAAAATGTCAGTAGTTTAAAATGTTGAAAATCTTACCTTCAACGAAATCTAACTATATATAAAATTCTGTGATTTCCATTAGTCCGTCCGTCACACCCTCTAAAATAGCCATACATTAACCGATCGAAACCAAATTTTGGGGGAGAAGTGCACACAGGTAAGGGGGTACAAAGTATAGATGGTTTTACTAGGGTATGTAGCTTAGTACAATAAATTTTAATTATTCTTTTTGGAAAGATTAAAAGTTTTATTAATTAACATACAAAATACACCGACTATTTAAAAAACAATTTAATGATTAAAATAACAAATATATATTTAATAAAAATGCAATATTGTTTTTTCATATCTTTTCGTTTATATATATATTTAATTCTGGTAAAACATAAGGCGCATTAATGGCACTGTAAATATAAACACAATAGGGAGAGTTTCAAATGGGCTGAGGAAGCGATAACTTCAACAATCTATCTATACATATATAAAGGGCAGTTGTATGTATGCGCGCTCGTGTGTGTGTGTCCGGCTATAACTAAAAAACTACAATAATTAACGACAAAACAAATATATATACAGACACAGCATCACCCACCTTTCTGTAAAAAATATCATCGTATGATTTCTATTTGTGAAGATATTTTAAAATTAAAAATACGTAATAATTGCATTAGAATGCATTCGAAATTCTCAGAATTAAAAAGTAAAAACGAACCGGAATAATTATTATTTCCCTTCGTTTTTACTTTTTAATTCTGCTTATAATTTCGAAACGCTATATGTATTTTTAAAATTTCTATTTTCTTGAATTTATTTCCATATTTATAGTAAATAAAGGCGTAACTTAAAAAAAAAAATGAATATTAAAACAACAAAGTAAATTTAAAAGAAGAACAATATTATATACAATTATTTGAAAAAAAAAAAAGCTTAATATTATGAAAATAAATTCAAGGGAATAGAAATTTAAAAAACACATGCATGTATGGCGTTTCGAAAGTATCAGCAGAATAAGAAAATAAAAACAAACGGTAATCCTAATCAGGAATAAGAATTATTACTGTTCGTTTTTACTTTTTAATTCTGAGAATTTCGAATGCATTCTAATGCATTTTAATTTTAAAATATCTTCGTAAATAAAAATCATACGATGATAATTTTTTTTTACAAAAAGCTGGCTTGGTTGATATTGAGTCTCTCTCTCTATATTTCCTTTGTTATTAATTACTGTAGTTTTTTTTTTAGTTTTAGCCGGACACACTTTCTCTCTCTCTCTCTCTCACACACACACATACAGACAACTACCCTTTATATATGTATAGATTAACAATTGTTTTTCATGAAATCAGTCTTTGTCTTTACTTTTTACTTTACTGACAAGAAGCAACTTAAGCGTAAAATACATTTTCAAAAATCACTATGAAACCAAGTAAAGTATTTTAAATGAAGTAATTATTTTCTGATTTAATGAAAAATAATTACTTGTGTTAATTTGATAAAATACATAGACAATATATTTACTTTAATAAATAGTGGAATGTCCATCCCATAATTATTTTCTGTTTTTGAAAAAAAAAAAAAAAAAGATTTGTAGATAATTCCCTCCATCCAAACTGGTATGACACTTCACAATCTCATTCAGTAAAAGTGAGACCTCCAGCCATTTTCTTGAGACCCCTGAGTTTTTGCAATGGCAGCAGATTGATTATCAAGACAATGAAGCAACATGTTACTGAATTTCAACATAGCAATGAAACCTAAGATGAAGTTACTTCTTCCGAGCAACACCGGGTATCCCCGCTAGTATTAAATAGTGTGAGGATTTCAACACACGCCAGCGTATTGCAAAAAATTCTAGTGTTACAAAATTCAAGATACATTTTACTTAATAATTGTTATATTTGTGGTTATGTGTGAGAAAGTTTGAGTGAGAAAGTAAGGCGTGGCGTTTAGAAAAGCATACTGGCCGCTTGCAACAAGTGGGTTGCATTTTTTTTGCCATTGACTGACTTCGATCATAGAATCAATCAACAAAAAGTAAACGAACGAAGTCTGTCTGCTTGGCTGTCTGTCTGTCTCGTTATTTTCTTGTCTTTCAGGTTTAATAAACACATTCTCTCTTTCCTTTCCTCCCCACTCTCTTTTTTCGTTTGTTTTATCCTCTTCAAATCGCACTTTACGGAAATTTCCTTGTTTCTCCTCTTTTCTCCCTCTCTCACGTCCACACCTCTTCCTTCCACATCTTTATTCCATAACTGCGCTTTCTCTATCTCTCTTTCGCATTCACTTTCTTTCTCACTTTCTTTCCCTTTCACTTTCTTTCTCTATCACTCTTTCGCATACATTTTTCTTTCTTTCTTTCTTTCTTTCTCTATCACTCTTTCGCATACATTTTTCTTTCTTTCTTTCTTTCTTTCTTTCTTTCTTTCTTTCTTTCTTATGCATTTTTCTCTCTCTCTTTCTCTCTTACGTATACACTTTCTCTCACTTTTCTCTTTCAATTTCTTCTTCTTTCGCATACACTTTCTCTCACAATTTTTTTCTCTCGTATACACCTTCACTCTCACTTTTTCTCTCTTTCGCATAAACTTTTTCTCTCACTTTCTCTCTCTTTCGCATAGACTTTCTCTCTCTTTTGTATACACATTCTCTCTCACTTTCTCCCTCTTTCGCAAACACTTTCTCTCTTTCATTCTCTTTCGCATACACTTTCTCACTTTCTCTCTCTTTTGCATACACCTTCTCTCTCACTTCCACTTTCTTTCGCATACACTTTCTCACTTTCTCTTTCGCATACACCTTCTCTCTCACGTTCTCTCTCTTTCGCATACAGATTCTCTCTCCTTCTCTCTCATTTGCCTAAACCTTCTCTATCACTTTAACTCTCCTTCTCATACACATTCTCTCTCTCGTTGTCTCTCACTTTCGCATGCACACTGTGTCAATTATATTTATCATTTATTTAATTTCTTTTTTGTTTCTCTCTGTATACAATGTTCTTATTATTCTTGGTATTTAAGAAGCTTTGATTAGTTTGGTAGAAGGTCAGGTGTGTTGAGCATTCAGTGAAGACCAAATTCATTATTGTGTGATATGCATTTATTAATTATTGCGCTACAGGGCGAGGCATATCTTATTTTTTTCTCTCTCTCTCTGTATCCAAGTTCAACTTGCCGTAACACATATACTCTATTTCCGATACCGCCTCTATTCCACAACGCTTAAATTCTTTATCGCATGCCTTTTCTCCTTATATTCTAACGCTTAAATTCTACGTCTCATATGTTGTACTCAATTTCCCGCCCCGTCTATGTTATACCCTAAGCCTTAAATTCTCCCTCTCATATCTTGTACTCTATTCCAGGTCCGTCTCTAATCTACTCAAAGCCATAAATTCTACCTCTCGTATCTTGTACTCAATTTCTTGTCCCGACTGTCTTTTACTCTAGGCCTAAAATACTCCCTCTCATATCTTGTACTCTATTCCCCTTCCTGTCTCTCTTCTACACCAAGCCTTAAATTCTCCCCCTCATATCTTGTACTCTATTCCCCGTCCCGTCTCTCTTCTACACTAAGCCTTAAATTCTCCCTCTCATATCTTGTACTCTATTCCCCGTCCCATCTCTCTTCTACTCGAAGCCTTAAATTCTCCCTCTCATATCTTGTACTCTATTTCCTGTCCCGTCTCTCTTCAACACTAAGCCTTAAATTCTCCCTCTCGTCGTTTGTACTCCTCCCGTCATATTTCTACGCTTATGCTTATATTTTATGTCTATTTTTGGTACTCTATTTTGTGTTTATCCTGATGTCTATATTTTCTACTCTGTGTCTGAATTTGTACTCTCTTTCCTCTTTCGACATTCTTCTATTCGTACGACTATATTCACCTTATATATTTCTTTCACGTTTCTCTCTCACCTCAACCTCAAGACTATATCCCTCACCTCACTTTTGCTATCTGTTCCTTCACTTTTTTTCTTCTCGTGCCTATATTATTTTCATCTATTCACCTCTTTCATTTCGAGTCTTTCTTCTATTAAATTCTCACTCTCACCTTTTATTAATCCTTTGGAAAATTGCTCCAAGTTTTAACTTCATTTTTTTTCTCGTTTCGATAAAACCTTTTCTGTCTTAAAATTTCTTTCTTCACTCTTTCCTCATTACTCTTTTCTCTTCATTGTCCGAATTTTTATCATTTTAATCTCTTCCCATCTTAAATCCTTCTTTTAATATATTTCTCTCATCTCACCGGCTAAATATATTCATTTCCTCCTCTTTCTGTTTCCTCGTTCCCTATTCATCTCCGAAATTTTTGGAAATATATCTTGGAGTTAAGATAGGAGTTGTCGGAACATTGAATGTTTGGGACGTTCTACAAGGACAGACGGATTGGTTTGTTGAGAGATTGTTGGTTTTAAAGAGATCTCGGGGAGGAGATGAATGCATTTTAAGCGACCGACTAAATTGTTCGAAAATTTTTCGGCTGGAAATCGTCAGCATTCCGTTTAGAATACTTTCGGAAAATGTCTCATCTTAAACGGATTTCCATTGAATACGAAGAATTTATTACTTCTGTAAAAGTCTTTAAGCAATGAGTCATTTGGTAAGATTTACGTTTGTCTGTTTTTTGTTTCTTTTTGCTACGGAGAAAATACAACTTCACCTGTTCTGGCATTTCAACTCAGATTTTATGGCAAGATGTCTCATGATACTTAACAATTCCCGATTTAGTTTTGTCAAGATAAACTGAAGAAGGTGTGTATTGTGTCCTTTGCTTTTGTAGATTCCGTCTGGGATTTTTTTTTCTTCTGATGGTCACATCAAAATAAATGTTGTTCCTTTACTTCAAAAAATATGTCTTCAGGAGGGAAACATGGCGGCTCTATTTTCATCAGTTTCATTTGGTACATAATTCAATTGGCGTAGAGAGAAACGTTTATTTGGTATTTAGAGAGGGATAGGCGAAAAAGTAATTTATAAAAAGAATGGTAGTGGCAGGAATTTCTTTTTGGAGATGAAAATATTCAATTCGAAAAAGATCAACGTTTGTCAATGGCAGTTGGAGATAAATTTACCCAACTATTCTTATATAGTCATTAACCATTTAAGTATTTGTATAATTTACATTTAGACAAATATCCTCATTTTTGTTCTTCTTCAGGTGTTTGTCGTTCCAGGTAATCTTCAGCGAATTTTGAACTGAGCCCTTTATTTAATCCATGGAGTTAGATTGTTCTTTTTTCCGCTGTCCATATTTACAAATATTTTATTTCCGTTATTTATGGCTTACAACCATATCCCATTGAAACATTGGTTCCCGTACGATCATCAAACTTAAGCAACGTCGAACCTGGTCAGTATATTAGATGGATAACCGCTTGAGAATACCAGGTGCTGTAAGCTTAAATGTGCGACTGGTTTAATGAATAATGTCTCTGAATTGGAAATCGGATAGCCGAGTTCCAATTCCAATTGGGTTTGTTATATTCACTTTACGCGCAAATAGCCTTGGCGAAGATATGAATTCACATCTTCTCCCTCCAGCTATGGGTTAATTAGTAAGACTTGTATCACTAAATCATTATTATCCACCCAAATAACATTCTTACAATCTAAAATATTTTCTGGGGGTAAATAACCGGCAAAGAGTAGAAAGCGAATCAATCAATGAGATACGGATTAGCTACAGAGGCATGTCTTTTAGATTTACTTAAGTTCTCTGGAATATAAATTAATAAAAACTGCCGTGTCTACAAAGTGAGGGATCATTTTATATATTGACTGTAATATAAATTGATCTCCCACTTTATATCGACATAATAATTTCTTATTTATCAAATTCTGATTAGGTATGTATTCACTTCTTCTCCCCCAGCTATGGGTTACTTATTAAGGCTTTTATCACTAAACCATTATTATCCAAAAAAATAAAAATTCTTACAATCTAAAAATATTTTCTGGTTTTAAATAACGTACAGTAGGTTGATAAGTTGTAGAAAATGAATGAATGTATTATCTAGTATCGCTTAGTTATGGCTCACTGAATTTTCACTGGTCCGGTTGATTCGTAAAATTGGCGGCATAATAATTCTAAGTTCACTCTCTGGGCCTTGCAGTAATAGGCGAATTCAGTGGAAAGACGGCATGTAATGACTGTACAGAACTAAAAAGGAATAAGACGAAATATCTCTAGAGATGGACATCGGAAATGAGAAGAATTTGACTGTGTAGATTAAATAAAGTGTTTCTTTGAAGGTTACCTGGATCGACAGACACCCGAAGAAAGCCAGATGGCACAACAACAAAGATGAGGAATATCTGAATGTAAATAAGAGTTACCTTACCTGAGTGAAAACATAAAAAGACATGTATGCATGTTTTAGAGAGAACACGTCATCTACTATTTAGAGAACTTTGCATGCAACGATAGTTTGTTATGGAAAAGTAAATTATGGTCTTATTAGATAATTCTAATTAGATAATATCTTATTAGATAATTCATCACTGTGTTAATAATTTAGCCATAAAAGAGTGAAAAGTGTATTTGTATCGGAAGTTTCGCGAGGCGGCTTAATTTTCACGCTTTTCACCAGACTGGCGTTTTTTTTATTTTGACATGTACATAAATTATAGCTGATTCAAGGAAAGACAACCAAGTTTTGTAAAACTACAACATGATTTGAGCTCTTTAAGGAAATCTCTTTTCCGTTATTTGGCTGCAATAAAAATTTGAAGAACTTGAATGAATGGATCTACACGAATGCAATTAACATAATTCCTTTTACATTAAGTAACTGCTAAGAAATCGATTCAAGAAGACTTTACTGAAAATCTGAAATTGCGTCCTTTTGAGCAACGCCCTACAATAATCAGTTTCAAAAATGTGACATTACTAAGTATGGAAAATGAAACACACAATAAATATAAATTCATATTTTGATTAAAAGGAATTGCTTTGAATTCCAGTTGTTTTTTTTTTTTAATTTTCTAAGCTCATATTCAACGTGGTACAAACTAATATTAAATTTGCCTGAAGCTTTCACGTATAATGTGTTCTTTAATAAGCATATGGTGACCAGATCGTAAATTCATTTCAGTAATAATAATATTTTTAAAATCTCGTTTAGTACAGGTAAAGAGTTCTTAAAAATGTCTATCTGAAACCGCCAATGGTAAGGCCAGGATTATATTAGGTTGGTGCAAAAATAATGTCGTTTTCTCACATAGTAACATATGTAAGAAAACGACATTATTTTTGTAACAACCTAATAATAATAATAATAGTAATCAATAAACAAGACACGAACCTGCTACTCTAGTAATGGTCGACGAGACTCATGTGGTATCTCGGTCATGAGTCAGAAGAAATATACTTTTACTTAGCTTAGTCTGGTATAAGGCTTCTGTAGGAGAGCACTCAGTGGATACTGTACTCTTTACATGTAGCAAACTGCCACAAATTCACAAAGCCGTAAGTTCAAATGCCCGCAAATCCACTCTTTCACCTCGTCGGCTTCGTCCTGTCTTGTTGATTGGTTTGTTTGTTTAACGGCATATCAACTGCTCATGGGTCATTTAATGCCAAAATTTAATTTTCTTATGAGCTTTGAAGTATTAAAATATGACATATGTTATTCTGCTTTCACAACTGAATACATGGTAGATGAAACTCAGTTTTTGTGCATATACATGTTTGTGTGGAACAAAATTACTGGAGGTATTGATATGTGTGTTTTATGTTGTAGTTTTGCTGAAGTTATATTTTGGAATACAGTTTGATCTCTTTAAGAAATTGTAGGATATTATATAGACTAATGTCATGAAAGAGCTCTTTCATGTTGGTTGTTTGCTTGATTTTGTTTAGTGGCATATCAACCTCTATGAGTCGAAATCAAATATTTCGAATAATTTTATGGCTTCAAATAAATATATTTTGAACGCAATTGTTTGCCTTCAGTTACAGATAAAATTTTCTGTTAGTCATTTTGCTATAAATATGTATTGTTGGTTCTTTTTTTATATATATAAAAATGTATTTCTGGTATTTTTACTATACAATTATACTTTTTGTTTGGGGTTTGACTATTTGCCCATATGTGTGACCCTAAACTAACAGGGTTGACCTGAGAACAACAGCAATTAAGAGGTGGTTCCACAATCCTGGGAACCTTTAATTTCCCGATCAGAGGCCTTGCTGCTGGGTGTAGTTTATCGTCATACCCAGGACTATCCTCTCTTGTTTATTACCACTAACTATATACGCGTTCGAAAAAAATTAAGTTCAAATGCCCGCAAATCCACTCTTTCCTTGTCGGCTTCCTCCTGTCTTGTTGATTGGTTTGTTTGTTTATAAACTCCTCATGGGTCATTTAACGCCAAAATTTAATTTTCTTGAAGTATTAAAATATGACATATGTTATTTTGCTTTCACGGCCGAGTCTCGTGTTTTTTTCTGTCAATCAAAAATCAAAACATTTGTTGTACCATCCATCCACCTTTGTGGATACCATTTTCCATTGCCGATGAATCTTGTTTTCTCGCTGTTCATCTTTTGCCTTTTGTTCCATCATTTTTTTCCAATCGGATTTCATATCGAGAAATCGATTTATTACAAAGCTTTTTCTGAAAATTACAAGGTATATTCCGTCCGTCAATTGCGTATATCGTCTACCACCGCAGATGATTACTGATATAATGAGATCAGTCCTTATTCGGCACGTAACAGAGAATCCATTTAAAAAAAAAATAGCAATAAGTTCTGAATTAACAATGGTAAATGGTGGGAATTTTTCAGATATAATTGGAAGTATAACAGGACAGAATCTCAACGGACAATATTCAAGCGGATAAAAATCCAGCGGACAAATCCCAGCCTCTTATTACAAAAGTGGATAAAATCCCGGTGCTCGGTAAAAATGGCAGCGGTAAAAATGGCAGCGGTAAAAATGGCAGCGGTAAAATTGGAAACGGTAAAAATGGCAAAAGTGGATAAATAGCAAAAAAAAATGGCAATTCGACAACAGAAAATTATGACCGTTCGAGAAGGATGGGTCTAAGCTCCCATCCTTCTAGTTTAAAATAGGACTAAGTCCCCACCTCAATATTTTAAAATAAATATTTTTAAATAGATATTTACTCTAGTGCGGGGGGGGGGAGCTAGGCTCCTTCTCCTCTTGTTTTAAATAGGGGCTAAGTTCCCGCTCCTAGTATTAAAAACATTTTTTTTAAATTTTCGATGTCGATTTTTAGAAGTTTTATGGGGGGGGGGCGCTAGGTTCCTACTCCTAATTGCAGTAAAAGCACAAATCGTAGCGTGTTTAAGTGAATTTGATGACTATAATTAATTTTATAATTGATAGCTGACATTAGGATTATATATATATATATATATATATAATAAAAAGAAAGAACAGTAAGATATATAATCTGGTGTTCTTATAGATATTTTTATTTTTACAAAATAGTGCTCAATGTAAATTTACAGAGCATTAATATTATAAATTAATAGACTTAAAATATGGTTTTTCGCTACACAGTTCCAACCATGTTTCAAAAATGGAAGCTAAAAGCCCCGAATTTAATTTTGTAATTAAATTAAATTAAAGACATTAGTTCCATTTCATCGAATTTTGGAGTAACTTTAAAAATTACTGGGTTTTAAATACACAGCTAAAACAAAATTCATGTTTCCAAGGTTACAGATAAATCTATTTTGCTAGACTAGGGGTGTCTGGGTGTTCAATATGTCAATATTTTAACCTGGGGCAGAAACAATGACGTCATTTTTCTGCCCCAGCCTAATATATTTACTTCTATTAAATAAAATATAGTCTATAAAAACTAATAATGAAAATATTTTAAAGTTGTAATTAAAATTGTAGTTAATTAAAATGAATTCTAACCTAAACTTCTTTTAAATTGTAATTAAATAAATAACTAAAGTTTACTAAATCAGAGAAATGAATTAGCTATTTTTGCCGTAAAAAAAAAATAATTAAAATCGTAATATAATTGTAAAATAATTTTACTTACTGTAAGTAATTCTAATTCTTAAATACATTCACTTCTATTAAATGAAATTATAGTCTATAAAAACTAATAATGAAAATATTTTAAAGTTGTAATTAAAATTGTAGTTCATTAAAATGAATTCTAACCTAAACTTCTTTTAAATTGTAATTAAATAAATAAATAAAGTTTACTAAATCAGAGAAATGGAAGTTTTACTTAAATAATATGAATCTTTAAAAAATAGTAATATACTTGATGTGATAATAATTCTACAAACTGTAAGGGATTCTAATTACATTTAATTGTTCTTGAAAGAAATATTGTATATTAAAAATTAAAAGTAAAAATATTTCAAATCGTAGTTAAATAAAAAGTATTCTGACGTAGACACCTCCCAAAAATCTTTAAAATATACGAACGAAAAAAATGCCGAAAGTATTTTAGCCGTTAACAAAAAAAAAAAAAAAAAAAAAATCCAAACGACGCGCTTTCAACGGATGTTAGATTTCATTGAAAAATACATCCCTACCCACTACCAAAACGTAACAATAACTGATACATTAAAATATAGACATATTGAACACCCAGACACCCCTAGTCTAGCAAAATAGATTTATCTATAACCTTGGAAACATGAATTTTGTTTTAGATGTGTATTTAAAACCCAGTAAATTTTAAAGTTACTCCAAAATTCGCTTGAGGAAGAAATGGAACTAATGTCTTTAATTTAATTACAAAATTAAATTCGGGGCTTTTAGCTTCCATTTTTGAAACATGGTTGGAACTGTGTAGCGAAAAACCATATTTTAAGTCTATTAATTTATAATATATATATATATATATATATATATATATATATATATATATATATATATATATATATATATATATGGTGCTCGGTAAAAATGGCAACGGTAAAAATGTCAAAAATGGATAAATAAGAAAAAATGGCAAAAGGAAAAAATATAGATGAATATCTCACAATGAGTTTATTAAAATCTTGGATACAATACATAATGGAAAAATATGAGAAGTTTGTCAAATTAAAAAGAATATTCAGCTAAAGCTCCTCTCCTCCTCTGAGATTTTACTTTTTAGGTGATTACGTCTGAACACTGAAAAACTTGGGAAAAAACAATTATAGGTCCACTTGATGACGGCTTCCGGTATTGAAATCAGAAACCGACATTAAGCGGTGTTTATCGGAAAAAAGTTCTTCGTCAGTTTTGTACACTTAGAGTTGTTTTTTTTTTTAAATTTCACTAGTTTGAACTAGTAGGAATCAGTAATGCAGTCGAATAAAAAAACAATATATTGCATACATTATTACTATGACGTTTAATATATTTAAATTTTGTTACATTTCTATTTATAAAAAAAACTTTTAGACTATTTAAAAAATAGAATAAAGTATTTAAAAATGTTTTCAATATAAACTATTTAAAAAATATTTTCACACAAAAAGAAAACATTCCAATTATAAAAAATAATAAATAAACTATTTAAAAAATATTTTCAAAGAAAACATTCCTATTATAAAAAAGTTCATTATTTGTAAGAAAAAACATTCCAATTGAAAAATAAAAAACGTTTTATTTGATTATGTGCAATAAAAAATAAAGATTTCAAATTATAAAGAGCAGTTTTATTTTTCTATTTGTTAATATAAAAGAATGATTAAAACAAATTTTTGTTGCGCCCCCACCAGTACATCCGACATATAATAGGTATTAGTTTTTTGATAAACATTGTTAACTTCCGACTCCAAAACCAGAAGCCATCATTAAGTAGACCATTTCTAGTTTTTAATTTGATTTTAATGTGATCGTTAAACAACAATTTTTTTGCCTATTTTCTGTATAATAACATTTTTTTCAAAATATACACTAATACACTTATTATATATATATATATATATATATATATATACACTAATACACTTATATATATATATATATATATATACACACACACATTAATACACTTATATATATATATATATATATATATATATATATATATATATATACACACACACACTAAACACTAATACACTTATATATATATATACACACACATCTAATCCTAATGTCAGCTATCAATTATAAAATTAATTATAGTCATCAAATTCACTTAAACACTCTACGATTTGTGCTTTTACTGCAATTAGGATTAGGAACCTAGCGCTTCCCCCCTCCCTCCAAATGAGACTTCTAAAAATCGACATCGAAAATTTAAAAAAAATGTTTTTAATACTAGGAGCGGGAACTTAGCCCCTATTTAAAACAAGAGGAGAAGTAGCCTAGCCACCCCCACCTCCACTAGAGTAAATATCTATTTAAAATATTTATTTTAAAATAGTGAGTGGGGGGGGGACCTATTTTAAACTAGAGGGATGGGAGCTTAGACCCATCCTTCTCGAACGGTCATAATTTTCTGTTGTCGAATTGCCATTTTTTTTGCTATTTATCCACTTTTGCCATTTTTACCGTTTCCAATTTTACCCTGCCATTTTTACCCAGCACCATATATATATATATATATATATATATATATATATATATATATATATATATGTGTGTGTGTGTGTGTGTGTCTGTGTGTGTATGTGTATATAATACCAAATTGTAATTGTGAAAGGGAACTTTTTTAGTCCATACGAGAAATCAAATATATATATATATATATATATATATATATATAGAGAGAGAGAGAGAGAGAGAGAGAGACGTAAAGTGGAGAGGGTATGATAGAAAAACAGAGAAGTCTATCTATCTATCTGAGAGAGAGAGAGAGAGAGAGAGAGAGAGAGAGAGATCAAAATTAAAGACGTTTTTGCATGAGCCCATCAAATTTTAGAGACTACTCCGTGGTTGAAAAATGGCTAAATGTATTTCTTTTCCGATTCTTTTTTTCTTTAAATTTTTTTTTAGTTCTCCCAACTGTGGGAATTCGAAGATGGGTTTCTCGTGATGCTTTTCTCTCTTTTTAGTCTTGTCTGTTGTTAAAATTGTCGCCGCTTCACGCCATGTCGTCACGGTTGGCTTGAACCGTGGCAGACGACCGTCTTACGCCGTGTCAGTTATCGGACAAATTTTAATAGAGGGCGAAAGGAGTGGTCTAGAAAAAAAAGAAAGAAAGAAAGAAAAAAGAATCAACTAAAATATTAACCTGCTGCTAAAACGTTATTTCGTCGTCCCGTTTTCACATAGATCATCTTCTTTATGTAAATAGATCTGATCCTGAAAAATAATTCTTTAAATTGAACAAGAAAGTTCGTTTCGGTTAAGTAAAGCCTGTTTTTCTAGTTGCCGATTTCGGAATTAGTCACTGGAAAAAAAAAATAAAATTACGAAATGCTTTGTGTTTAAATCGATTCCATTTCTTTCTGCCGAACCAAAAACCAAATTATGGTAACAACGTACAATATTACATGAAAATTTGGACTCATTTTAACGAAAATTCCAACGATAAAAAACATTACCTTTCTTCAAGAAGCGGACAGTCGAGGAGCCTGAAGCTGAAACCTGAAACATTTCGGCAAAATGAGTCAAGCTAATTTGATTTTTTCAAGGTGAAATATTTCGTTAATTTTGAAACTTGGAGGTTATTTCTAACTTTTCCCATTTGTATTCGTTCGCACAAATTTTCAAGAAATATTTAACCTTAAGATCTCAATATTGCACTATTAGAAACACTTAATATAGGTACCTCCAAAGATTCGCTAAAAATGAGCATACACGATGAAAAAATGCCCCAAACTTAATAAAAATAAAATCGTCAAAATCTCTGTTCTATTATTAAGAGGAAAGACCAAAAGTTTTTTTTTAAATATTAAATTATATTAATTTATATTATTTAAATTCGGATTATTGTCGTCATCTTTGTCGTTGGAATTTACGAAAATTCGGTAACGGAAAATTCGGTAATTTTGATAGGGTAGGAAAATTCGGTAACGGAAAATTCGGTAATTTTGATAGGGTAGCAAAATTCGGTAACTATGGAATAAAAATTGATCATAAATTGACTTTTTATCTTCCTCAAATAAAGTTTCAGAAAAGTATATTTTATTTTTGTAAGATTTTTAATAAAGAGATTTACTTTTAGGATCTAACAAAATACAGACGATCTCTAGAGTCATAAGAATGTTTTATTTTCCAAACACGGTCAGCACATTATGACCTCCTCCCCACCATCCAGGAAGTACGGCCCTGATACTGTTGTGGTGGGGTTTTATCTCGCCCCTCATAGTTAATAATACTTTTAAAAAATATTGAGGAATGAGGCCTAGCTCCCCATAGCCCCACTTTTGTAAGTATGACACTGGTATGGTCGTAGTGGGGTTTTAGCTGCACCCCACGATTTACAGTTATTTAAGAATATAGAGGAGGGGAATTTAGCCCCCCAAGTCCCCACTCCAGAACGGCCCTAAAATCAATTTTCAATCGACTTTTATTCCATAGTTACCGAATTTTCCTAGTTTGTCAAAATTACCGAATCTTACGCCATTGTGCCTTCCGGTCTTCCTCACCCGAGAAAGGCCGGAGGGCACATCGGACGAAACGTTGTGATAGCAACAATAAAGATTAGGACAATAGTCTGAATGTAAATAATGTAAATATCAATCACTCGTCATCGCAGAAATTCAGACATAAATTATATTTTTTAATCCTTTTCTAGGAACTTTGAAATTTTAGCATATGGAATTTTAGCCTTTTTTTTTGCGATGAAAAACACATTGATTTGAAAATTTTAGCTAAAAATCAGAAAATTGTCAGATTTTAATGAAACCTTCAGAACTTCTTCAAAAAGGAATTAAATTATTTTAGGAATGTTATTTTTGTTTTTTTTAGAAAAGCTTGGTAATTTTTTTTTACACCTGTCATCGCCAACATATTTAATTTTATGAAATTACGAGAAATTCATTTTGGCAACGCTTAACGATTTAGTTAAAAGCAGAAATCTTTGGAGAATTTAAATCAATTTTTTTGTCAAACAGGACTCTTAGTTAAAGAAAAGCTGATCTAAATTGTAAAATAAAAAAAATATATATATAATAAAAGACATTATTAATTAGAAATGCTCTTAATTGCTTTCATAAATAAGATTTATTATGGACACTATTGCTTAAGAAAACATTTTTCAACGAATAATGAAGTTTTACAAGGATTGTTTCCGTTTTATATTTTATTTTAAATAATAATAATTCACTAGTTAGGTAATATTGTTATTAGGTAAAAAGTATATGTACTAATCGTAAATGGAAAAGTTTACTGCAATTCAGCGACCCCCAGTAACTAAAAAGAATTTTTTATTTTTTGTGAGTATAAAAGTGCCAATGTTTTTGTAAATACGGATGTTCATACACGACATTATTGGAAAATAAAAGCGATTACTACAGAAAATTTTGAATTTATCGGTAATTTTTTTAACATTTCCTCAACAAGCGTTTTCGTAAGTAAGAGTATAAAGCTAAGGTTCTTAAAATTCAATAAAATATCTAAATATTTTCCTAGATTTTAAAGATTACTGAGCAGTTAAAAATTTATATAAAAAAGACGATCCCGTTATATCCGTCAAGTACTTATTGCAGCAACCCTTCCCCTTCGAACAAATTCCCGAACGTTTGTCTATCAAGATAGTTTTCAACACCTACTAAAAACACCCACCCCGTGTTAAAATTGCATTTCTGCGATATTTAAAACTTAAAGTAAGTAACATTTGTTTTCAATCAGAAAGAATAACCTTTAAAGCAGCTAATCTTTCTCAAATAAATTTTTAGAAACATGTATTCTATTTTTGAAAGTTTTTTTAATAAAGTGATTTACATTTCGGGTTTGACAACATACAGACGATTTATATATCAAGAGTTATGAGAATGCTTTATTTTCCAAACACTGTCAGCACGTTTACGAAAATTCGGTAATGTTGATGTTATTAAGTGTTGGCTTTTTTACTTTTTTTTTATTATTAATAATGCTTCCATTATTTTTAACCTTTATTTACATGTGGATGAAGAAAATGAAACATTCCTATAACTCTGTATACATACTTAAAACAATCCATACATTCAGTTAAAAGTAAAAATAAAATCATCCTTGATAATGTCAAAAAAAAAAAAAAATCCGAAAGCGCTCGAACATTCGGACAATTTCTACATAATTTATGTCCAGAGAAAAAGAAAATTATAAGAACAGAAGAAAAATTAAATATTAGGTTGGTGCAAAAATAATTTCGTTTTCTAACATATGTTACTATGTGAGAAAACGAAATTATTTTTGCACCAACCTAATAAAATACTTAACCGCAGTACCTTGTCAGTCAGTCGTTTTTAATGAAACTTATATAAAAGATAGATTGCTACCCAATATATATATATATATATATATATATATATATATATATATATAATATTTATTTAAAAATTTATATATAAGTATGTTATAACATCACTACAAAAATAGCCATTTTGTTTCAACACTTCTGGTGTCTTGTTGAGTGGTGTTCAAAAACAAACCACTACTCCCCATATTCCCTCCAATGCTACGTTTTTCTAATCGGCGACTGCGACCATCCATCCTCATGCGGGGATGAGATGCGAAGAGGGTTGATGGTAGTCAGCGGTCAAATGTAAAAATACAGGTGAAATGAAACTGTTTTAATTTTAAGCGTATTTTCTGTTTTATTATCGTACAACTTTTTGTGACGTGTATACTTCCCACGTTTTTAAAAAGATAAAACATAAACAAAAGAATTTATACATATATATATATATATATATATATATATATATATATATATATATATATATATATATATATACGTGCGTGTGTGTGAATGATTCTATAGGCTTTATATATTTAGTGACAGTGAAAAAACCGGGTGAAAAAGGTAATTTACATAAATTAATAAATAAAAGGTATTGAAGACAATATAGACGCACAGATAGATAGATAGATAGATAGATATGAATAGACTGAGAAATATTGAACAGATAGATAGATAGATAGATAGATATGAATAAACTGAGAAATACTGAACAGATAGATAGATAGATAGATAGATAGATAGATATGAATAAACTGAGAAATACTGAACAGACAGATAGATAGATAGATAGATAGATAGATAGATATGAATAAACTGAAAAATACTGAACAGATAGATAGATAGATAGATAGATAGATAGATATGAATAAACTGAAAAATACTGAACAGATAGATAGATAGATAGATAGATAGATAGATAGATAGATAGATAGATAGATAGATATGAATAGACTGAGAAATACTGAATAGATAGATAGATAGATAGATATGAATAGACTGAGAAATACTGAACAGATAGATAGATATGAATAGACTGAGAAATACTGAATAGATAGATAGATAGATAGATAGATAGATAGATAGATAGATATGAATAGACTGAGAAATACTGAACAGATAGATAGATATGAATAGACTGAGACATACTGAACAGATAGATAGATAGATAGATATGAATAGACTGAGAAATACTGAACAGGTAGATAGATAGATAGATAAATTTTTAATCGTTTCACTTTCTAAGCAAGGAGATAACGCCACAAGAATGCAGCGGGTTACAGGAGTGGAAGAGAATGAGAAGAGACTTTAGTGGGATTAAGGAAAGGATAAAAAGTACAAGATTCAAGAAAGTAGATGACAATTGACATTGCAGTTAAATGTTTGAAGATTGTAATCAGAAAAGTAAGAAATCGGAAGGGAGATTACCGACAACGACAGACACCTGTAGAAGGTCGGAGGGTGCAACGGCCGAAAAGTTGTTAGTACAAGAGCTGTGCTGTTCTGATTAGCAAAGTATATAACTTTTTGTCGGCTGAATAAAGTTGAGCCAAATCCAGTGAGGCTCGTGCACACATAAACGCACACATACACGCACACATACACGCACACATGCATTATATATATATATATATATATATATATATATATATATATATATATATACTGTCGACTCTACTGTCGAATTCGACGTATGAGGTTCAAGCAGATCAGTTCCTAGGAAACCGACAACTGTACATGAGATTTGATTATAGTGGTGAAGGTTTCGTGCTGGACCAGCCACACTTTTTGAAGGGCCGAATACAGAGACCTGCTGCACTACGTGCCACAACGTCCCCAAACGATCCTCCACATGTTTTGAATTCAGAGTTGTCCTTCTCCTAGGCTATAGAACCCAGTCTGTCCTGCTATTTACCCATTGCTGGAGGGAGAAGAGGAGGATTCACACCTTTCCCAAGGGTATTAGCACGTAAGTGAATGTAATGGATTCGACTGGAATTCCAACTCGGCTCTCCGATTCCTCAATCCAATCCTCATAACCCCACCGTGCCTCCTCTCTCTCTCTCCCACTATATATATATATATATATATATGTATATATATATGTGTGTGTGTGTGTGTGTTAAATAAACGGAGTTCCTACTCAAATACGTGCATCCACTAAAATAACGTTTCAAGTGATAAAAATCGAGTTAATAAAAACATTCTAAAAATTCTTTTTTTTTTACATCTGGATACGAAACTGCTTGAAAGCACGAAATTTGGCCTCATCTGAGTGACTGTTCTTCGTAGCCAAGTCGGTAAGGCGATAACGATAACTCCCTCTGATCCGAAGGACGGTCATATATATATATATATATATATATATATATATATATATATATATCAGATTTTTAATCGGTATCACTCGAAGCAGGGCAGTACTGCAACTAGTACGCAAGAAGTTACTGGGTGTG
This sequence comes from Acanthosepion lycidas, assembly GCA_963932145.1. NCBI lineage: Eukaryota > Metazoa > Mollusca > Cephalopoda > Sepiida > Sepiidae > Acanthosepion > Acanthosepion lycidas. The sequence continues at coordinate 32,580,399 of OZ010574.1, forward strand.
GAGGGGGAATTAGAAAAATATTAGTTATGAGGAGAAACAGAAAATAGCGATCAGGAGGACAGTAGTTAGCGATTGACACTGCATTTACATTTTTGCAGATTAAAGTTGTTTCGAAAGCAATGAGCCAGGAGGGAATTCCACAAGCGAGAAGTGCGAGATAAGGAACTGTTGACATAGAAATTGTGGCTCAAATGTCGATTGATGATATCCTGCCGCCAGTCTAGTATTGCGCTTAAATCCAAAAACTCTAGCTACCATAGCAAAGAGCAATATTTATTTGTAATTTATTTACAAAATGAGGCACAAGGACAAAATGGGGAATGGGGAGAAGGACGTTCTTCTTCTGCCTTAACGTTAAACTTGTCTAGCCACAAACACTGACCCAATCATCCAGCAATATTCTTTACACCACAACAGCGCATTCTTACTTACCTTTCTTACCACATCCACCATAATACCGTAATGTCTCTATGAAAGTCGTAACTAGTCCCCTTATGTACACTTCATTGTCTGGTGAAGTGGGAGAATAAAATAAAAAAATAAAAATCTAAACCCCAATGAATACCATAGTAAAGAGCTTACCCGAATAATTTCCAGTATATATAGAAAAGACGCAACATTACAGCAGTGGGAAAGTGACTGAAGCCGAGCCGATCAGGACCAATAATATTGCTGCTTCTTCTTTGGATCTTATCAAGGAGCTCATAGCAGAGACACCAGGCCATATATGGCAGCAATATTTTAGCCCGTGATGATTAGTGGAACAATTTCACTAGCTTTATTACTTATCATGGACATTGGAAATTTAACTTTGACAATTCCTTAAAAAACATACACATCCCACCGCCATCCACCAACAAACTAAAATTAATAGATAAATTAGAAAGCCTCATAAAAAGAATGAGATAAAAAGAACATTTCTTCTTAAACCAAAAACTTCACCATTAAGATAATACAATATACCTACAACTCATAATGCACCATTGACCAGCATATATAAATAGTCGAGCCAAGACAACGCACATGATCTCTTATATATATATATATATATATATATATATATATATATATATATATTAGATGATATATTTTGTGGCTACACGTGCTTGAATCTGCAAGGCTAGCCACTCGAGTCATAATCAAGAAAACCTATTATATTGGGTTGGTGCATAATTATCAGGCACTTTTAAAACAATATTTATTAAGAAAAAAGAAACATAACAATTCAACAATAACATTTTTAAATGAGTATCACTATCGGCACGCACTTTTATAACCTGAAAATAAAATAATATTTTTATTAAAAAAAGTAAACAAAACTGCAATTTTTATTAACAAATAACTCGCCTACAAAAATGCCTGATAATTATGCACCAACCCAATATATATCCGGTTGAGAGTAACAGCTAAACAGTTAATAACGTGAGAGTGTTTTTTCTTTTCACTCATTTATTCTCATAGTTGATTATCATCGTTTTGTCAAAGACACAATAAATATGGAATTTTCTCCTAAAATAAAAACGTTTCGAGATTTTTCTTCGTTTTAGCTTTTGTTTTTTTCGTTTTTTTTTTAACCTTTTCTTTTTTTTCTTTCTGTTACTTTTTTTATTATTATTTCTTTCATATTTCGATATGCCTTTCATTTCTTTTTGTTTAATTTTTGGCACTTTATCAGTAATCTTTTTGGGGGGTTTCAAAAACTCGACTTATACACGAATGTGTACGGAGTCATGATCTCCCTCTCTACACCCTAAATACTATATAACAACGGTACGTTTTTTTTATTTGGGTTACCTGAACTCACCAAAATACTTCTTTTCATTTTATGCACTTTTTTTCTAAAAATATTGCTTGCAATTTAATTATTCCATATTTTTTTACCTTCTTCCATTTTGTTTCCTTTTCTTATCCACCCTCTTTAACGTTTTGTGTTTGGTGTTATTTTTTCCATCCCCCTCTTCTGAAGTGTTCCTCTCTCCCTTTTCTTCTTTTTTTTCTCTTCCTTTTCTTCGTTATTTCTCTTTCTTCTGCTCTCTACATCAATAAACCTAGTAGAGACTCAAAGGCAAGGTGTAACGAGTGCACTGTCGGGTCGCTTCTTTTGACCGTTTTCTCCGCAGAGTGCTACAGAAAAAAAATTGAACTCGAAGTTATCACTGTAATTATATAGCCAGCCATATTTCTCACCTCATATAAAAAAAACAGTATATATATATATATATATATATATATATATATATATATATATATATATATATATATGTGTGTGTGTGTGTGTGTGCGTTTACGGAAAAACCGTCTTGACAGTAAGTAGATGAACGTATTAATATTCATATCATAGCGTCTTGCAGTCCTTATTAGCATTTAAAAGAATTGGCAGAAATAGGCATCAACTTCAGTGAGTTTTAGAATCCCGCTTGTAGACCCAATCTGAAAAACACCATTTTTTTTATTCACCGCAGATAATGATGTTACAATGATTTCATTGTTTTATTTCTTTTTTCGAGTACAGCATTATTAGTTCTACGACTAGAATTCTATTCTGCACTAGAATTCTCTGTAAGCCATGGGATGCACAAATCTCAGGTATTTTTATATCACTGTTCACCAAATACAAGGCCCCAGAACCACTCAAGGTAGAGGGTTACTGTTCTGTGTTGTATGAACGTAAGAAAAGGCAAAAAGTGAAGTTGATGGGGTTATACATGAAAGAGAGAGCTTAACCCTAGACATGAAGAGGTCAAGATTGTAGTGATTTGGAAAACATTGTCGGGAAGCTGTTCCACAAAGCAGCAGTTCTTGGAAGCTAAAATTACTTCTTGCTAATAAAATTACAAAGGAATGAGGGTTGTGATTCATTCTTGTGTGCGTGGCATGGTGGATCCCAGTTGTAAAGGTCAGGGCTGGTAGAACCAACGAATGTAACTCGTCAGAACACATGTCATGGAAATAGCAATAGAGCAGCGAGAGGCACGCGACGTTCTATCTGTAGGGAAATGGATATTAATCACATCCCGATATATTCGAATGTCTTTGTAACGTTTGCAATTCACAAGGGATTTTGGACTCCACTGAAATTTTCATATCTAAAAAATTCAGTAACTCTCTGGCAAGGTCCTGTATATATATATATATATATATATATATATATATATATATATATATATATATATATATATTACCGTCGGCTAAGGTATTGAATAGATTTCCAATTTCTTATCTAAAAAAAACAAAAAAAAACAAACATTCTGACTCCAAACCGATATAAAGTGATGCTTTCTACTTTTTCATTTTCCAGTGATAACCTATGATTTGTATTCTATTCTATTGGTACTGTTGGATCATTTACACTGTGTTCCAAGTGAATCCTCCTCCTCCCCTCCTCCTCCCCTCCTCCTCCTCCCCTCCTCCTCCTCCCTCCTCCTCTTTTCCTCCTCATCCTCCTCAGTCAATCTTCTTTTGGATAATTCACGGCAGTCACTGTCAATATGCGTTACAATTTCTTTTCTCTTTTTATATTTACCTTTCAGTCTTCCGGTTTGGGCTTCTTGTAAATCGTTGAATCAATAAAACATAAATTAATGATGTTTGAAAGGAGCAATGTCATTTGAAATATTGAATAAGGTCTTTTTGAAAATCGTTTGAAACCAAGCAAGGCTTTAATGTCACTAGAACACAGGGAGTGACATAGAGTGAAAGTGAAAAAGAGTGAGAAGACAGAGAAGTGGAAGAACTAAAGAAAAGGAAAAAAAAAAAAAAAGCGAACGAGGTTCAAGAAGACAGGAGATGGCGATTGATGTTGGATTTAAATTTTTGAACATTGTAGTTATCAGGGAAGCAAGAAATCGGAAGGGAGTTTCACAACTGGGAAGTGCAAAAAAAAAGAAGAAACTATTAGAGTAGAAGTGGCGGTTGTATCTAACTAGTTCAGTAATAAAACGGAGAGACATAGTTGCCAATCTAGTAGCACGCTTAAATTCATGCAGACATAACGCTAGGGAAAACGCTTATAACGGACTGAGATCTCTCTCTGTCTCTCTCTCTATCTCTCTGTCTCTCTCTCTCTCTCTATATATATATATATATACATGAACACTATTGTGTAGCGTTTTCAAGATGTTATTGTTCTAATCTCTTATAATAAAAATAATGTATATATATATATATATATATATATATATATATATATTGCAAGGAATAGATACAAATTATTTCCTAAAGGCATTATGAAAAATAAAAGAGAACAGACCAACCGGTTTCGTTCCCAAGCTCATCAGGGTAACCGGTTGGTCTGTAAGTGTTATCATCTCTTATTTTTTTTATTTTTCATAATGCCTTTAGGAAATAATTTGTATCTATTCCTTGCAATATATATATATATATATATATATATATATATATATATATATATATATATATATATATATAATAATAAAAAGGCTTAAACACTAATATTCCATGGTCATAATATATTCCATTGGAATCGTAAATACGATCCAATTCATCAGACTACAAATTCAAAATTGAGTAGAGGGTCCGTTTATTTTAAACAGTATTTATTTCGTTTATCTTTCTGATCCATCCAGCATTCTATCTATCTATCTATCTATATCAGGCTATTCATATCTATCTATCTATCTATCTCATTGTATTCCTATCTATCTATCTATCTATCTATCTATCTATCTATCTATCTATCTATCTATCTATCTATCGCATTCTGCTCATATCTATCTATCTATCTATCTATCTATACAGACTGGGGTGACCCCAAGTGCGCACGTAGAAATAAGATGTCGTTTTATTTTCTTAAATGAACAAAATTACAAGAACAAATATATCAACTCAAAATTTATTCTAACCTGACGCAAAGATCTTTATTGTAAGGTGCTGTATTCTATTTAATCGCAATTTGTCCTTGGATTTACATTTTTTCTATTATTTTTGGAAAACACATATCTTCCCAGTGCACCAATAATGAAGGGTACAACTCTCACTTTCCCCACCACCTGAAATATTTTCCTCTTATTTACTATGACTTATCCTTTAACTTTTATTCTCGTGGGTGCAGAACAGTAGACGAAGTAATTACTGTCTAAAATAAAACGGAGCGTCCATTCAGATACTGGACTCCACTAAAAATAACGTTTGATTTAATAAAGATATGTCGGAATAAATGTAAAAATCGATTAATTCTTTAGAAATTGCTTTGTTTACGTTTCGGATACAAAACTAAGCAGATATGGGCTTTCTAAGAAAAATCTGAAGAAGTGAATGTTCAAATAGAACCTTACATGGTTGTGAAGCTCTTTCCCGCCAAGTCGTTAAACCACACCGGATCAGACGATGTTCCTTAAGGCAAATAGAATCTTACATGATTGTGAAGCTCTTCCTAGCCGAGCGGTTTAATCACACCGGATCAATGTTCCTTAAGGCAAATAGAACCTTACATGATCATGAAGCTCTTCCTAGACGAGCGGTTAAATCACACCGGATCAGACGATGTTCGTATTCCACCGGAGTGCACATATACTTTAATAAGTTTTCTCGAGTGTGCAGACAGATAAACGAAATAAATACTTTTTAAAATAAACTGACCGTCTACTCAAATAGAGGCATCCATTAAAAATAATGCTTGAAGTAATAAGATTAATTTGGATTCAAAATTAAAACCATTAATTCTTGAAAAACTAATAAAATTGACTATTTACATTATTCGGACTATTGTCCTCATCTTTGTCGCCATATTTATTGCAACGTTTCGGACGTTGTACGCTCCGGCCTTCTTCAGGTGGTTGGAATGTCGAACTGAACCTTGGTGTAGATTGTTCTAGTTCCACGTGCTATATTTAACAAGGCCGGAGCGTACAACGGTCGAAACGTTGTAATAAATATGGCGACAAAGATGAGGACAATAGTCCGAATAATGTAAATAATGTACATAATACATCATCTCAGAAATATAGACAGATACTGAAGAAAAAAATGTATAAATTCGCTTTCATCATATGTTTAAGTTTTATGAGAAAATCTGTCCTTTTGATATTGCGTTTTTTTTTCTTTGCAGGTACGAAGATCCATGTTTGTCGTCAGATTCTAATGATGTGATCAGCCTGGTACGATTTTGACCATGTTTTAGACTGTTCTAGTTCCACGTGCCATGTCTAATGGATGTCAGTTATCAGTTATCTCCTGTTAATTCCCCTCTTAAAGTTCTCCACCGGCTTAAACAGGTATTGAACTCACACACTTTGAGTCCTGTCACTAGATCTAACCAACGCCTTTATCCTGTGTCATGTGTCCTCGAGGATTGGTTTTAACCAAACAATAATCCGTAATTTTCAGGATTGGTATTTATAAGATAACTATACCAAGAAATGTTCAGTATGTATTTATTTTATTAGAAATTATTAAAATACGTCATTTCATCGTGTATGGTGTTATTAAACAACTCAAGGATTGTACATCCTAATAAGAAATAAATATCTATAATTAGTATAATTACTCTCATGACAAATTGAAGAGAAGAGATACAGAGCGAAACAGAAGATAAGCTGCATAACGAGGTTGTGTAACTGGACAGCCAGACTTTGAATGGAAGGGTCAGTAAAAAAGACAAACATTGCTCAGAATTACAAACATTGGGCAGCGCCATGATCACCCAAATTCTGAAACAGCACCTAGAAGAAGAAGAAGAGTAGGAGGAGGAGGAGGAGGAAGAAGAAGAAGATTAGGAGGAGGAGGAGGAAGAAGAAGAAGAGGAGGAGGAAGAAGAAGAAGAAGAGGAGGAGGAGGAGGAGGAAGAAGAAGAAGAAGAGGAGGAGGAGGAGGAAGAAGAAGAACCATAATCATTATCATCATCATCGTGTAGTTATTTAAGATATATATATATGAGAAGAAGAGAATCGTGTAGTTATTTAAGATATATAAAAATTGACGTCAAGATAAAAAAAAAAGAGAAAAGAATATTGATTGATGGAGACTCAAATTTTGAATTTCCCAACTCACTGAGCAGAGATGATTGAACGAAAAAAAAAACTAGAAACAATAGAAGGGAGGAACGAAATGAAAATCTGGATTTAAACAAAGAGAAAAGATGCATAATATAAAGAATATTGACTAAAGACATAAAAACAAACAAATTACCACCCCACAAAAATGTGTAAGTTGAGAAAAGAAGCACATAAAGACTGCTTTCTCAACAGTAATATTAATGATGAATGTAGAGCTACATTGGTGAATCTGACGGTTGTGAATCTGAATGGTTTTTCTTAGCAATAGTCAATCCATATAATATAGAAGACAATAGGATATGATGGAGCAATGTTTTGAGTTACTTTTGTAAGTAATACAAGTTGATAAGCAACAAGGCAAATGCAGTGAATTGTTGTTCGTTCTTAGACGAGATCTTTTTCTTAGTCATACAGATATTCTAAAAAGCTTACTGTTGTCAAACTTACCAAATTTCCAATTAATCCTTTTTTTATTTTTCGCAAGTATCTCCAAATCGCCCATAGGTAGCTGAGTTTTTTTTCTTTCATTTTTAAATTTATAATCTCCAAAACAATTTCCTCGGTGACAAATAATATCATTGCTATAATGAAATATATTCAGAACAAAGAGTTTCCTTAAATAAAGTTTCTTCTTTTGTTTATCTCGATTAAAGGCTCTCCTTTTCTTGTCGTTCATTCTAACCTTCTTTTCATTACATCAGCTACAAATATAATCGTTGGAAGGTTTTAGAACCGCTAAGCTTTCTCTTATACATGGTTGTGCAATCATATTATGAACTTTCTGTAATCAGTCCATTTTTATTTGTATATTTATTTGTTTTAACTTCCATGGAGAATTTGTATCGTCCGGTTCACACACCTCCCGGTCTTTTGAATAGGATTAGAGGTTTATCCCTTATTTCCTGTTTAGCATTCGTTCCTTCTAAAGTCTGTTTCACTCTCAGTTTCTCCTTGCGTCTTAATGGGATTATCACCTTGCTTGGGGTGAATTGATTAAAAACAAAGCAAAAACAAAAACAAGTAGTAATTAATTTGTTCTCTGATTCATTTTTGACATCATTTTACCTACACGGGGAGATTGACTCATCGGCTTTCTAATGAATCATAAATTATTCCCTTCCCGTCTATTTGCATGTTGCACATCCGATGTTTGATAGTCATAACTGAATGACAACAAGTCCCCTTAAATTTCCAGCACCCTTTTCAGTACCCTTTGTCTGAAACTTTTTACTCCAGGATATTCTATTGATCTACCTGACATCTTTTTTATTCTGATGCCTAACGTCGACAGACATCGTCAAAATTGAAAAAGATATCTTCCTTCTTTTATTTAAATATAATAAACATTTCAATATCATCTGTAGAGTGAAAAGCTTAATACATAATCATTCATTTTCTTTATTCTTTTTTCCAAATTTCGTATTTCTTCTTTTGTCAGGTTTATGAAAGACACTGGATACCTTAGTGTTATGGAGTGGTTTCACAGTGGAGGCTTGTATTTGTACTAAATCGGTCCTAAATAGGTTCGACGTACAAAATGTTAGAAACTTGATATAATAGGTATTACGCAGATTAATCTTGTTGCGGTCGCTGACTACTTTCGTATTCGACTAACTGTCGACTACTGTCGTCTGAAATCGACTGACCCTCGTTTCTCTTACTACTCCTACTTATATTAGGTGGGAGAGTCTATTAACTATAGAATACGTGTGATTTACCATAACACTTAATTCCCCATATACGTATTCCTATTTATTATTATTATTATTTTTTTTTTCATTCGGGCTGGTTCGGACAGTGATGTTTGTCTTTCAGTGGCTTAGTATCCATCTACATTTCTCTATTCTTAGAGAGAGAAGCAGTATCAGGTTTGCTGATAGTTTTGTCGGACCATGTTCATTGACATGCGTATTATACTCCGGAAGGGTGTTATAAAAGCTAAACACACAGTTCATCATGTAATGTTATCCGACATTCCAATGGCAGTTGATTTAAACGGTTTACTTCTGGTTTCATTAGAGTTTTGCTTCTTAAAGATGGATTGCCTTTACTACAGCTATGGAGTTCGATCTATCCCTGTTTATTCATTTTATTCTATTTAATTGAATTCCTAGATACTTTTAATTTTCTTTTATATTCAGCGAGTTATTTCATGGTTTGTGTAGTTCAGTACTTTCTGTTGATTCCTCTTTGCTTTTATGCATCACTAATATTACACATTTTTCTATTCAAAATACCGATTTCCTCAGTGAAGATTCTGACTTTTGAAAGTCTACAATTCATTTTTAATTTTGGCAAGTAAACAGTTTCCTTACATAATATCTCTTCTTGTGTTAAATCTTGATTAAGGATTCTCTTTTTTTCCTATGCTTAATTCTAACCTTTTTCATTTTATCGCATTAGCTACAAATATGACATCATAGTTTCAAGGTTTTAGCATGCTCATTGATCATATGTGTTTGTTGTAATATGTCCATACAATTGCTAAATAATTTCCACATTAAATACGTTATATACCTGTAATTGTTTGTTCTTTTTGTAATTAGTGTCTTGACCTTTATTATCCAATCGGAGACCCTTGCTTTCATCAGATATTCATGACATAGTTGCACTTTTGAACCAGAAACCACAGAGACCATCTCGGTTTGGCCTTTTTCTTAGACTTTTTCTCAAAGTATATATATATATATATATATATATATATATATATATATATATATGTGTGTATGTGTGTGTGTGTGTGTGTGTGTGCGCAAATTATCTTGTGTTCATCTTTGATTTCACATAGTTCTTTTATTTTTTTAGGTTTGTCAGTCCCTCTCATGAGGCACGGTGGCGTAATGGATAAACGGCTCGGTTTGATGAACTAGCGAGCCGAGTTCGAATTCCAGTCGAGTCCATTACATTCACCTACGGGCTAATACCTTTGGGAAATATATAAATCTGCTTTTTCTTCCCACGGCAATGGGCAAATAGCAGGACAGACCGGGTTCTATAGCAAGAAAAAATGGCAACTTATTGCGGGAAAAAATCTGCGTCGTCAGTCATGTATCGAAAGAGACATGATCGCCCAAACGTGTATCACGTATGGCACTTAACTCACTGACTGAAATACCAACATGTAGCCTCGCCGATTTCGTTTCGTTTCCGTATGATTCTTCTACAGCTTCTTCTACTATGTGTTGTCTCCCTTCAAGACGTTGGCAATCATGGTTATCATCAATTTCTTGTCACTTGTAGCAATGGTTGTCTTTTTGCTATCTCCCCTAATCCCTATTCTGCCAACAATTTACCTACGTTAGGCAGGGATTATTCGCTGTTAACTTCCGTGACTCGCGCCTTCAACATGTTCTGTGAGTGGTAAATTTTCTAAGTTCTTTTTCTTCATTATGTGTCCCAGAAGTTTACGTTGACTCTATTCTTTCTTTTTCTTTTCTTTCTATGTGTCGTGTCCTTTCAGGACGTAGGGGATCATGGCTCTCCACCTCCCTCTATCCCTTGCAGCTCTCAACAAGTATCTTCCCTCTGCCACCTCCGACAGACCACGTTCTGTCACCCACTTGCTTAAGGCCGCTAAGTATGTTGCGTTGTTTCCCTTTGTCTCTCTTTCCCTCTTTTTGATCCGTGAGTATCAGATTCTTCAGGCCGTCCTTCCTCATTATGTGTCCCAGAAACTTCAACTGCCTCTTTCTGATGTTAAGTATAAGCCTCCCCCTTGTTTGCATCCTCTCCAAGACCTCATCGTTGCTCACACGCTCGGTCCATGATATCCTTAGCATCCTTCTGTAGAACCATATCTCCGTCGCCGCCAGTCTCTTCTTCATCTTTGAGGAAATCGTCCAATATTCGCTGCCGTAAAGAAGGACTGATGTCACGTAACAGCTCAGTATTCTTTCCTTTGTTACCAAAGATATCCTCTTGTCTCGCAGTACTCTGCCCAGCTTTTGGAATGTGTCCTTCCCAATGCGTCTAGAGATCTCAGTGTCGCATTTACTGTCCGTTGTCAGAACGCTTCCAAGTTATTTAAAATCGCATTTCGGGCTCATCCTTTTACTGATGACCATGCATTCTGTTTTCTTGTAGTTTATGCTTAGTCCCTTCTTCACTCTCTCTGTTCTAGTTCCACATGCCATGTTTAATGGATGTCAGTTATCAGTTATCTCCTGTTAATTTCCCTCTGAAAATTCTCCACTGCTTTAACCGGGTATTGAACTCAAACTCTTCGGGTCCTGTCACTAGATCTAACCAACGCCTATGAATTATCCACTATGCCATATGTCCTCAAGTACACATGGCATAGTGGATAAAGGCGTTGGCACGTGGAACTAGAACAGTCTACTCCAGTGAGCGAAATAAAGGGTTAAGTTTGACATTCCAACCACCTGAAGAAGGCCGGAGCGCACAACGGCCGAAACGTTGTAATAAATATGGCGACAAAGATGAGGACAATAGTCCGAATAATGTAAATAATGTACATAATACGTCATCTCAGAAATATAAACCAATATTATTTCTTATTACTATAAATATCTTATTACTATAAATGCTTTAAAAAAATTCCCAATCATTTTAAATTACTTTCTTTTCCTCTGTCTTTTGTCTCTATTCTCGCTCCACATTTATTTGTTAATGTTTTCTCTCTTTCTTTATCTCCTTTTACATACAAACAAAGAGAGTGTCATCTCTTTAAAATACATTTTTTCTTTTCTCTCTCTCTCTCTCTCTTTCTTCTGCTTTTCATCATATCCCGCCTATTTTAGATCTAAGTTCCCATTCGTGGGTGTGTTTTTCAGTCTGGAAATGATAGATGTCTCTGTCTTGGAAACTTTGCACAAGTTTCTCAACCATTACCGAGATAGAGACTCTGATTCCGTTTACGGAAGAAAGAATTGTCACCTTTTTTTTATATATATGGATTTATTTTATATAAAATTTAGTTTACTGAAACCTTTCTTCTTTTTCTTGTGTAATCTTCGTTTTTTTCCTCTTCGTTTCGTTTTTAGTCCTCTTTTTTCTTTCCCTCTTTCATTTTTTCTTTCCTTTTTTATTCTGGGATCTTTTTTCTTTTTTTTTCTTCAATTTTTTGTTATTTGTTCTTATTTTTTCTATTTCTCCTCTGATTTTGTTTTTATTACGTTTCAAACTTGAAGAAAATATTTTATTTTGATATATTTCTTTCGTTATCTGGTTCTACTTTCTCTCGACATTCTTTCTTTTGGGATTTCCTCCTTAACGTCATACCACGAATTATTTGCCTTCGACCCTGTCTTCATTTTAGTCTTTCGTCAATGTTCACCTATCAGTTTTTTTCTTTAGCAAATTTCATTCACCTTTCTTCTTGCTGTGTTTCATTCTTCTTTTTTTCTGTTTTTTTCTTTCGCATTATTTTTCTTTCTTTCTTTCTTTCTTTCTTTCTTTCTTTCTTTCTTTCTTTCTTGTTCCACTTTGTCTCCCTTTTCTCTCTTCAATTTTCTGATTTTTCTATCTTTATACTCTTTCTTTTGCCCCCGTCCACCCCTTTCTTCTTAATAAGTCTATCAGTGCCTTTTTGTGACAGAGTGAAAGATAAAGATTAACATGCAGTCATGATAAATTTCTTAATATATATATATATATATATATATATATATATATATATATATATACTAGCAGCATGGCCCGGCGTTGCCTGTGCTTGATTAAAAAATCGTACGACTCATACAGCAATCGCTATCACTTGACTTAAAATATTTTTGCCCTTTAGCCTTTAAAGGAGTGCCCTTTGCCGTGCTGATGTTGCTACATGCCTTACTTCTTGCGTATCTCACACTGCGAATTTTTTTCTAAGCTCTATACTAAACATTAAATCTGTTACGAAAAAAGAACTAAACAAAATGAACACAAAACGATCAGCTTTAAAAAAGGACTCGTAAAACTAAGTAAAACTCGTAAGGACTGGAAAAACCGAATGAAAAAAGAATGTTAACAACAAATACTTTTTCACACCCAATCCAGTTCTGCGGAATCAGAATCAACGCTGAGTTTAAACAAGCGAATGAGCCAATTGGAGTAAAGTGCCATGCAGATTTAAATTTTTCCCACTAGTGACGAATGCAGCTATCGATTTTTTTTGCATGTTAGCATGCTAGTTAACATTCGCGTCAGTCAGCTGTTGTCTTTCACGCTGGTCAATAGAATCTTCCTGTCTATTAGTGGCAGCCAGCTATAGGCTCTCACTCTGGCCAGTACAAAATGTCCGCAAACTACATGAAAACTGCAGTAGAAGCATGAAAAATCGATTATTTCCACTATCGATGGGAGTTGGGAAATGCAATGTCGGTCTTGGCCTTCCCGCTAACTTGGAGCATGTGCATGTAAATTTTGGTGCAAATCCGTCGAAAATTGCGGCCGTGCATTCGTTACACACACACACATCCTGCCTTTATATATATATATATATATATATATATATATAACCAAACAGAACAAGTTATTGGCAAACCGTCAAGGAACAAACCTACCAACATTAAACTTGCCAAATTCAAAAAACGGACCATAAATTTAAAGATTAAAGGGAAGGAAAAAGGAAAAGAAACCCCAAAAAGAAAAAAAAACAAAAAACAAAAAAGACAGACAACATCAAAAACGTAACGCGCTCAATATCTATAGAAATTAGACTAAAACAGAGCAGTAACACTTTTTGGTTTGTAACTATATATATATATATATATATATATATATATATATATATATATATATATATATATATGTATATTTATATATATATATATATTTCTAAAGAATTTGGATTTTTTATTTATTATTTTAGTTTTTATCACTTTAAAACGTTATTTTTTGTGGATATTCGTATTTAAGTCGGTGGCTTTATCTCGTATCCAAGAATTTAATTTATTCTTTTATGATCGTTTCATTCATCATGATGCCATTGATGACTAAGTAAACCAATGCTTGCACCAAAGAAACGAGGCATTGATTGCATGGCAATGTTGGTGGAAGATGAGATCGATTTTGTCGAGCTTTTTTTCTCTTTAGTCGTTTGACATCTTCCTTTTCTCTTCTGATGGCTTTGAAGTTTTGGCTCCGATGCTGATGAAACATCATCAGTTGGTATGGTCTTGTGCTTGTGTTTCAGTTGATTTAGGCTCAAGTCCAGTGCCTTTCAGTGTTGTTTTCAACTGGTCTGTGTATCTTCGAAGAGGCCACACCCATGATCTTTTCCATGAACTGAGCTCGCTGAATAAGACTTGCAAACCTTGACTCTTCCATTCTTGCTATATTTCCTGATCATCGAAGACGGTGTTTAAGTATCAGTGACTCGATGCTTTGATTGTTGGCTCTCTCCAGGACTTTGTGCTGGGCACGTAGTATTTCCATTTCATATTCAAGACTCAACTAAGCTTTTGGGGATGAAAGCGTTCTAATTTTTGGATATAGCGATGATATAGTGTCCATGTTTCGCAACCATATAGAAAAGTTGAAATTCCAATATCATTATAGACGATAATTTTTGTTGTTAAGTTCAGATCTTTGTTATTGCAGACGCATTTGATTAGCTTATATATACAAAACCAACATAGTTTACAAATTCAAGTGCCCTTTGGGAGATTGTATCTCCAACGAATTAAATAATATTTATGTTGGTCACACCACAAACTCGCTTTCACGACGCTTGACACTACATTTGAATGAAAACTAACATTTTTAGGCATTTAAAACAATATGCCTGGCCGCATACACAATTCCGTAAAATCCTTGTCGAAAACACAATTATACTTAAACATGAAAACAATAAACAAAAACTAAAAATTCTTGAAGCTATATACATAAAACAGTTGAAACCTAACCTAAACAAAATCAACTATGAAATCTCTACAAATATCCTTAAATGTCTATAATTGGTAACTGAAGCCATTGGTTTATACCAACGGTTTCCCATACTTAATAATTCTCGAATTCACTCTAGCGTGGTCATGTGTGACGTCATGAGCTGCGGTGCGATTTTCACTTCCAGCGTCTTATAAGCACGTGTTTATCGTTGCTATGAAATCATCCATGTAAACAATAACAGATTATCATCACTGTCTTGTCTGTATATTGCTTAATATATTGTACAGTAATTGACATCTTTGATAATGGCTTATGTAAGCCGAAAGATTAGATTGGATTAAAAAATATGGATCAATATTGTGATTTTCTTTCTTCGTTTAATGATAATGTTATTAAGCCTATCAGACGTTATGAAAAGAATTTACATAAAATAAATAGACAACACCTATCTATATTATTTAATGAAACATATATATATATATATATATATATATATATATATATATATATATATATATATATATATATACTGGGTGTAACAGCAAAATTGTGTAAATCGTGCGACAGCAAAATTGTCCAATAGTTAGATTAACATTTCAACCTTTGTATCTTAGGAATGATTAAAGATATCTTACTGGAATTCTCCGAGATTTTATAATTCTATTGGTCTCTAGTTTCAACAATAAGAAGGTATTTGGCTCTAAGATGAAATGATGATCCCTCTTGCTGTTGTGATCTCCTGATCCAGTTTTCCTGTCTACTCTTCTCTCTTTTTTAAACTTATTCACCGTTCTCTTTGTGGTTTTTTAATGAACTTTGAAGATAGAAGCCAGAGTATGAATGTTGGTGCCATTACTGAAAGCCTGTATGATCTTTTTCCTCTCACCATTGCTCAATTGGGCTGACACAAAACGATTTTAACCTGCTCTCTTTCTAGCTGAATAACTCAAAGGTATTTTGTGTGATTCTTATGACAAATGATGCCAAGATGTCGAAACATGTTATCTGAAAACCTGGAATAAAAACTCAATTAGTTACGCCCTGGGTAAGACAATAAACTACGTTCAACAGCGAGGCCTCTGATCGGGAGGTTTTGAGGAGCGTGGAACCAACCTGACCCGGGGTAGTAACACCTGTTAGGGTCCCAGCTATGGGCAAATAGTTAACCACCAAACTGGGGTCAAAATACGATGAAAGTGTAAAAATAGGTTTTAATACCAGAAATACATTGCAAAAAAAAAAAAAAAAAAAAAAAAAAGAAGTTATTACCAGCAATAAGTTTTTGAAGAAAAACAATTATTACCAGCAATACATTTTTGAAAAAAGATATTACCATCTATACTTTTTAGAAAAAAGTATTACAAACGATACATATTTTAAGAAAAAATATTACCAGAAATGTATTTTTGACAGAAAATTTTTTACCAGCAATACATTTGAAAAAGAAAATACCAGCCATAAAAATCTTGTCGGTATTAAATAACCCATTGAGGTTGATATGCCGCAAACCAAACCAAAACAAACCAAACCAAATCAAATAGTTTGGTATTTTTTAGATATTAATTCCGGTATTATATATATATATATATATATATATATATATATATATATATATATATATATAAATGTGTGTGTGTGTTCGCCTCAGTGTGTACAGTATGAAGGAAGAGACACCTCTAACTTGAAGATGTTTTTCCCTTTTCGAATCTATGTCCGACAAAGCTTCATCTGTCCGTGTTGATGACGTCTTTTGGCAAATCAAATGTTGGTATGACATCATTTTCCCTGCGAATATTCCGATTCTTTGTTAGATTAAAGTTGCAAACGTTGGTGGTCCACAAAATACAAAACAAGGCCACTATTTTATTCTTGATATGGAAGCCACAGTTAATCCGAGATTTGTACCCAAAGATACGGATCTGTACCTGAAAATGGATTACGTCTGAATATGGATTTATACCTGAAAATATGGATGTATGTCTGGAAAGAGGCACCTATGGCTGAATATATGAACCCGTGTCAATTTCTGCTTACAGGAGAAAGGAAAGAAACGGCTTTTATTTATTAATTTGCTTTTTACGGGTTATCAACCCATTGTGGTTATTGAAAGCCGAAGTATATTTTTTGGATTGTAAGAATAATTCATGTTTTTTTTCTTTTTTTTTTGTTTTGCGATTGAATACACATCGAACCGCAACTCTGTCGCTCCAAATTAATTTTTTTTAGATATTAATAGATAGTCCTTCATTCACTGCCATATAAATGATTAGATATTACATTGTAGTCCAGTACTTGCTTTTTTTTCTAGGGGCATTTTCCTACCTCTTAATATCTTGCTTGGTTTCTGTGACGCATTTATCCTAATCAGTTTCAGTGCTTACTTGATTTTGACGCCTCAACTATATAGCTTATTCTAATTCTAATTATATAATTACGATTTTTGTTTCCAAGAACGAGCTACGAATTAGTGACGTCAAAACCAAACAGGTACAGAAATTGAAAAGGAGTGAACCAGAAAGAAACAGCTGAAATTTCTGGGACACATAATGAGGAAGGTGGGCTTGGAAAATTTGACACTCAGAGGACATACCAAAAGCAAAAAGGGGAGGTAGCGGAACCACCTACCTGACGAGTTTATGCGAATGGATAAGGAGTTAGAAAGATGGTAAAACGACATACATTACTAAGAACTAAAAAGGATAGCAAATTGTGGAGAGCCATGATCTTCCATGTACTGAGGGGATATTGGCACGTAAAAGGAGTATACAAAGCTATGATAAAAATATAGATTGGGATTGATGTTAATTGGATAGCTTTCATTTTTCTGTTAATCGCTTTTTTTCTGCAAAGTAATTCTTCGGTTTCCTTGCCCACAGAATTATATATATATATATTAGCTAAGTGAACTTATTACTATATATATATATATATATATTATAACTACTGTTAGTGCTCAAAATATTTGCGAATTTCTCCTGGTATTACTGGTTATTTTTCGAAATCAAATAAAGACCTGAATTCAGTATCAGTCAGTTATGTGCCATGCGTGATGCACGCTTAGGCGATCATGTATCTTTCGGTACATGACTGACCAGGCTGATTTTTTTTCCCGCGGTAGGTTACCATTTCTTTTTGCGGTAGACCAGTTGTCATCCAAAGTAATTGAACTCAGTCTGTCCTGCTATTTACCCATAGCTGGGGAGAAGAAGAGGATTCATACCTTCCCAAGTAAGAATTTGAACCCGGCTCTTCTATTTCTTAATCCGGACCGCTATCCATTACTCCACCGTACCTCCCTTCAGTATACTGATCCTTTTTAAAAGTAGGCTAGCCTTTCGTACTTGATAAATTTGCGTAATATATTCTCCCTACCCCAGTTTTATTCCATGTAATCCTGTATCGGACTCTGCTGAATACTATATATATATATATATATATATATATATATATATATATATATATATATATATATATATATATATATATATATATAATGTATGTTTTGTAAAAACACCTCCAGCATTTATCCCATGATTAGTCGTTGACCCCTGGTCGAGGTTCATGTAAAATCCAAGAACGGGTGAAGAATTCTTTGAGACGAGTCTGTTTCCCTTTCAACTGGACGTTGACAACATGTCTATGGAGATCATAATTTGTACGGGAAAGAACGTTGTTGTAAGGTCGAAAACGAGGCTCAAGCGTTGAGTGAAAAGACATTGATGACCTTAGCACCTGTGCCAGGAGAGGAAAAAAGAAAAAAAAGAAAACCATTTCTCGTTTTCGCTTTCATTCTCTCTCTCTATTTCACTCTGTCTTTTAGCATTTCATTTTTCGTTTCGGTTTCTGTCTAAACTGCCCCCCCACCCCGTATGTATGTTTGTGTGTGTCACTGTATGTGTGTGTGTGTGTGTGAAACTTTTTCTACCCATCTGAGGCGTTACATTTACTATTCCTTTCTTTATTCTTTCTTTGTTTCTTTTACAGTTTTTTATTTTAGTTTCTCTCTCATTCTTTGTTTCAATTCGTTCTTTATATGTCTTCACATTGTCTGTCGTTCTTCCTCTCTACTCTCTTTCCCTCTGTCATTGTCTCTATAAATCTATCTGTATATGAGTGCGTGCGTTTGTGTGTGCATGAACAGTGATCAAAAATGCTTTTATTTATATTACTATTTCAATGGTATTTACCCCACTTTCTTTCTCACATTGTTATTTTTCTTCTATCTATCTATCTATCTATCTATCTATCTATCTATCTATCTATCTATCTATCTATTTATCTATCTATCTATCTATCTATATCAGGCTATTCATATCTATCTATCTATCTATCTATATCAGGCTATTCATATCTATCTATCTATCTATCTATCTATCTATCTATCTATCTATCTATCTATCTATATGAGGCTATTCATATCTATCTATCTATCTATCTATCTATCTATCTATCTATCTATATCAAGCTATTCATATCTATCTATCTATCCATCTATCTATATGAGGCTATTCATATCTATCTATCTATCTATCTATCTATCTATCTATCTATATCAAGCTATTCATATCTATCTATCCATCTATCTATCTATCTATCTATCTATCTATCTATCTATCTATCTATCTATCTATCTATATCAGGCTATTCATATCTATCTATCTATCTATCTATCTATCCATCTATCTATATCAGGCTATTCATATCTATCTATCTATCTATCTATCTATCTATCTATCTATCTATCTATCTATCTATCTATCTATCTATCTATATCAGGCTATTCATATCTATCTATCTATCTATCTATCTATCTATCTATCTATCTATCTATCTATCTATCTATCTATATCAGGCTATTCATATCTATCTATCTATCTATCTATCTATCTATCTATCTATCTATCTATCTATCTATATCAGGCTATTCATATCTATCTATCTATCTATCTATCTATCTATATCAGGCTATTCATATCTATCTATCTATCTATCTATCTATCTATCTATCTATCTATCTATCTATCTGTCTAAGGCTATTCATATCTATCTATCTATCTATCTATCTATCTATCTATCTATATCAGTCTATTCATATCTATATATCTCAGGCTATTCATATCTATCTATCTATATCAGGCTATTCATATCTATCTATCTATCTATCTATCTATCTATCTATCTATCTATCTATCTATCTATATCAGGCTATTCATATCTATCTATCTATATCAGGCTATTCATATCTATCTATCTATCTATCTATCTATCTATCTATATCAGGCTATTCATATCTATCTATCTATCTATCTATCTATATCAGGCTATTCATATCTATCTATCTATCTATCTATCTATCTATCTATCTATATCAGGCTATTCATATCTATCTATCTATCTATCTATCTATCTATCTATCTATCTATCTATCTATCTATCTGTCTAAGGCTATTCATATCTATCTATCTATCTATCTATCTATCTATATCAGTCTATTCATATCTATATATCTCAGGCTATTCATATCTATCTATCTATATCAGGCTATTCATATCTATCTATCTATCTATCTATCTATCTATATCAGGCTATTCATATCTATCTATCTATATCAGGCTATTCATATCTATCTATCTATCTATCTATCTATCTATCTATCTATCTATATCAGGCTATTCATTATCTATCTATCTGTCTATCTATTTATCTATCTTTCTATATCAGGCTATTCATATCTATCTATCTATCTATCTATATCAGGCTATTCATATCTATCTATCTATCTATCTATCTATATCAGGCTATTCATATCTATCTATCTACCTATCTATCTAAGGCTATTCATATCTATCTATCTATCTATATCAGGCTATTCATATCTATCTATCTATGGCTATTCATATCTATCTATCTATCTATCTATCTATCTATCTATCTATCTATCTATCTATCTATCTATCTATCTATCACGATCTTCCTCCTCCTCTTCTCTTTCCTTTTCGCCTTCTCTCTTTTCTTTTTATTAGGTTGGTGAAAAAATAATGACGTTTTTTGTCGTTCAACTTCAAAAGAAAAACGACATTATTTTTGCACCAACCTAATACTATTTTCTACCCTTCCATCTCAAGTTACGTATTTCTTTCCCTTTCTATCCTCTCTCTCTAGTCCCCGCTCTGTTTATCTATCATTCTCTTATTTTTTTATACTCTTCTCTTTTATGTATGTCACGTGACGTAAGGTGTTATAGTTGTGCGTGTGAAAGATTATTATAGTTTTATTTTGAACCTTTTTCTTTCGTTCTCCCCCTCTGCTCGCTACATAACTCCCTATCTGTCTCTCTTTCTCCCTCTATATATTTCTCTTTCTTTACAATGTCAATAGATTTTATTTTCTTAGTTCATAACCCAATGTGACATGATAAAAAGTGTCTGTTTTTGCTGGAAAACGGTTTGACAAGTTCAAGATAAGTTTATGTAAATCTACGGATGTTTTTTTTTTTCTGCGCTTCATATTGAAATAAGGTCAACTTAAGATGATTTTCAATGTCAAAACCATTTTCAAGATCAATACGAGAAAATTGAAATGCATCAGCCAATGGCAATACGAAAAACAATATGGGGACAAAATAGAACTTCTACACAACGAACTTGGCTGGCGTTCACACTTCTGAAGGGATCGAACAGTTTATTTTTATATAAGTTTCACTGAATTTCTTATTAATCCATTTGTTTGTACAATATAATTCCAGTGTCTGAAAGAAATACTTTCAAAATGTCTCCAAAATAAATTGAATGTTGCAAGTTACCTGACTACCCACGAATTAATTAATGGATGCCTTTGGCGATAAAAATCATTTTTCTGTTTTTTTTGAAGGACGAAAGATAAAACAATAAAATTTATGATGAAATTGATATATTCTTGTCTAGCTAACAACTTTTAATTACTTTTTCTCTGAGTAGAATATCACAGAGAATGGGAATGAAATACATTCGAATCGACAAGAACATCAAAAGCAGAAGAAATATTGTTTGTCCCTGAGGAACGGCAAACTTTAAGTTGTTGATTTTGATTGTATAATCAATCAATCGAGAATTAGTTGTCGACCAATGTTAATTCAGCAGGGAAGAATATCAAACAAATGAAGAGATACTGTTCCCCTCAACAAGTTTTACTACTTACTAATGTTATTCATGCTGCTTAGACACATTTAAGATAATCATAGTTCTCCACTATTTCCTTTTCTTTTTAAAATCTATCAGCTATAATTAGTAAAGTGGTTTCTTTGATACTTTGAATTTCTTCTCCTGAAATGCTTGCAAAACAAAGCTAGAGGCCTTAATCTGCTAAAGCATAGCTGTTGAGGACAAAGTGATGAAATCTTGCCTTTTCCAAAGGCAGTAGTTTGGAATGAATTCAAACTGTCTCAGGCGAAATTATGATGTTTGAAATGCAAGAAGTAGACAATAAACTCTGACCTTCCATTAATATAAATGCTAACTAAAGAAAGATTGTCCAATTCCGTGAATGTGGATCGGATACGCCATAACAGTTTTAACTGTTATATAATAAAAATTGCAATTCATAAAATAAACTTTTAAATTTTACCGCCACAAGTCTAGTAATAAAATGTTAATTTGGTGAGATTCCAATACTTTGAAATAACGATACAAAATTTAAGCTTAAACAATTGCAATGGTCATAGATTCAGCATCTTTCTGAAAGTAAAGCCATGATCTTTTGGACTCTTCCTTCAATGGTGGTGATGATATGGTATAATATTTCCTTTCTGTAAGAATACTTACACTTTATGAACTTGTCAGTCACATGGAATTCCTTCCACTTTAGTTGAAGAGAACAGTATGATTTTCTCCAATGATTCTAGGACTGAAACTAAATAATATTTATTTTTGTATAATGCAAATTATGTTGTACAAGGCCAAAATGTTGGATAGGGAAGTCTTTTCTTCATCTGTCTTATCTTAAAACTTAACTAGCCACAATCACTGATCCCCCCCCCAAAAAAAAAACTAAGCACCAAAACACCACATTCTTACCATTTTTACTACAATCACCATAATACCTCTTGGTCTCTATGAATTTCTAACTAGTCTCATATGTACAATTAGTCTTAGAGTGTGGGATATAAATAACAAATTTTAAAAATTAAACCCCAATAGATATTTACGATATGTATAATACTATATATACAAGAAACTAAACAAAATGGTGTTAGTAATACCCCCCCCCCTAAAAAAAATCACAATCTTTAATTGTGGCAAAAATATCAGTTAACTGGAAGAAATTAATTCGGGACTTGGATAAACTGAAATCAATCATTCGACCAACCACACAAACTACACACTTATCTAGACACGATAACAAATACGAAAACACACTCGAAAAATTAAAAGTGTCCCGTACCCACCAAAGAACAGATATTTCTGGTCACCTTACCGGGGAAGAGATGGGATAGGAAATTAAACTAAAAAAAGTGGGGACAAAAATAAAAAGGGCTAATGAGCATATATCCCCTAGCTAAGTTAACTTGATAGAACTGAAACTAAATTAATACCTCAGGATTTTAGGGGTCGATTTATAGACAATATATACATCGAGGCTTACTTTCTCTATGCAAATTTATGAATACTTTTAATTCATATCAGTGGTAAAAGACAGCCGACGAACCGCCAATCTATACTAAATAAACGATATGCTAATATACTAATATAATGAATTAAATATACCTTGACTATGTTATTAGGCTGGTGCAAAAATATTGTCGTTTTCTCACATAGTAACATATGTGAGAAAACGACATTATTTTTGCACCAACCTAACATTGGTAATAAGGCAATACCTTAATTTTCTGCTCATGAATTGTTTGAGTTAAGTATATAACAAGCCAGGTATCATAAACTATATCAGTTTAAAAGCATCTCCGAGTCCTTGTTGGAGAATAACATTTTTCCACCCTCCAACCTCTCTCTCACAGGACGGGGGGTATGGCGAGACTCTCGTTAATCTATCGCTACTGCCATGGAAAGTGTTCGGATGAACTACATCCCTTGATTTCTTGAAAATATCTATTACTTCATAACTAGGACCTGCCATGCCACTTACATTGTATCAAACCACTCATATTCCCTACCAATATTCCATCGGCGTGAAATAAGTTACCGCCGAATAGCCTCTCAAGAACCACTGATCTGTGGAACAGACACCCAAGGGGATGTTTTCCCGATGACTACAATCTTAACCTGTTCAAGTCTAGAGTTAACCGTTATCTTCTCCTGTCCATATAAACTACCACTTAACGTAACCCTCTACTTCGTGGGGCTCCCGAACCTTGTAGAGGGCAAATCCTAGTGTAAAAAAAAAAAGACGTTGATTAGGCAAGTTAATGTTTTGTTAATAAAATTGATATTGCCCAAATAATACTGCTAAATGTTTCAGGGTATACTTATATATTAGATTAAGAATATATCATATGAATTTTAGTCTACAATACCCATCGATATTGAAAATACAGATAATAACCTGTTTTGGGAAATGTTAGTTTTTATTAAGCAAAGAAACTATGTATAACATCTGTTTTTTTTATTTATTTATAAATAAATCCCAAATATATAGGCTATGAAAACACATATTTAATTTACAAAATATACCCGACTCATGACGAAATTAGCACTTTATTATTTTACGAGTCAATTTTTAGAAGGTGGCCGAATGGTTAGAATGTTCGCATTCTGACCATGAGATCTGGGTTCGAATTTCACCATGGTCGATTTGTCATGAAGGAGACTTCCTGATGTTATCGAACTGAAGGGATCGATACCAGCATGCAGAAAGTGCCTGACACAAGCATTGTGAGTGAAATTGGGTAGATGGAACCCGTGGGTGCCGTCGATAGCTGTGCTAGCACGAAGTAACAAGTCATCCTGGCCGAGGTCTTGTTCAGATTGTTGATCACGCTAGATAACACGCTCTTTCTCAGAAACTAAGGTCTGCTTAGTTGGCTCTGTCGGTGTTAAATAAACACAAATGAGCCTGAGTAAGCTTCTGCAATAGGAATTGGCTAGCCGACCTAGTAGACGGGCATACTCGAATACGAGTGGCCAGCTCCTGAACATTCTATAACATTATTCAGTCATTCAATCATTGATTTCGTTAAGTTTTATACTTTCTCTGCATTAACATTACTTACAGCATTTTCTCGCTTCCCATACACTGAGTATTATTTTTCATTCTCCTGTACACCTCATAATAACTGATCCCAAATCAACTTTTCCATTAGATCAATATTTGACAAGAGTGGGAGAAGTTCGTTTAGTTTGTTGCCTGTGAACTCCTTTTTTAATCTTAGCAATAATCATTTTTGCAGAATGGGATAAACACGGTCCTTGATGGAATCTATGCTTTGCCTTAATACGTCTTATTTATAGTGGTTTTCTAAGCACAGATTAGAAGTGGCACATGGCCGAAAGTATTGGGCACCTAGTGAGGATCGAACTCACTACTCAGTCATAATTGATCTAGCGAGACAAGCCTGCTAACCATCACACCACATCGAAGTGC
The DNA here is from genome assembly GCA_963932145.1 of Acanthosepion lycidas. Lineage (NCBI taxonomy): Eukaryota > Metazoa > Mollusca > Cephalopoda > Sepiida > Sepiidae > Acanthosepion > Acanthosepion lycidas. Next base: position 32,605,811 of record OZ010574.1, read on the forward strand.
CTCTTGAGTATGACCTGTAGCTCTTTGAAATATTTTGCCCTAGAATCCAAAGTAATTCTTTCTATATACCTTGACATCATTATCAACTTTGAAGGGACCTGTAGTTTTACTGACTTCATAAGTAGTCCAAAACATTACTTAACTAACCTTCCACACCTTATTATCATCTACGTCGTGTTGGTTGGCTGTTCCCATAAAGGGTTACAACCTCATATGCAGCCTTCAGGTTCTTTCAATGTAGCTCGATATTCATCATTAAAACCTATTGCTGAGAAATCAGTTTTCATTTCATTCTTCGCTAGTCTTGCACGTTTCTCTTTGGGATGTTGACGGTCTGTTTATTTGAAATGTTCTTGCTATTCTGTGTATTTCACACTCACAATACCAATTTCTTCAAATAGTTTCCTGATAACCAGTCTTTTTTTTTTCTTGCTTCTTTTAATTTTTTTTCTGAAATCTCTTCTTTTTGACATTCTTAAAGCCATTTTTCCTTGTTTTCCTTTCGTTGGTTCTTTGATCTCTGTTCAATTTCTCGCCATTTCCAATGTTGCCTTCTCATCGCTCAATAGCCTTTTAATATTTTGTTTCTGTCTTGAGATTATATCACTCTTACAATACGTAACAATCTTTATATAACTGAAAGTAAAAATAATTATACTCTTATATATTTTTATTATTTAAACATTATTTTCAATAGATACACCTATTTGAGCAGACTCCTTGTTTATTTATTAAACAATATATTTATTTTCGTCAAAATCTTATTGGAGAAAAAATATGCGCTTCTCGGCAGAATTCGAACCTGCGTTCTCCTAGGGGAAATCGTCATTTGACATGACGTGCTTTAGACCTCTCGGCTACAAAGTGCATCGATGACGGAGCAAAGTTGAATAGTGCCTTTAAACACAGATTTTTCTCTAACCTTCGAAATATTAGGTTGGTGCATAAATAATGTCGTTTTCTCACATATGTTACTATGTGAGAAAACGACATTATTTTTACACCAACCTAATAACACATCTGCTTCGTTTCGTATCCTAGTGTAAACAAAGCAATTTCTAAAGAAATGGATGGATTTTTTTATTCATTAATCCGACAGATTTTTATTATTTAAATGTTATTTTAGTGGATACCCGTACTTCTGTAGATGCTCCGTTCATTTATTAAACAGTGTATTTATTCATTTTCGTCTACCGGCCCGAATGTTGTAGAAAACTTATTAAAGAAAATAAGCGCTCCCCAGAAGTATTCCAACCTGCGTTCTCCTAGAGAAAACCTTCATTAGATATGACGTGCTTTGCCCTCTCGGCTACAGAGTCCGTCAATGACCAAGCAAAGATTGAATAGTGCCTTTAATCACAGATTTTTCTCTAACTCTTGAAATAGACATATCGACTCAGTTTTGTATCTCAACGTAATACAAATCTATCGGATTAATAAATAAAAAATCAAACTCTTATTATTTATTTATTTAAAATAATAAACAATATTTGAATTATATAATAAAATCAGAAACTGCCATTAAAGTTATTGTAAATATTTCTTATAAAATCGGATGTCGTTTTTTGACGTTAAAAATACGTCAAAAAACGACATTATTACGTCATTATTTTTGCACCAACCTAATATTATAAACTGAAATTCTCACGATATATCCATAATTAAAATCTAAACATTTTGCCAACATCCATTATCTAATAGCAGTGTTGTTCTAAAGAAAAAGTTGTATCTATGTATGTATATATATTAAAAATACAGACACCTCTGTAGAGTAATTATTTACATTATTTACATTGTTCTCATCTTTATTGTCATATTCCCGCCGTTTTGGCCGCTGTAAGTTCCGTCCTCCTGTAGGGTATAGAACCACCGCCTCCTCAAGGTCGGTGATGGCGTTGGAGTTTCTGTCGCAAGTCGATTTAGTTTGGTTTGTTTTACGGCATATCAATCTCAATGGGTTCTATTTAATGCCGACAAGATTTTTATTGTTGGTGATTTTTTTATTTAAATGTATAGGTGGTAATTTTTTCTTCTTCAAAAATGTATAGCTGGTAAATTCTTTTTTTTTTCAAAAATGTATTGCTGATAATAATTTTTCTTCAAAAATTGATCGCTGGTAATAATTTTTTACAAAGTATTTCTGGTATTAAAAACTGTACCTGGGAACACCAGCAATTAAGAGGTGGCCCCACGCTCCTCAAAAACTCCTGATCCTGCTGTTGGACGTAGTTTATCGTCATACCCAGGACGCGGATTTAGTTTATCGTCATACCCAGGGCGGCGCAAGTCGGTTTTTACGAGGTGGTGTTGCTTGCTCCACGTCAAATTTACTTTGAATTCAGTCTTTCTCATAGACTGCTTCCCAACCAAGGCAAAATAGTCCAGCCCGTTGTGCTAGTAACTCTCGAACTCTCTGCATTAGCAGAGGGGAACCGGGACGAGGCTTTGCCCAAGGGCAAGGTTTCGTCTGGGGAGGTTGACAGGGCCTGACACCGTCTAGGCGGGTTCAGAAAGACCATATTTTTGGCCGAGCCTACAGGCTCGGGGATACCCACATTAAAACGGCCTTGTGCCACATTCGATCCTCGTGGATGGATTGATAAATATAGTGACTCTTAGCTGGTGAAGAGATTGATTCGTACCTGTTCGGGAGAATTTGTGCGAAAGTGAACGCAACTGCCTCGACTAGAATTTGAACTCGTCACACGGCGATGAGCGCTATGCAAGGTCCACATTCGATTAAATTTGTGTAATAAAATCATATTGCATGGGGACTTTTCAAGTGGAACTTAGATGTGGCACAAGGCCGAAAGTACGGGGCACCTAGTCGTAATTATTCTAACGAGACAAGCTTGCTAACCATTACTCCACGTCGAGTTGCTCTATGCATATTGTAGAGATTTTCCAAGTGTAGCTTAGATGTGGCACAAGGCCGAAAGTATGGGGCACCCAGTCGTAATTATTCTAGCGAGACAAGCTTGCTAACCATTACACAACTTCGAGGTACTCTATGCTCAATTTACCTAAAGTCCGTACCAGATTGCTTTATTTGCTGTGTCCTGCTCTTTGACTTTAAATATTAATACATCATTATTATTTAACAACAATAGGTGTTCATGCAAAAATAAAGAAAAATGTCAATACTTTAAACAAACATTATTTTAATTAAATTTTTGAACATTTGAAAAATATTCAGTGGATATTCTTCTTTTTCCCAAACCAAAAATTATCGATATTGTTCGAACAATATTCTATAGAGTTGGTGCATAATTATCAGGCGTTTTTACACGATATTTATTATGAAAAAAGAAACATAACACTTCAACAATAACATTTTTAAATGATTATTCCGGAGCGTATGATTATCGACACGCATTTTTATAACCTGAAAATAAAGTAAACAAAACAGCAATTTTTAACAAATAACTCGCCTACAAAAACGCTTGATAATTATGCACCAATTTAAGTATTTAACTATATGTACTGGCGTGCAAAACGTTTGGTCCACCTTAGTAAACAATCTTAACTTCTTAATAAAATAAAGATGTGTAATCATTTTATGTAGTTGGTCCCAAACCTTTGTTCAAGTGTAGAGTGAAAAAGCGACAATAAAATTTTCAAGCAAAGTAATCTTTTTCGTTTTATTGCATTTAATATTTTCCGATTCATGGCCTATTTTGTAGATTTCTGGTCAAAGATGTGAATAAAATTTCAATTTATTTAATTTCTCCTGCAACTTTGGAGAAATGTAAATATTTTTTTAGCATCAAATGATATTGCATATAAATTTCATAAAATTAAAGACAGCCGGAGCCTTAAAATTGTTTCCATCAAATTTTCATACAAAATATTATTTTTTGTAAATAAATCAGTTGATTAATAAGTAAAATAAATAAGCCTTCAAAAGTCGCGTGTTACACAAGTATATACATACATTTTTAAGGGGGTCGCATCACACGCGAGATATAAAATTAGCGTATGTTCTGTTGCCCTGGTTACCCCGGTGGCTGAACTATATATCCATTTATTGTAGTAAAAAGTATAGCTGTATTTAAAATAAACATGATTTTGATAAAACTGATGTTTTTCTTAATTGTATCCAATAATAATGCATGTAATTTAAATATCAATATTGTATTATAAAATACAAACATAGCGAATATGCCTCTTTTCTATTTTTTTACGATTATAAGATGTTTCGCTGTTCCGCGTTCAGTTTAAGGATGTACGCGTTTACGTATAGCGTTACTAACAATACTTTTATCATTTTCTTTTATTTATTTAACTTAATTAACTAGAAGATGGGGTAATTTAGTCTATCAATAAAGGAACTCGTATGGTACACAAGATACATGATAAAATCATTTTTTTTTATAAGCGAAAATTTGGGGGTCGCACAATATGCAAGTTCGCGCGTTAGACGAGCATATACGGTAAGTACTTGTAATTTTATTCAATACTTAGTTAAAATTCGGCAGATTAAAAAATAAAATTGTGTCCTTCACGTGTCGCTTTGTTTTTGTCAAAGCGACGCAAACTGTTCGATGCTAATTATTTTCCGTTTGTGTCTGTGGCTTCATTCGGCAAAACTTTGGTTCTTTGGACGTTGTTTTGAAGGATTTTAACTGTTGTTGTTTTATCAACCGCCAAATTTACGGTATTTAAAACTGTAATTATTTTTTCTAACATTCGGAAAATTTCTTCAAATTTTATTCCCACATTACAAAAAAGAAAAAAAAAATTATCAAATTTCTGTGTATTTTACTAGTAAAAGATCGTCGAAGCTTGTTCGCAATCCGACCCTGACAATTTGTACTCAATACCTTTAAGTAAGGCATGAACACTTTGTAATCTGACTCATCAACAGGTATCATGTCTCAACACTGGCAAGAAAAGAATTCAAGTCAGGTTTCATCTCTCGTTGAAATGTCATTGATTATATTTTTCATTTGAAATTACTCTTCAGATATTTACGGGCTTAAGTCCTATCACACATTTATACAAATAAATTACACTACGTACATTATGTGTGGTAGCATTCATCGGTCTGGAGAAACACTGGATCTACGTTCAAAGTGTCATGCCTGAGCTGTTGATGGCAGTGCAGAATCTGTTATGGCTGTACAGGCCCACGCGGGAGTGACTGTTTTGATTGCAATGAATACATGTGAAAACGCCCCCCCCCGATGTCGCCTTGTTTTCTTTCCGTCGAGCATGCATCTCTCCAAGTCTCGTTGCCGTAAAGCAGCACACTGATGGCACATGTTGCAATTTTCGCTTTCGTAGTAAGCTTTCTTTTTTCCCAGATTCTCGTGGTCAGCCTGGCAAACGTGGTGGTAAGCTCGTCCGATCCATCTGTTGACATCAGTGTCTAGAGAGATGTCTGAAATGATGGAGCCGAGGTATGTGAATTCACGAAACAACTCCAGGTCGTAGTTGTTGATTTTGATGGCGGGAGGCTTGTTCAACGCTTTGGCCCATCACGTTGGTTTTCTTCAAACTGATGACAGAATTAAGTCTTGGCCGGTGTTTGAGAAATTGCCCATTAGTCGCTGCAGTGTGCTGCCAGCGCTGCTTCAGTATGTCTCTAGCGAGCGTCTACATTACGTCATACATAAAAGAGTTTTTAGGTGTCTATTGCAGGGCTCTGGCTAACAGATGACTCCCTGAAGGTACTGCTAATGATATTGTTCCTTACAAAGTACGTCTTTACCGTTGCATTTCTTTTTTTGCTATACAAAACTCAATCGAGTAAATATCCGCGTGAATATCGGCTGCAGAGCGATAACGCTCTTTTTGACCATAGACAGAAATAGAATTCGATTCTCACCGATGGATCTATTCTTGTGACCATCAGATGTTTTACATTCCTTAGTTCCACTAGTCCAGACCTTCGCAGCTCGGGCCTGCCATGCCGCGTATATAGAGTCGACTTATCTGCATCGCTTTCGTATTCCAATGATGATGAGGAAGTTCGGTCAGAGAGATTGCAGAACAGGCACACGAGTGGATGCTTCACAATCTTAACCTGTGCAAGTCTAGGGTTAACCCTTCTCTATCATAATCTTCATTTCTTGCTTCCCACTGCCACGTTTATACAATAACCTTATTTAGTGACCCTCTACTTGGAGTGGCTCTTGGGCATTGTATTGGGTGAACAAGTATAAAATATCTCGAAGCACTTCGCATTGAAAGGGAGAAAAATAATTGTGGTCTTGTGCCAGTCTTGGTTAAACGGAGTAAATATCAAATTAGGTGTATTCTCCTCCTCTTTTTTCTCTCTCTGTTATTCATTCGAAATCAACTTTTATTCTTCCTCTTTTTATTTATCGTATTGTTTTAACCATTTCCTCTCCTATCTCCCCTCCCTACATCTATCTATCTATCTATCTATCTATCTATCTATCTATCTATCTATCTATCTATCTTACTTTTATTCCTCAACTTCTTGTTCCTGCTATTATCCTCCACTACCTGCCCCTTCCCACCGGCCTCTTCCTTTCGCTTCTTTCTAACCTGACGGACATCAGCCTAACCATTGACGCCATGATCCGCCACTCGCACGTCTCGAATTTTAAACCAAACACCAACATCGGTTTCACATTCACATTTATTACCCTCAACCTCGCACCTCCTGTCGCGTACTCTACACAAATACACACTTGCAGATTTCCAGCGATTATTGCTCACCTGTTTTGTTACTCACTTTCAATTTATTTTACTTTCTTTTTTCTTTTCTTTTTTTTTCTTAACCCTTGGTTTTCTCTTTTGAATTTATTTATATTTCTTTCACACGACTCTCTTTATCACCCTATCTATCTATCTATCTATCTATCTATCTATCTATCTATCTATCTATCTATCTATCTATCTCTCCCAGTCTGTTCCTATCTATCTATCTATCTATCTATCTATCTATCTATCTATCTATCTATCTATCTATCTCAGTTTGTACAGATGTAAGTTTGTACAGATCTATCTATCTATCTATCTATCTATCTATCTATCTATCTATCTATCTATCTATCTATCTATCTATCTATCTATCTCTCCCAGTCTGTTCCTATCTATCTATCTATCTATCTATCTATCTATCTATCTATCTATCTATCTATCTCTCCCAGTCTGTTCCTATCTATCTATCTATCTCGGTTTGTACAGATGTAAGTTTGTACAGATCTATCTATCTATCTATCTATCTATCTATCTATCTATCTATCTATCTATCTCAGTTTGTACAGATGTAAGTTTGTACAGATCTATCTATCTATCTCAGTTTGTACAGATGTAAGTTTGTACTGATCTATCTATCTATCTATCTATCTATCTATCTATCTATCTATCTTTTATTCTTTAACTTCCCGTTCCTATCCTCCTCCTCCTCTGTTACCAATCTTCCCACCTGTCTCTTCCCTTCACTTTCTTTCTTACCTGACCGACATAAGCCTAACCATATTTGTTTTCTTTTCCACACTCAGTACCCCCACCCACTGCGTGTTAGTGACTTTATTGCCTTATTTGAGTTGAAATGATTTTTTAAAATGCTTCAGCGACACACAACATCGATATCCGTCATTAATTTTTAACGAACGTTTCTGAACTTTCTGACATTAAAAATAAACAGAAAGTGTTTAGTTTAATGGATTTACTGTCAGATTTTACAAACAACCGATAAACGGTTTTTGTTATATTGATAGTCAAATATAAGTGAATCCAGTATAAACGGTACCTATGTTTACCTTTTGAATCCACCTTTCGACATTACATAACAAAAGGTTTGATATTTTATCAAATTAACAAGAATACGGGAAAATGCAACACAAATTCTGAAGCATGTGCACACTTATGTCTTATAGATTACGCAAAGGCATTTGACAAGGTATGGCACTAAAATCGATTTAAACTGTTAGGAAAACTCGATCTATTCAGATCTATGTTAGAATAATCTAGAACTCATTCTGCGAGCAAACCGCCAGCATACGAATAGTAAACGAATTGGGTAGATACACAAAAATAGAAAGGGGCGTAAGACAAGGAGGTGGGTATCTTCTCCCCGCATCTGTTCAATCTTTACAGCGAGTTTATCGTAAGACATTATGCTGATGGCCGACACGGACAGAAAGAAAACTACAGGAAAGCGAGAAAAAAAAAAAAAAAAAAAGAAAAAAAAAAAAGGAATAGCCATCAACTGTAAGAAGACAGAAAGTATGGTAGTCAGTAAGGGGAAAAATCCCAACTTGCGAGAACTACGAAATGGAAATGTCAAAAAACGACAGGAGTTTAAATATCTGGGAAGTATTTTCACAAAGGTTGGAAAATGCGACAAAGAAATCCGATTAACGAAAAATGCATTTTAAAAGTTAAACAATGTAGTAAAAAACGAATACTTCACTGGAAATAAAAAAAAAAAAAGTGCTAAATTGCTATATGAGATCAATCCTTTTGTATGGCAGTAAATGTTGGACATGAAGTGAAAACTGGAGGCGGCAGAAACGTTTGCGTGAGAATTATAGAAATATCAGGGATGTGTCCATAGAGCTGTGATTTTAAAAAGAAATGTCGAATAACTGGGAAAATTGGAATCGGAGATAATGGATTTGGTTTGAATTATTTTATTTTTTAGCTCAAAATAAAAAAAAAAATCACCAAAATTTTTGCCGTCCTGGGTATGACGATAAGCTACATCTGCGTTCTTGTAAGACGATAAACTACGTCCAGCAGCAACGCCTCTGATCAGGAGGTTTTGAGGAGCGTGGACCCACCTCTTAATTGCTGGTGTTCCCAGATCCACCCTGACCAGGGGTGGTAGCACCTGTTGTTGCAGTTTTTTTAGGTATATGTACTAGTGAGCCAGTCAAAATGAGCTGACTCATTTTATAGTTCACCAGTAGAAGGGTTAACTAATCAGAAAGCTGAAAATATTCAATCCGACGTGTATAAAGGGAGCCATTTTGTTTTTCCCCCAAAAATATCTTCACTGTCAACCTGAATTAACAGCCGCTACTTTCTCTGAATATACACTGCCAACCTCTGATATTGAAGAGATTACGGACTTCACTGGATTTCATATTCAGAGACTACGGCAAACATGGTCAACACCTGTTAGGGTCCCAGCTATGGGCAAATAATTAGCACCCAAACTTGTGTAAAAATATGTTTTAATACCAGAAACACTTTGTAATAAAAAAATTATTACCAGTAATAATTTTTGAAGGAAAAATTATCAGCAATAATTTAAAAAAAATAAGAGCAATAAAAACAGTTATACATTCTTTGAAAAAAAAAAAGGACCAGCTATAGATTTCTTCAAGGAAAATAATCTCAGAAATAGTTTTTTGAAGAAAAACATATTACCAGCAATATAAATTTTGTCGGCATTAAATAACCCATTGAGGTTGATATGCCGTAAACCAAACCAAACTAAACCAAACCAAACCAAAAGTTTTGGTTTGAATATTTTGGATTTTATGTTAAATCAGAATAAAAGATAATTGAAACGAAAAATCGTTTTTCTTTTTTCTTTATTTGTGGTGACAAGATTAGGAGTCTGTTTTTTGTTTTTGTTTTTGCTTTTTTACCGTGTATTGATTATGGTAATATTAACCGCTTCCTTATGTGTATGTTAACGGGTTAAATGTCTTCACAGTCGGTAGACAACAGAAAATATTTTTTTCAGGCCGATTCTCAACCAAAACGGTAAGTCGACGAATAAATAAAATACGTCATTGTTTATATCTTCACCCAGACTGCATCTCTCCATCTAAAAAAAAAAACAAAAAAAAAAAAAACATTCAAAGCTGCATTCATAAAATACTTTTTTAATTTCCAAAATACACAAGGCAGGAAGCAATAATACAATGCAACATTTGTGCCAAGAAAATCGTCAATTCTAAATAAACAACAACAAAAAGAAAAAATGCAACTGGAAAAAAAAAAATTCTTGATACGTAATTCATTTTGTTTGATCGTATCGTTTGATGGGTGGGGTCACCACTTGATGCTCATAAATTTCACGAGTGTTATTTGTAACTCTCCATGGCATTTCTTTTTTTTTAGTTTAAATACAAAATAAAATAAAAAAAGAAATTCATATTGACAGTACACTGAGTTCTCGTCTTGGTGAAAATCTCAAATAGGACAGATCGCAAGAAAAATACTTTCATGTCTTTCTCAGAGACGTAAGTACGAATCTACACTAATCTACTTTCTCTTGATGACACCGTTACTTTCCATAAGGATGCGGGTATGCAGGCCCCGTAGCCAGAGAGTTTTGTGACGCGGGCCGGCATGTATGTCAGTGGTGCCACGTGTGAGAATTTGCTAACTGAAATTAGTTCACATCATTTTTATAGGGAGAAAGGCAAATGGTTTTCTGGTACGAGTGAAAACCTCCCCTAACGAGGTGCCTGGTTGTATGCATATCCGCAAAATATATGTGTACTTATTGCAATTATTTCAGGGGCAAACCATATAAGAGATAAATACATTGGCCTAAGAAAAGTTTTTTAGGCAGGAGAAATAAAGTACATCTAATTTCGAAATTTAATTATGTAATCCCTTCTCAACATAAATAAACGGTATTTGGAATTGGTATAAAGTAGATTCTACATTTGCTAGTTTTAGTGTTTTTCTTCGATTTTTCGTGGATTTGATCAAGTTATCAACAATCGTCTGAGCCATATTTTGCCACTCCTTTAGCAATGTTTCTTTAAGGGTTGCCACTCACGTGATTTTGGTTGCACGTTGTCGAAGTTTTCGGTGAAGGTGCTCCCAAACGTGCTCTATTAGATTCATATCAGGACTTTAATTTACCCATGGCAGTGACTTGATTTCTTGCGATTCCTTCCAGGTTACTTTACTCGCATGACATGGCGCTCCATCTTCTTGATAAAGGTAGACATTCTTGTCAATCTGATTGGTTTCAAATAGTAGAAGTAGTCCTTTCTCTAACATTTGACAGTATTTTGGACCATTAAACCACTCAACAAGAATCAGCTCAGATTTCTCTCCAAACCAGACAGCGCTCCACACTCCAATCCCTCCACGTTTCACGGTTGCCTGCAGACATTCAGTGTTCCAAGTCTTATTCTGATTTCTCCAAACATGGACTTGTCTCGAATTCAAATACTGGCAGAATTTACTTTCATCTGACCAAATTACAGAGTGCCAAAATTCATAATCTTTGTTCTCAAATTCTCTCGACCAGTCCATACGAAGGTTCCGGTTAACCTCTGAAATCAAGGTCTTCTTTCTTGCAACTCTTCTTTGATATCCTAGATCTTTCAGAGTCTTTCTCACCGCATATGGCAAAGTTCCCATGCTGCTGACGACACCTTTGACGTCCTGACGACGGTTTCTGATGACTTCTATCTTAAGCGCCTTTTTCGTTCACTCAGACACGATGCTTGGTTTTCACACGACAATGGCCTTCTTCATTAAATTTATTGACAATATTATTAACCGTTTGATGATTAACTTGTAAAAACCTAGGAACTTCTCTATTTGACTTGCCACACTGATGCTATCCTATTATTTGCCCTTGTTAAAATTCACCAATTTTCTTACTTCCGTGAACTTTCATTGCAAAGTATAAGTCAACTATCGTTCATAGATTATATTAGCTTGATACTAACACGGTATTGTCTGAAAAAAAGAAGATACGTTATTGCATAAGCCAAAATTGGTGTAATTAACGGTGGCTAAAAACTTATCATAGCCTACTGTAAACTGATTGAATGTCTGAGAGAGAAGGAATAATGTTAAGAGAAAGAGCGGGAAATATATAACATGACTAAAATAGACAGATTGATGAGACAAAAATAGATCTCTCTCTCTCTCTCTCTCTCTATATATATATATATATATATATATATATATATATATATATATATAATTAATTAATTTCAAAGTAAAATATTATAAATATTAATTGAATTATAAAAAAAAAACAATAACAACATTTACTCACTTTCATTTATTAGACCTCAAATTACATCACTTAACATCCTCCATAATTTAATTTGACAATCAGTTAGTTAGCCTGAAGTATATTTAGGAGCGTTCTTAAATTAAAATTTATTTTTGCAAAATAAAATCCTTCCTTGACACAGTCGAGGTGGCTGGAATTACTTGCTGGTGACAAAAACATATGCAGAGTTAACGATTAAATAATTTTATTACTGTAACATACAACGGGAAAACAATATGAAAGATACGGCGAAAGTGGGACGTAATGATGGGAGGGTGAATTTATCCTCTCAGAAAGGCAACTAGACGACTAATAGAAAATCTTAGGTCAGCCCTGCATGCAAATATAATACATGACAAAAAGCACCGAGCAAGGTATAAACATGTAAGAGAAACAATGACTTATCTGATTGTTATCAAAGTTTATTTTCTTTTTATCTTCTTTTAGCTTAATGTCTCTTATCTGTGTTTCTTTTCTTTTCTATTTGTTCTTTTTTTTTTGTTTTATATTTGTTTTATCTTTCTTTCACTTTTCGTTTCTTTTTATGTCTTTTCTTTCTTTTTCTCGATTCTAGTCTAGGGGCTTGAGTGAAAAATCAATTGAAGCTGTCATTTTGTAGCTCTCAGAATAACATGTGTCATTTTGTAGCTCTCAGAATAACATGTGTCATTTCTTCTGGTGTCGAGATGACTTCTCTTCTCTCGTGCAAAAGTTTACTTTTTCCTTTGGGTTAAACTTTGTTAAAGCTGTTTGAGCTTCGAAATCATATTGGGTTTCTCTTCCTTTTGCATATTTAAATTAATAGCTGGCTGGCGCCTTTCCTGCCAACAGTCAATTCGGTGTAACTACCAAAGGAAGGATATTTCGCATACGCGAATATATAACGAATTATCGCTTTTATTGCGAACGCGTCCGCTTGGGTTGATTCCCAAAGCTGGACAAACTTTTCGCTGTTCGTTTTTTCCTGCCTTGGTTTCATCATGTGGTCCTTGATTCCCAAATATGGATCTTTCTCCTGTTTGGGCGAAAAGATTTCACTGAACATTTCTCTATTCTGCAAGGTTTTCAGAGAGTCCAAGGTCGTTTCACCGTCTGGGTTTCATCCGGTTAAATCTGTTGTCAACACGTGAGAAAGGAAAATGTACAATCTTTGCTCAAATGCATGTCAGTTTGATTAAAATTTGTTAATATTCTATTTTACTTCATTCTTTTTTTTCTCTCTATCCCCAAACTTTCAGACTGACTTTTTATTTAAAATAATTCTAAAATATAAGCATGGATACAGATTTTAGAAAGAAGTTAGATGGGGGTCCGTAACAATATATATATATATATATATATATATATATATATATATATATATATATTAAAGAAAAACAGACCACTTTAAGGCTCCATTGTAATAGTTTATTTCACCAGAGACCTTTTAAAGGACGCTAGTTCATCAATTTTCATTTTTCGTTTCACCTTTTGGAAGTGATGTCTGATGATCCAGCGTCCTTTAAAAGGTCTCTGGTGAAAAAAACTATTACAATGGAGCTATAAAGTGGTTTGTTTTTCTTTAAATTATTAGTTCCGAATTTACATTGAGCTCTCAGGATTTCATCCTCCTTGGGACTACCCACACGGATTACCAAGTTTTTCGTAACTTAAATATATATATATATATATATATAATATATATATATAAATTATATATTAAATATATATATATATAATATATATATATTATAATATTAGTGGTCAATATATATATATATATATATATATATATATATATATATATATATATATATATATATATAAATTCCCAAGAGGATAGAATCCAGGTAGAACTCAATGTCCAAGACAGAGTAAGAATATAATATAACAGACTCAAACAATAATATCCCATGGTTATAATTTATTACATTGAAATCGAAATCACGATCCAATTCATCAGACCTACAAATTCAAAGAAAATTGAGCCTTTGAGTGTTTGAGCCTTATATATATATATATATATATATATATATATATATATATATATATATATATATATATATATATAGTTAAAAATCGTTTTGTGTCAGCCCCACTGTCTTCCCAAACGAGCAATAGTGAGAGGAAAAAGATCATTCGGGCCTTCAGTAATACTCTGGCTTCCATCTTCAAAGTTCTTTCAAGAACCATCAAGAGAATGGTGAATATGTTTATAAAAGAGGGGAAGAGTAGAGAGGAAAACTGGATCAGGATGTTACAACAGGAAGAGGGTTAAATTTTAAATTAGAGCTAAAGAGATCAATTAGAAAAGTGTTATGGAGTGGTTTCACAGTGGAGGCTTGTATTTGTACTAAGTCGGTCCTAAAATAGGTTCGACTTACAAAACGTTAGGAACTTGATATAATAGGTAATGACGCAGAGTAAATCTAGTTGCGGTCTAGTATCTGACTAACGGTCGTCCGGCGTTGACTGACTGACCGACTCTTTCGTTAGTCTTACTACTCCTACTTATTATAGGTGGGAGAGTCTATTAATTATAGAATAGGTGTGTTCCACTATAACAAAAAGATACAACTCAACCCATAAGACGTTTGGCACGTGGGAGAAAAGTTTCACCTATGATAGTCCAAAGAGCAGTGATTTTAAAGACTTGGAAATGAAATCGTACGTGATAATTGTGTAGCACCTTGTTACTCCAGGACAAAAAGTTAGAAGGTTAGAGAGGACGAAGATCATCTTCAGTAAGTTGGGAAATGATCCTGAAATTATGCATATATATATATATATATATATATATATATATATATATATATATATTCAGAGAATTCCAGTAAGATATCTTTAATAATTTCTAAGATATAACGGTTCAGGGCTTAATCTAACAAATGGACAATTTTGCAGTTACACCCGGTATACTGAACTCTCCCATCATTTTCAACGTATGAGGGTCGAGTATCACAGTTGTTCGAACATCCAGAATACACTCACATATCCTTGATTATGGCGGGGAAGGCTTGTGCAAAACCAACCACGCTTTTTGGAATAGCCAAATAAAGAGAACTGGCGCGCAGTATGCCACAAATTCCCCAAAGGACCCTCCGCGGGTTTTGAATTCAGAGTTGTCCTTCACTAAGACTGGTTGCCACCCAGAGCTATAGGTCCCAGTACATTCTACTATTTTACCCATAGTTGTGGGATAGAAAAGATGGAATCATACGTTATACAAGGATACTAGCCTGTAAGTGAATGCAATGAACTCGGCTCTCCGATTACTCAATCAGTGATTCCTTCTCTCTCTTTCATTCTTTCTTTCTATACATATATACATACATATATATATACATATATATATATATATATATATATATATATATATATATATATATATATATATATATATATATATACTCGACTCTCCCGTCGAATTCGACGTATGAGGGTCAAGCAGATCAGTTCCTAGGAAACCGACAACGGCACATGAGATTTGATTATAGTGGTGAAGGCTTCGTGCAGGACCATCCACACTTTTTGAAGGGCCGAATACAGAGACCGGGTGCATTACGTGCCACAAGGTTCCCAAACGACCCTCCGCAGGTTTTTAATTCAGAGTTTTCCTTCTAGACCAGTTGCCATCCAAGGCTATAGAACCCAGTCTGTCCTGCTATTTACCCATAGCCGGAGGGAGAAGAAGAGGATTCACACCTTTCCCAAGGGTATTAGCACGTAAGTGAATGTAATGGATTCGACTGGAATTCGAACTCGGCTCTCCGATTCCTCAAGCCGCTATCCATTACTCCACCGTGACGTATGTACATACATACATGTATGTACATATATATATGCCTCATATATATATATGTACATACATACATACATACATGTATGTACATATATATATATATAGGAGGCATATATATATATATATATATATATATATATATATATATATATATATATATATATATATATACATACAGAGAGAGAGAGAGAGAGAGAGAAGTCAGAGAGAGAGGAACAGAGTGATTAAGAAACTCTGACTGCTAACATCATTGGCATAAATATGTCATATATATATATATATATATATATAACTATTGTGAGATATATACAAATATACAGAGGAAATAAATTCGTTCATTTCAGTACCTTTTCTTGATTAATTATTGATTATTTGTCGAACGTCTTGAAAATATACTTTTCCATTTTTGTTTTCTTTTCTCCTTTGTAGAAAATTCCTCCTTTTACCAATTTTCTCCTTTTATCGTAAACGACAAGCTTGTTTTTGTTTCTGGAGTCAAGAGTGTTTCGCCGTTTTTAAGTTGAACTACCAAAACAGAGATCATAGGAATATTTGGAGGGCTGGAAAAGGGTGGAAAAAGTTGGGAGCAGCCAGTGCAGGTAGATAAATGAACTTCTCCCGCATATGCCTTGTGGCTGAGAGTCCATGTTCGGCATTAGGTGAAAACCTTCATCACTCATTTCCAAGGCAAGTCAGGTAAAAGAAAATCGATTGGGCAAAGGTGAAAAAAAAAGTATTAAAATGATTTGAAATATGAAGGAAAACGACAAAAACAAAATAAGTTTGTAAATGAGGCAAGAAGGATGTTTGAAATGTTATGACGTTGTAAAAAACAAAATGGAGGGAAAAAGGAATCGTGTGAATGAAAAAGTTTTGTTTCTGTTTTTTGCTTTTTTTTTTGTTTGTTCGTTGTATCATCAATTCGAACCTGGATGAACCATTTCGTTCGGACAAACTGCAAAAGGAATTCCCACTTCAAAGGCTTCCAAAATGGCTTTTGTGGATAAATTAAATAAACAATTGGACACTCGACCGAGAGGTTTCAACCTTGTTGAAAATTTCCCCGGTGTAAATAAATAACTGTAGACATTCACATGAGTAGGAAAAAGAGATTCTGCCCTAACGGACCTGACGGACTAAGACGATCGACACACGAAGGGCCACGGATACTCAATAGCCGTTGGAACATCAGCTGGTTCTGCAAGGGAGGGTGTGAATTAGTGCTTTCTTCTTCTGTTTCTTTTTTCTTCTTCTTGAGATTCTTCTACTTCGGTATTTTCGATTCTAATATGCCACATTCGTTTCTTTATATTTCCTTTTTGTTTTTCTTTTCATTATTTCCCTTTTTGCTTCTTTCTTTTCATTATTTTCCTTTTTGCTTCTTTCTTTTCATTATTTTCCTTTTTGCTTCTTTCTTTTCATTTGACTTCGTCTTCTTCCTCTTCATTCCTTTTTTCTTCACATTTTTGTTCATATTCTTTGCTATTATCCTTTTACTGTATCCAAATTCATACTTTGGATCAAAATCAAGCTTGAAGCTAGACTTGAAACAAGCACCCTCTTACCACCATCATGATTGTTAAAACAGAGTCTTTATATTGTCCTAACAGTAGTATACGTGTAAATGTTTCTACATCAGTTTGGTATCTATTATACAGTGTAACCCGGATATAAGAGAGTTGTCGGGACCGGAGAAGAAGTCTCTTATATCCGGGTTTATCTTATGTCCGGGTTTGGTCTATTTTATATACATTAACACAGGCTCTAATTTGGGACCCGAGAAAATCGCCCTTATATCCGGGTTTCTCTTATATCCGGGTCTCTTATATCCGGGTTACACTGTACCATTTTTTTTCTCTTTCTGTTCTACCAGCTTTTTTCTCAATTGGTCATAGATTTGATCTTTCCCAATCTTGCTTCTTCCCCATATATATATATATATATATATATATATATATATATATATATATATATTGACATTTTTATGTATATACATTCTTTTTTATAGATACAAATATTTAAGTAAATGCTCTGTTTATAATAAAGAGTATTAACAACATTTACCGACCTGAATGTCCGAGGACGCATGTTTTCTATGACAATTTCTCGGACATTCAGGCCGGTAAATGTTATTAATACTGTTTATTATAAACAGAGCATTTACTTAAATATTTGTATCTATAAAAAAGAATGTAAAAACATGAAAATGTGTTAAAATAATTGTCGGACTTTGTCCATTTCATAATATATATATATATATATATATATATATATATATATATATATATTTATATATATATATATATATATATATATATATATATATATATATATATATATATATATTGATTTAATTTAAAGGAAAAACAGACCACTTTAAGGTTCCATTCGTTATAATTATACTTAATTATGATTATACTTAACTAATTATATATATATATATATATATATATATATATATATATATATAAATATAAATGGACATTGAAGCCAATCCAGCGGTGACAGTCTGTTTCATGCTTAAACGTAATCGTCAGGTGACAGGCAGGCACTTTAACTCATAAATATAGCATATCTTAAGACTATATTTTATCATATATATATATATATATATATATATATATGATAAAAATATAGTTTTAAAGTATGATATATTAAAGTGTTGTTAAAGTGCTCAATATCAGGGATAGTGCGTATGTAAATATAAAAGTGGAAACTGTGTTCAACACCAGACTGCGATATGTTTAAACGCAATCTTCAGATCATATGTGTTGTTTTTTGCCTCAACTATTTATATATGCTGATCAATGGGGCATTATGGGTAGAAGGTCTATTGTATCATGTTCACGGTTATTGAGTATACAGTAACTCTTGTCTCGTATTCATCTTTTGATCTTAAATCCAAATGTCTTCAGTGAACAACAAAAACAAAGAAATTAGCCTTGGCGTTCCAATACTTTTGCAGGGGACTGTGTATTTCACATTAACAATCCAATAAAGAATGTGCACATACACACACACACGCGCACACACGCGCACGCACACACACACGCATATATAGTTATAATGTATAATATGTATGTATATATATAAATGTATACGAGTTCGAATCTCACCATTATCGATTTGTTAGGAAAGAGACTTCTTGATGTTAACAGTCTGGAGTGGGGAGGGGCAATCCTAGCTTGCGGCAATTTTGGAATGTGCCTGAAAACCATACCCAATACCATACTTTGTGAGTAAAATTGGGGAGACGGAACCCTTTCAGGCCGTCGATAACTCTGCTAGCACGAAGTCACAAGTCATCGTGACCGAGGGTTTCAGTTTGATGGTGTTGTTCAGATTGTTGATCATTCTAGATAACAGAAACTGTAACTAATGTCTGCTCAGCATAGTTGCAATACAAACAACAGGTTGGTTCTGTGAGTGTTGATCAAACACAAATGTACCTAAGCGAGAGTCTACAATAGGGATTGACTAGCCACCCTAGTAGTCGAGTATCTTTGAATACGAGTGGCTAGCTATTATATATATATATATATATGTGTGTGTGTGTCTGTGTGTAATTTCTATATATATTATTTATCCGCGGTACTTATTAGAAAGCGTTCAATATCAGTGATAGAGCTAGCATACAACTAAGAATATAGTCATATATATATATATATATATATATATATATATATATATATATATATATATATATAACTTTAAACGCTATTTTTAGAGGATAATCATATTTGAGTACACGTCCCGTTTATTTGTAAAATCGTATATCTAATAATATTGTCTACCGGCCTGAATACGTGAGAAATTTTGTTAAAGAAAAATATGCGTCCTCCGGCAGGATTCGAACCTCCGTCCCCACGTTTTTTTTTTTTCCTATTTTTATTCAATTTTCTTCCGTTATTGTTCGCCCGATTTTCGTTTTCTCTCTTTTTTTGCTTATTTCTTTTTCCCTTTGAGTTATTTCCTCCTTTTAAAAATCTCTCTTCTTTTTCTTTTTTTTTTTTATCTTTTTCTTTCATTATCTTCATCTAGTTTCTTTTTTCCTTTTCATCTAACAATTTTTCTTCAACCCTTTTCATTCTCAGTTTTCTCCTTTATTCCAGTTCTTTCTCTATCGTCTTTTGTACATTTTCTCTTTTTAAGAAATTTCTTTTCCTACTTTTTATACATAACACTACCCGTTTTCTCTCTCTTTTTTTTTTTTACACCCTTCTTTCTTTCTTGATTATATCTGTCCTTCTTTCTGTAATCTTTCTTGTTTCTCCTCTTTTTCTTTTCTTTCAGGCACTGCCTTTTCGTGACCCACTCTTTTCCTCTCCTTTTTTAATTTTCTTATTTCTCTTTACACCTTTTCACTCCTTTCTTCCCTCTTTTGTTTTACGCCCGGCTTCCGCATCGAAGCCAGGCGCCAATCCTGTCCTGTCCGATCCTATTAAATATTATGTCGTCTTTCATTTGCCATTAGCTTATCTCGCTGACGGTGTCGCTTTCGGGACTGAAGCCAGCGAAATTGTCACACGCACACTGTCACGTGCGTAATCACGCATAAGTACACATACATAAATATATAACATGGAGATATATATACGGGCACCAACAAGTCAGTACATATACACTCGTCATGCACGCGATCCTCCCCCCCCGCACACACTCATATATATATATATATATATATATATATATATAATTTTCGGAATTATTCTGTAAAAAAAGACAATATGAATAAACGATACATAGAAGAGGAAAGCTTTGTGTAAAACTGCCTACAGTTTTCCTCTTTGTTTCCTTTATTCATATATATATATATATATATATATATATATATATAAATTCATGAATCCTTCATACAAAAAACAAATATAGAGGTTAATGATTTAAATGGCGAGAATACATCGTCGCAAACAATATAAATACGATACATCAACCCTGAACCTGTATATGAATAAGGTCTTTTTAATTTTTTACAAGCTTTCGTCTGTTCCTACAGACATCATCTGATATGGAAGTAGATTTTGTTCTTGTTTTTACTTCTCAGTAATAAGAGGACAACGAAAATACAGATGTAATCCGAAAAAATGCTATGAGAAATGTGTTATAGTTTTGGAACGTGCGGTCGCAACGCTGAGTTTGAATTTAAATTTTAAGGTTGTGCGTTTTTGTACAAATTTAGCAATAAGAGAATTCTTTTTTATTGGTAGATTTTCCGTGAATATGGCATGAACTATATTGTTCAGTAATTACAGTAATGTCACACTTATTATCCGAGAGTTGCACGTTGGATCAGTTATTTTAATTTCAATGTGCAATTATAATTTAAAAGACCTTATGCAACTGGAATTTATAAACGGGGATCATATCATTCATATACAGGTTCGGGGTTGATGTATCTTATTTATATTGTTTGCGACGATGTATTCCCGCCATTTAAATCATTAACCTCTATATTTGTTTTTTGTATGAATGATTCATGAATTTATAAATTATAATTGCACCCTTTAATTGAAATTAAATATATATATATATATATATATATATGTGTGTGTGTGTGTGTGCGTGTGTGTGTGTATTGTAAAATGAGAAGAAAGGGAGTATAATTCTACTGTGGGTAACATTTAATTTAAATGAGGTCTAAATATGTAGGACAGCTAAATATTATTTATTTTAGGATTTTAAAACAAAAACATGTTAAAAATCGCTACACGATTACAATCATGATTCAGCACTATAAATACGTGTCTCCTCGGTCGATATATATATATATATATATATATATATATATATATATATATATATATATATATATATATATATATATGTGTGTGTGTGTGTGTCTGTGTGTGTGTCTGTGTGTGTGATAAAATATAGTCTTAAGGTATGCTATATTTATGAGTTAAAGTGCCGCCTGTCACCAGA
This sequence comes from Acanthosepion lycidas, assembly GCA_963932145.1. Classification (NCBI taxonomy): domain Eukaryota; kingdom Metazoa; phylum Mollusca; class Cephalopoda; order Sepiida; family Sepiidae; genus Acanthosepion; species Acanthosepion lycidas. The sequence goes on from OZ010574.1 coordinate 32,627,482, forward strand.
CAGTTGCGTATAAACATGAAACAGACTGTCACCGCTGGTTTGACTTCAGTGTCCATATATATATATATATATATATATATATATATATATATATACACAGTTGTATCATACTAAATTTCCAGGAACCGGTTCTATAAAGGTAGGCAAATTTAGGAACCTATTCTGCTTATTTTCTTTTCAACCTGAGAATAGAAATAAATCACTTTATAGTAAAAAAAAAAAACAACAAAAAAACAAAAAACAAAAACAAAACATAAACCATTAATTTCCTGATTGAAATTCTGTTCTCATCATATTTCTGAAGTATGAAGTTTTTTCTTTCTTGCGTCATCAGCTGTGTTATGGTTTCTTAGCCACATTCGAAATGAATCGCTGTAGTCTCAAAGATCCAATGGAAGTAATATCAAATTTATGACTAGAAGATATGCCACATTTTTAACTTCAAAACTGTACGAGGCGTTTGTTTGCTATGCTTTTATATTACACACACGTTAAAACATAGATGAATAAATAAAAATAATCAAGGAAGGTGTTCATAAAATGTCAAATAATTTTCCTTTAAAAACAGAATTTTTTGAGGAGAATTGATGAAACAGAAAAAAAATTAATAGTGAACAAAATTAATTGTAGATAATCCTCATTTGATTGACCAACATGAAAAATAAAGTGAACAGAATTATTTTTTTTTAAGGATAGAATTTGAAGTCGGCCTACTAATTCCAGTTCCTCCTATATCGACATATGTGTGAAGACGTTCGGTAGTAAAACGGGTATCGGCGCACAAAGTGAAATTGACAAGCTGATTTTTAATTCCGGGTTAATGTGTTGCGTTCATTTCCGCACATATGCTCTTTGGAACGACCTTGAATGATTCCCTCTCTTCTTCCTTCAGCTATCGGTTAAATAGCAATGTAACCTGGTCACACTAGCTTTGGATGACAACCTATGAGCACGACAAGTCTGAATTCAAATTCACAGAGAAGTCAACAGAAAAGCACTAAACTATAAAATAGCATAGCAATTCAAAGATAATAAAAAGGAACTCGTGGAGAGTCATGAATGCCTACGTTGTGAAGGGATATGATATTGTTTAAAAATATATAAGTTACGTATATTTTCCCTTTCTAATGAAAGCACGTGCTTTTCACTCAGATTATTTTCTCGAAAGTTTCAGATCTCCTTTGTTTCTTATCCAGAAGCTTTTCAGAATATAATCTGCAAGAAGAACATGCGCTCTCCTTGAAAGTATTAGGTTGGAGGCAAAAATAACAGTAACATATGTGAGAAAACGACATTATTTTTGCACCAACCTAATAGAACATAGAACCTTGCTTTGCTGCAACGTTCTTCGTGGCCGAGTTGGTAAATCACACTGGATCAACTTACGTATATGTACATATATGTATATGCATAAAATATATGTATAACAAATTTGTATGTGTGTTTGTTCGTATGTACGACGGAGGGGGAGGTGCGGGTGTGTTTCAGATGATGATAACAGTTTAAAGAAAAGTGATTGTGTCTTTTAAGCCATCTTGTAGGACAAAGGGCTACACTGGTCAGGCTAGTAAGGCCAACGTTCAGGGGCGGTGGTGAGATGAAGTCTTATCCGATCTCGAAGAAAGATTCCTTCTTTATTTCACATTCTTCGGTTTATTACTTTTTATTTCGGAGAAATAAACCTCCTTTTCTCTCGGCCGTTTTACGGAAACCAAAATCGTGAAATGCCTCACAAACACTTGATTTACTTCCATCTACGGGTCATTATCTGCACTTTCGTTTGTACATTGACTTTTATCGGAAGATTGTTAAACATTGTTTTCATGAACAAAAAAAAAAACAAAAATGGCTCTCGTTTCAATTCTATCTGACCTCTGTTCCGATTTCAAGCTAAACCATCAAGCTTCTGCACAGTCGAAAAAGCCTTTCCACAATTAACAAAAGAAGTCAAAAATGGTTAAAAACAATTTCTATCACCATATACACTAGAATCACTTTATCCGCGGTAGATATTATCCGTGGATAATATCATACCTTATATAGTCTAAGGTCCGCTATTCTGTTCTGAAATTTACACCAGAAAATCAACTCACTATTTTAAAAACATAATAGCAATCTCAGTGCATTCTGATGCAACACGCTACTCCAACTGCAATACATTATATGTTTACGTTTTGCACCCACAAATCCAGGTTAGAAGGTGAACACAAATTAAGCTAGCTGCTGAATCAAAGTTTCATGGCTTAGTGGATATCCAAATTGAATAAGTTTTACATATCTTCACATCCTGCTCCTCCTCCTCCTCCTCCTCCTCCTCCTCCTCAACATCATCATCATCATCATCATCATCTTGCTTCTTCTTTTTCTTCCCTTTGATTTCTGTTGTATACACATTTTCTTCCGGACCCCAACCAGTGACCTAAGATCTGAAATGGCTTCATGAAATTTTCTACTAATCATTTTTGTAAAAAAAAAAACAACAACAACTCCTAAGACCTCACACATTAATCTTTTCGTAATATATGAGCTGGACTTGTGAGTACCGTCTTTTTTGTATTTCGTTAAGGCATAGACTACCAGGAATCTCTTCAATGAGTCTATACGAACGATAAATAATTTCAACCACAACTGGAATTATTAATGTCCTCACGTGTCACATTTTTTTTTTAGATTTCCACTGAAGATCCTTGTATTTGATAGTCTTTTGAAGATCTTCAAAGGTACACTGCAATCTGTAGGGAACTGTTTTTGGTCGCGATGTCTGGGCGATTAGCTTTGATTGTTCCATCTATGTATTGTAAAGTCCCATAAAATGGTCAAATGTTTCTGGATACACTATTCGGACTATTGACCTCATTTTCGTTGCCATATTTATCACAACGTTTCGGCCGTTGTACACTCCGGCCTTCTTCAGTGAAGGGGTAATCAGAGAAAATACAAAGGATCTGTGGTCCATATAACAGCAGGACAACCTTCAAAAGCTGGACGACACTTTGCAGATATCTCTCCCGACTAAGACCACCCCACTAGAAGAGATCATGACTAAAGATTGCGTGTACACTATCCCGTGCAGCTGCAGAAAGAAATATAAAGGGGAGACAGGCAGCCCACTTAAGGTAAGGCTTCAAGAACACAAGAAAGCTGTAACACGAGGGGAAGTGGAAAAATCATGCGTGGTTGACCACATATGGAGAGAAAAGGGAGATCACTGCCTTTTGTGGGATCAGGTTGAAATCATAGACAAAGAACATCATTAGAAAATTCGTAAACTTAAGGAATCAGCACATATGCTAGGCCACAAAAATCTCCTGAGCCGACCAAGCATAGAGATGAATACAATATAGGAACCAGTAATAAGGAGTGCCAGAGAAAAGCAATAACAACGAAAATTGCAATATGAGCTCTGGTAAAAAACATGAGATGATAACAGCAAAAATTGTAATATGAGCGCTGGTAAAAAATGATTGCTGAAGATATTAGGTTTATAATACCCAGAAATTCATACTAATTTCTAGTTAGCAAGCATTAGTCCCGTGCAGCAAGAATAAAATCTTCTGTTTCAGCTTTTAACTCTGCTTTACGTAGCCACTGATGGGTCTACATCAACTTCTTTGGTAGGGCCAGAGTATTGACCCTGAAGAGGTTTATCTTGCCATCGTTTCTGTATTTGGTACAATGCATTTGATTTCGTTTTCCTTTTATGTTCTTTGCTGCAGCAGTAGTTATATAATGTTTTATATGCACTTCTTCAGTCATTTGAAATTTCATTTTGAATTTGTTGGCTTCCTGATTGTTCCTAGTTCAGATTTTCTCCTTTGCTTCTTTTCCTAATTTTTGGCACGCGCTATTTATCTTTTACTCCGACTGGGAGACGCAATTATAGAAAACAGACAATAACAGCTTTAACACACACACACAAACAAAAAAACAAAACCTATAGTATTGTTCTTTCATTCCGACCTGAAGACGCCAACGCAGCAAATGAAGGCAAAACGCGTTGTCATTAAGAAAAGCTTTTTCACCTTCTCTTTTTTCTCCACATTTGTTCGAACCTTCAAAAGTTGTGTCAGTTTAGTTTTAATTACATTTTCCAGTTTGCATACAAAAAATTATGAGGAAATTGTTTATAATATTTTTGTTTTGTGTACATTTGACCATCTCTTCTAAACGTCAGAATATTCATTTGAATATGACGAATGCAAATGAAGCCTGTAAAGAACGGTTTCTAACCAGATGTAAATATTGCAAATATTAAAAAAAAAAAAAAAAAATTACAGTTACACTGGCCGAAGCAACACGATATTCCGTTTTTCAAATTTTAAATACACTTTAAAATTCCTAAACACATTGAGAAAAATATTGTGTTTAACGTGGGTTATTTATCTTGAAGATGAATAACTCACAGCTTTTCCAATCTTTCTTTACAATTAATGTACAAGAGTTTAAATATCTGGGAATTGTTTTAACAACGGATAGAAAATGCAACACAGAAATCCGAACACGCATTGGGGTCGCAAAGTTGCATTCTAAAAGCGGAATGAGTAAAAACAAAATTGGTTATAAATAAAAATTGATAAACAAATTAAAAAAAATAAAAAAAGTCCTGATTGAAATATCTTTTTGGGTTTTGGAAACTCGTTACTTGAAAATAAAATTGGATTATAACAAAAATAAACTTTTACTTTTCGCTTGCACTAAGAAACAAAAAAATTATTTGAAGATATTTTTGCTTTTCTTTCGCCTACCAACATACACTCTCGGCCAAAGGTTTTGAGCCGACCTCTAGATTTAATAATTAGTAAGTTTCATACCTACTTTGGTTTAATTAATTGCTACTAAGCTAGGATACTAAAACTATTTAACCCATTGGTACACTACATGGCGTCCAATTTTTTTTTAGTGGGCGAATTACCTAAAAATTAAAACCCGCTAACCCCAAGATTAAACAAAAAAAAAAAAAAAAATTGGCTAAAAGTTTAAATAAACTTTATGCAGTAATGAATTACTCGATATATGATAAAATCATTCGGGGAGAGAAAGTCCTGATTTGAATTGAGCTAGTAAATTAGTTTCGAAAAAGGCCCGCCATCTTGAATTTTTAAGCGGTTCTTCGAAATCCAGGGGATGGCCTATAGATTATATCTTACTTTAGAACTTCTGTCTTGGACTACTAAAAATACTTTATAAGACTGGGGATTAGAATGCCCATTGCTACTCAAATGAAATACGTTTTCAGAAATAGTTAAAAACAATCACTCTAGATAAATAGATAGGCTTTCGGTATGACTACTCAGTAATATATTAGGTTGGTGCAAAAAATAATGTCGTTTTCTCACATATGTTATTATGTGAGAAAACGACATTATTTTTGCACCAACCTAATACTATTTCAAAACAGTAAATCAACTGATAAACTAAGCAACAGAATCCAACAAACCACTTTGTTTAGCTTTTGTTGACCTTGAAAAGGCGTTTGACTCAGAACACGCGGCGGTTTTTAACTCATTACCAGAGCAAAATATTAAAGAAAACAATATATAGATGCCGATAATATATATGATAACAGTATAGCAATAATTCCATCAAAGAAAAACATGAGAAAAATTAGGAAAAGAATATGATAATGGGGTACGATTTCGCCGAAATGATTTAATCGTATGACGAATATATTCAGGACAGAAAAGGAAAGATTTCTATACAAAAGTCAATGACAAAGAAACAATCTTAATTATTAAAAAAAAAAAAAAATTTAAAATACAGAAACGAAATTTGACTTTTTTTCTTCAAGTATTTTGAATGCACTTCCTTTCACCCACAACACAAATACAGTACTGTGAGCGGATTCTTAATCAATAAGTTAACAGTAAAACAAACCCAAATTCTTCCATTTTTCTCTTTGGTTTTCATTTCCATTGGCTCTCGACCACCCAACAGTTTATCCTTAACTCTAGTTTGAATCAGCCATGATATTTCATGGTCGACTGCAAAAAGGCAGATGAGTTTGTTTCATGTGACGTCCATTACAAGGACCTCTGTCCAGTAACTCACCCCATCTTCAACGCCACTACCCAAACAAACAAACATTTGTTATTCGTTTTTCTTTGATTTTCAGTAAAATCTAAAGAGAATGGTCGCAGTCATTAGCTGCCTCTAATTAATTGTATTTGTCGACCTCAAGAGTTGGATGTGCTTAAAGTGAGGAGAAAACGGCTTCTTTCTTTCTTTAAACTTCAGGAGGAAGACCGGAGAATATGACAGATAGAAAGTTGAACTTAAAAAGACACTGATGGGGACAACGTTTCGAAGAATTGAGAGAATAATGAAATGCTTAATCCTAGAACTTCAATTAATATAAGTTGGCCGGAGAATATATCGGTCAGAATATTATGATAATAAAAGGAAAAAACATGAGTATAACAGTCACCAAAATTTATAACACTTTATTAAAGAATTTCAGAAAGCAATTCAAATCTTTCAATTTTTCTCGTCATGTCACTGAAGAATATATGAAAGAAATCTTATTCGTTAAATATGTTTCAGTTTGTTTTTGTTATTTCTTTTAGCGATGAACAATTCAAATGAAGCTGGGCGCACACACACATACATAATTATTCGTAACTGTTAAACAATGTTAAATTCTAACGACACCCAAACCGTCGACATTAAAATGTTTCTTTAAAAAACGAACATTTTGTCACTGATACGAAAAGAATCCAGTTGTTTGTGCCTAAGTATAGGGAGGGGCTGTTAGATATCGTCACAGGAATTCCTTTTCGGTAACTTGCTTGGTGGCTGAGAAAGTTGCATACGACAAAGATTAGTGTTCGAACTCAAGCAAAAGCCACAATTTCGAATGCTGATTTTCAAGGTAGATAAGCACTTCGCCTCAATTACTATTTTCTGCATTATTTGTTTGTTTTTTTTTTCAGACATTTCCACTTCATCCATATGTTAGTTCTTAAATACGAGAATTAAAACCCAAATATAGTTTCAGCACGATTATGAAATAGAAGGTTCGAGTCGTGTCCAAATTTTTTTAGTGTTAAGAAGTATCGTATTTATCGGCGTTTGGACACACCCACACATTAGACGCACGCAGATTTTGGCATGGAATATTTAGGAAAAGCAAATGACCACATCGCAATCAAAAAATCAAAATGATAACCTTGCGTTTATGCGACCTTCTCACTAACCATAAAGAAACACTTACAGTATTAACACAAGTTATACAAATTATACTTTTTTTTAAAAAATGGAAGTGAGATATGGTTTAATTACCAGGACATTTTTTGTACATTTCATCAGGCATTTATTGAAAATAGTTTTAGTTGTTTTTCAGGGTGCAACATCTGCACATATAGTAAATTTAATAATAGCTACAAAGTAATCTACAAGTATCAGTGAGCACTGGTGTATATTGCAATAGGCAAAGAAACAGAAATATGGTACTTGTTGTTGAAGTCCCATATCATACATGCAGAAAAGCAAATTCTAATACCTGTATATCAACAAAGAACATAAAGCAAGCAGAAATATACCAATCAAAACAAATATTCTTGTAAAATCTGCTGTTTTTACAAAACAAGCAGAAAAATATTGCGCAATTCTATAAATTTCTTAATTTCTTTTTCCCGTGGGAATTTTTCAAGGATATTTTTTTTATTGATATTATATTTGTTCACTTCCAGGGGTCCTAGTTTCAGAGCCAAGCTCTATGCACTGATTCCTGGTGAACCCCGCTTTTTTTCTTTTTTCGGGGTTTTCAATACCCTCTCATACATGATACCGCCGTGTTGAGCGTAAGGTAATTTTTGGTGCATTTTTTTGAAAAAAAATCCACGTCCAATAGGCTGGCAATTACGGTATATATAATAATAAAAAGGATGTACGCGTAGTGTTATGGTTCTATCATTTATGTGCCATGTCCTTTTACGACGTAATGACTCTCCACAGTTTCCTTTTTTTTTTACTCTAGGTAACTTTTACCTCTTTACCATCCCTTTTTGTCCTTGTTCTGCGATCTATTCACAGAAAACACATTAGTGATCATGGCTCTCCACAACATCCTGTCTCTTATAGCTCTAGGCAACCATTGACTCTTTACCATTCCTCTTTGCCGCTACTCTGCCATCCATTCACACAATGCTATCACATATTTTTTTAATCGAGTTCACACCAAGCAAGGTAGTAAAGTCACTAAGACACAAGGGGTTAATGGGTGTGGAAGACGTAGGAACGGAAACATTAATAATGAGTGGGAACAAAAGAAGAGTAATCAGGAAGACAGTAGATAGCGATTGATATTGCATTTAAAATGTTGAAGATTAAAGTTGGCTATCCGGAAGGGAGTTCCACAAGCGAGACGTGCGTGAAAATAAGCTGTTATCATAGAACTTACGGCTACGTCTGGCCAACTCATCTGCAAATTAATGAGACCTAATCGCCAGTCTAGTATTGCGCTTAAATTCAGAAAGTCTAGGTACCATAGCGAATAATTGCCATGAAAGGCACAGGGAGACAAATTTACGGCGTTGGGAAAGTGACTGAAGCCGAGACGTCAGACCAGGACCAATAATATTCCTGACTCCCTTTCGGATTTTTATCAAGAATCTCCAGATATATAACAGGAGCATCGGATCATATGCTTCATCAATATTATAAGCATGGGTGAATGGTAGACTTATAGATATGTAAGATAGATTCTGGAGAGAGAAGTGTCTTACATATCACAGCAGCTGACCTAGCAATGGATTCAATATAGTCTTTCCATTTCATGTCAGCTGAGAATATTAACCCGAGAAAGCGCAACGAGTCACTCTCCTGGTCAGATGAGGATTCCCAACAAGCAGGAAAGCAAGAGACGGCGAGACATTTATTATACAGTTTAGAGAAAACAGGAGTCAGTTCGGGAGCACACTTCTTAAGGACTATTATAGGGATACCATCAGGATCACATACTTTATGGGGATCCACATTAGAGACGATAGTAGAAACCATGGAAGGGGTTAAATACATATCATTCAACAGAGATTCAGTTCTAAGTAGAAAGTTAGGCAAGGATTCTCCAGATGAGTCAAGAGTAGAGTTTAAAGAGAATTTACAGGCTAAACATTTAAAAAAATATTTAAAATGTTTCAATTCAGAATTGAAAACAGCATAAAGATGAAGGAAGCGATTCTTTAGGATGGCCATGCATGCGTAACCGTCTGCAACTCTGAATATGTGGGTCGATTGTTACAATAACAGCTTCATGGACTGACAATAACTTCTTGCATTTAAAATCCGTGCTGAGAAAAAAGAAATCTCTGTGCAGACAAATAAATAAATAAATAAAATAAAATAAAACATGACTGATCAGCTTTCTATTTTTGGGAAAGATTTGCCAAAAATAAAATTTCATTTTTCATTTATTTTTACATTTGGACTTTCAATCCGACATTAAGACGAAAAAAGGAAAATTAAAAATGGAAAAGAGGCAAATTCGTCGAGAAAGAGCGTAACGTCGTTGTATAGTTATGAGTGAGAAGTGGGGTGAGTGAGGATGGGGGGCGAGAAGGAGGTTGAGAGGGGTGTGTGAGGGGGGGTGAGTGAGAAGAGGGTGAGTAAGAATGGAGTGAGAAGGGGGTGAAAAGTGGGGGTGAGAATGAGGGTGAGAAGTGTGAAGAAGAAAAATTGGTATTTACCAAACTTCGCAGAAGGCGAAAAAGCAGCGAATGAGAATCGAAATCGTTACATTAATAATCAATCAATCTCAGTCCACCCTTATACATCTATTTATCTATCTAATTCTGTTTATATATATATATATATATATATATATATATATATATATATATATATATATATATATATATATATATATATATATATATATATATATATACCAATCTCGTTCTGTTCGTATCTATCTATCTATCTAATAACAACAGACATTTTAATATCAATAATTGATTAAGAAAATAAAAATTCCTTTTATTTTCGTTTTTTTTTTGCGGTTTGATCTTGTGGATTCCATTTTGATTGTTCAGTTCCTAGCGTCCGAAATATTTTGCAAAAGTGTTTTCTTACACGCCACGAGACTCAATCCGCGCGCGCACACACAGACACATTCATACATATGATTAATTTGAAATATCAACTTGCTTTCTTTTGCCTAACGGTAGGCCATTTTTATGTTTTCCCACTGAATTGTGTAACTTAAGGATGAAACAGATTTAACGCTTGCGAAGACAAAAATGGCTTAATTCTTCGTTTGCTTTACTCGAACGTGAGAATAATTTTATTAAACCACTCAGTTCATTTTCAATTTGTTGATTTTAATAATGGAATCATGTTGGATTGTACAGATTTTGTATATCATTTTGCTTTAACGACTGTTGTGCGGAAAATAATGTGTCCTTTTTATAAAAAATGTTTATTGATTAAACTGATTAATAAAAGAAATTAAATAGGGTTAATAAAAAAATAAGTGTAAAAAAAGATAGGAGACTTATAGGGATATGAAGACTTACAGGGTACCTCAGGTACTTGAAAGCATATTCTTAGCTGGTCATAAGATGGTCGAACGTAATATTATGCGACGGCCGAACGTAATATTATGCGACGGTCGAACGTAATATTATGCGACGGCCGAACGTAATATTATGCGTCAATCTGAACATCCTCAATTCTCTTTCAGACGAATCTGGGATATTAACATAGAAGATTCCCATCTAACGGAGGAAATGAAAAGACATGTCACACTTGCCGTACCAACCATACCGAATACGGTGCCATTTTCAGGAAAATGACCAGTTGAACAGGAAGAACTACAGGTGTGTCTGTGATTCTCATTCCCGGTTGTACTAATGATAATGCATATCAAATTCACGAAATGGTGTCTGTTAGGGTCTTGGGGGGTCGTAAACAACGAAGGACACTTCCTCCCTCAAGACGTCAGGGTCAGTGCCACTATCGAGGTGTTGGATACGGTGGTCAAGACCTGGAGAAAGTGGGTAGCTATCAAATGAGTAGCTGTACGAATTCCAACGAAATTCTGTTGCCTCTCACGAAGCTCATGGGACTAAAGTGTGGCTGTTTGAGAATTTTCACGGTCATATTACCCTCAACCTCTGGCCTCCTAACTTCTAGGGTTTCGTCGGGAGAGAGACTAAACGTCAGCCCAAAATACAAAGGCCTCATTGAAGGTTGCAGTCTTAAACACGATAGAAAACATGGACGAGAACCCCTGATACAGGGAATGCCGTCGCTTCTGAGGCCCCACCTTGAGACAGTGAACGGATGTAATTAATTAAATTTTTCTTCTTTCTAAGTCGAATATGTGTATAAAATTTTGGAAAATACACTGTTTTTTTATTTTGAATTTTTTTTTTGTTTTTTATGGACGTGATGTGGTTTCCCTCTGTCTTTTCTACAAATATTTTCATGGTAACTACTCTGGCGATCTTTTTCCCTGGTACCCCGACTACATGGATTCAAGCATGCTACTAGATTGGCATATAGGTCCCACCGTTTTACTGTTGAAATAGTTAAATGAAACTGCTACTTCTATTCCAACAGTTTATTTCCTCGCACTTCCCGACAGTGGGGCTTCCTCTTACTTTCATGATAAACTACAATCGTCATAAATTTAAATGCAACGTTAATCGTCATCTTCTGTTGCTTTAATTCCCGTTCATCTTTTAACTTTTTTCAATCTCCGCTATGCCCAGGCGTTTCTCTTACATTCACTCTCAGTAACCACCTGCGCGCTAGTGGCACTCCCGCATTGCTTGGGGTGAAATGCTTAAAAAAAAACAAAATAAACAAAACTTTATAACTTTTTGTCAATTACCTGCCGTCAAATCAGCATAAAACATAATTACTTTTGCTTGCTCTTGAACACCGACTTTAAATGCCATAGGAAACGACGCAATTATTGAAATAAATGAGTCATACATAAGAGCAGACTGGAAAATAGATAGAAATAAAGAAAATACAGACAGACAAAGAGAGAAGTAAGAGACAGAGAAGAAAGAAAGAGATAGAGAGAAAGAAAGGAAAGAAGAGTCGAGATTAAAAAAAAAAGAAAGAGACAAAAGAAGAAAGGATGGAGGTCATAGAGGAAGAAACACAAGAATGTTAATCTGTTAAAAATGTAGATGTAGTTTTGTTTAAAGTCTAAAAGCGTGACAGGAGGAAGATTCGTCTCTGGCGGTTCACTGTGTGCGTTTTCTAGCAGAAAACCAAAAGAAGACTTTTATACGTTTAAAGGGACCAATAATAATAATAATAATAATAATAATAATAATAATAATAATAATAATAATAATGATGATGGTGATGATTATGATGTTTTCGTAGGCGCATGGGTACCAGGGTTGTATCTTTTTCGTTAAGATTTTAAGTGGCAAACGTTCATTTTGGATTTGCAGGTGATAAATTCTGAATGTTATCAAGCAGTTCAGATTGCTTTTGTTTATTCAAAGGAATGCTACCCGCCACTTTTTTTTTTTTTTTACTGCAACAGACACAGAAAAAGAAACAAAGAACAAATCTAGAAAGAATGAATAGAATAACAAAAAAGAAAAAGATGAATAAGAAGCAATATTAAAAGAAAAATGTCGAAAGAAATCGGTCAGTACATGAATTTATGAAAGATAAAAATAAAAGAATATAGAAAAGAATTGAGAATAAAAAGATAGAAAAAATTGTGAAAGTAAAAAAAAAAAAAAAATGAAAAAGATAAAGCAGGATTTGGTCTGGTTTGGTTAGTTTTACGGTTTATCAACCTCAATCGGTTATTTAATGCCGACAAAATTTTTATCGCTGGTAATATTTTTTTTCGAAAATTAATTGCTGGTAAAAATTTTTCCTTCAAAAAATCTATTTTTGGTTATATTTTTTCTTCAAAATGTATCGCTGGTAATATTTATTTAAAAAAAAAAAATGTACAGCTGGTATTTTTTTAATTTTTTCAATAATGTTTTGCTGGTAATAATTTTTTCCTTAAAAAATTTATTGCTGGTAATAATTTTTTATAAAGTATTTTTAGTATTAAAACATATTTTTACACTTTCATAGTGTTTTGACCCCAGTTGGTGAGGGGGTTAACTATTTGCTCATAATTGGGACCATGACAGGTGCTACCACCCTGGGTCAGGCTGGACCTCTGAACACCAGCAATTAAGAGGTGGTTCCACGCTCTTCAAAACCTTCTGATCAGAGGGCTTGCTGTTGGATGTAGCTTATCGTCTTACCCAGACGGGATAAAGCAAGGAAGCAAAGATAAAGAAGAAAAGAAAATAGAAAAAAGAATGAATGATTCAGAAAGAGAAAAATAAATTCGAGAAAAGAAAGAAACAGAATAAGAAAAAAGGGATGAAGAATGAACTGATAAATGTGAAGAAAAAAATGAAATCGAATTTAAAATGAGGGAAAAGTTTACAAACTATACAGAAAATGAAAAGAAAAAAAGAAGAGAAAAAGAAATGAGAAAAGATTGACGATTGTGTCGAATTTGTGTAACTCTTCACAATGTATACATTTCTAAAACTGTAATCAAACAAAAGCCTTTTTGTCATGCCAAATAATGTTGCATACGATTCAGCCGCCATTTTCTTGCCAGTGACATTATCTGCACGGACGCTGATCTCGTGTGACGTCAATCATTTTGATTACAACATTCTTTGACGTTAACCATTTTCTTGAGAATACTTAGCATTCCTTAACTATAAATTTAAAAAAAAAAATTAATTACCGTTTCTTGGACTGGAAAGAAAAACCCGAATAATGCTAATCAACGATAATAATACATTAACTTGAGGAATTTCAACAGCAGCAACAACTAAAATGGATATCACATGTAACTTGAAGAGAAAATAATAACATAATCAAGATGTTAACGTTCCACCCTACTTAAAACAAAAGGTTAGGAAAGAAACCTCCATCAATACTGTAAAGAGCCATAACAGGTACTGGACTTAAATCTATTAGGTTGGTGCAAAAATAATGTCGTTTTTTGACGTTCAACTTTATGTGAGAAAACGACATTATTTTTGCACCAATCTAATATTTTCAACGGACAATAATACTGGCTGCTCGGTTATTGAATGCCAAACGTTTCCTTATAAGGAAACGGCTGATATTACCATTACCACTAGAAATGTGGAATACAGATACACTGCTTGGTACTTACAAAAGGTGACGGGATATGGTACAAGGTCGGCTTAAAATGGTCCAAGCGCGTGCGTATGGATCAAATCATTGCTCGATCTCCGCAACCAACTTCCCGAAGTCGTTGATATTCCACCGGTTTTATTTTGGTACAATGGGGGAAGTTCTGCCGCAGAGTTGGAATCCCCGGGACTAGGCATTCCTCATTTATTTGATGTGTTCTGTCCGAACACTAAACACAATTGAGAGATAAAATGTAGTTTGGCCGCCCGAAAGGCAGATACTACACTTTGATCACAACCCGATGGCCAAGAAGTGAAAAAAGCGTAACGAGTATCACTGGCTGCTCGGTCAATGAATGCCGAATGTTTTCTTATAAGGAAACGACTAATATTATTATTGCCATTAGAGATAAGGAAAACAGAGACTACTCTTTGATCAACACCCGATGGTCAGGGAGTGTAACAAGTAGCACTGGCTGCTCGGTCAATGAATACCAAGTGTTTATTTCTAGAGAAACGGCTAATATTACAATTCCATCGCCATTAGAGATTATAAAAACATATACTACACTTTGATCCTATCCGAATGACCAGGGAGAGAAGAAAAGAGTAACTCAAGTATCGTGAAGTGAAGAGACAATGAAAGGACACGATTCAGGAGGACAGAAGATGGCGATTGACTTAGTCTTTGAAGTCTCTAATCACGATTTCTTTACTTTATTAGTATAATAATGACAATAGTAGTATTAGTATTAGTATTAGTAGTAGTAGTAGTAGTAATAATAATAATAATAATAATAATAATAATAATAATAATAATAATAATTGGTATGAACACCACCCAGACCCGGTTACAGAGACAGAACCTGCAACAATTTTATGGAACTCTACATTAGATATAGACAGAAGAATCAAAGCTAATCGGCTTGACATCATGATCAAAGACCACAAGAACAGAATGTGCTTTCTTATTAACATAGCAGTTCCTGCAGATTGCAATGTATCTTTGAAGACCTTCAAAAAAAAAAAAAAAACCTCAAAAAACTATTGTGCCAAAATACAAGGACAAGGATATCAATAATATGAGTTGTGGTTGGACCCCTTGATTTGAGTGGAAAATGATCCGATAGACTCATTGAAGGGGTTCCTGGTAGCCCAAGCCTTAAAGGAATACATAAGATTGTACTCACAAGTATAGCTTACATATTACGAAGGGCTTTATCTATGTAAAATATATGTGATCTTAGGTTGTTTTATTTTTATTTTTACAAAACTTTTCAGTGAAAATGTCATGAGACGATTTCTGGCCTTAGGTTTCGGGTTGGGACCCGTAAAGAAATGAATATACAACAAAAATCAAAGGAAATAATAATAATAATAATAATAATAATAATAATAATAAATTATGAAGAAAAAGATTCGAAATTGATATTACTGGAGATTGCGCTTGATACTAGAAAGCGAACCAATAAAATGAAGGCTATCAGCACCTTAGCTATACCCGTAGTAACATACCCCGTCACCATTAGTAAATGGAAGTTGAAAGACATTAAAAGATTGGATGTCAAGGCCAGAAAAATGCTTACCCAAATGAGGATGCACCAGCCGAAATCAGACGTTGATATGCTGTACGTGCCAAGAGGTTTAGGAGGCCGAGGTTTAATCCAACTTGAACTAACTCTAAAAAAATACAACAATCGGACTGGAAGCCTACCTTACAAAAACCAATGACCCACCCATACAAATAGAAAAACACCAAATCCACTCCATCAATAAAGAAGCTGCACCCTTCATCAAACAGCTTAATATACCTGAAATCCTACCGGCAAAAACGTAGCGAATACTATGTACGCCAAACGAGTAAAACAGAAAGCAAAACAACTTGGCCAAAATTAAATTACAAAAAACTGGGAGGACAAGGCGTTGCATGGCAAATACCTAAAAAGAACGAAAGAAGCAGATGTGGACCAACAGAAAACACATCAGTGACTGAGAAGCACCGGGCCTAAAGCTGAGAGAGAAGGCCTAATTATTGCAGCTCAGGACCAAAGCCTCGCAACCAGATCCTATCACTCTCGCATAATCAAGGATGGAACTAACCCGAAATGCAGGATCTTCGGAAAATATGATAAAACTGTGGACCATATTATCTCAGGATGTCCGGAAGTGGCAAAAAATGAATATAGCCACAGACATAACAAGGTAGCGACATATGAGCAGTGGAAGATATGCAAGTAGCACAAAATCGAAACCACTGAGAGATGGCATGAACAGCAACCAGACACAGTTACCCAAAATAACGATGTCACTATGCTCTGGAACATGCCAGTTCAAACTGACAGGGAAATAACAGCCAACAGACCTGATATTATCGCAAAAGACAAGAAATTCAGAAAGTGTATGCTTATTGGCATAGCAGTGCCATCTGAGAGAAACACCTCCATGAAAATTACCGAGAAATTGTCCAAATACAAGGACCTGGAGATCGAGATTAACAGGATGCGAGGAATGAAGACTGAGACTCTACCAGTAGTAATCGGAGCACTGGGCCTCGTGAGAAAAGGAATGGATAATTTTACTAACAGTGTCCCAGGTAACATTAACATACAAGCTGCCCAGAAGATCTCCCTAACATGAACATCCCATATACTAAGAAAAGTGCTATCAATTAAATGACAAGTCTCCTATAGGGCCTAAGTACCATAATGTGGACCCGGCTCTACAGGATACAAAGCAGGAAGCATAACATACACAAGTAATACTACTACTAATAAAAAGGACAGATTGCCGTAAAGCCTTTAATAGTGCGCCACACTCTAGATCCTTAAAACTTTGGAAATGAACAAAGTCTCCTCCGTGGTAGTAAATTTCCTTAAACATAGCATGGGAATGTGGAAAACCGCATTATACCTAAATCACACAAGTGGCACTGCCACCTCCAACCGTCTGAATACCCGACGAGGACTCCATGTTACCCCTTCTATTTGTTTGTCCGTAACCCCTTACGCATGAAGTAAATAATAATAACCATGGATACAAAATAAACAATGCAATCACCTACTCTACATGGATGAACTCAAACTCTTTGCCGAAGACAGCAATGATGTGAAGGGTCTCCTCAATACTGTAAACTGTTTAAGTGATGACATATATATATGGATTTCGGATTAGATAAATGTGCAAAAGTAACATTTAAGAAAGGGAGAATTACAGAAACACACTCAATAGATTTAGATTTTGTCAGAAAAATTAGCGATTTGGAAAAAAAGAAGCCTATAGGTACCTAGAAATTAGCGAAGGAGATGGAATACAGCATATCCAAATGAAGGAGAAGGTAAAAAAGCACTACTACAAGCATGTGCGTCTGTTACTGAATACCGAGCTGAATTAAAAAAAAAAACAACAAAAAAACAAACAAACAGAATATCAGCTATACACACCTTGTCCGTCCCTGTGGTGCAATACAGTTTCCATATCATTAACTGGTTCATAGATAACATTAAGCGAATGGACATCAAAACGAGAAAGTTTCTCTCTTGACACCACATGCATCACTCGAAAGGTTGATGTTGATAGTCTCTATGTGCCCAGATCCAAAGGAAGCAGAGGATTAGTTCATTTAGAGCTGTTTTACATAACCACAACAATCGGCCTTCAAAAATACCTGGAAACTACAGAAGACTGGATGATGATCTGTGTCAAAGAATATGGAAGAAGTAAGAAACTTTATTCGGTGATAAAGGAAGCAAACATGTTCAAAATAGAGTTTCAAATGGGTGAAGAAATTCAAGTAAATCATAATACACCGACTGCAGCAGCAAAATGAAAGGCAAATGCAATCGACCAGATACAGAAACGATGGCAAGATGAACCGCTTCTACCCATACCAAACAAGCTGATATAGACAAACCCCGTACCCAACAGTGGCTAAGTAGTGCAGGGTTAAAAACTGAAACCGAATGTTTTATTCTTGCTACACAGGAACAATGCTTGAAACTAGAAATTACCAAGAACATATACTGAAAAACTATGTTAGCCCAAAATGCAGATTCTGTGATAAATATCAAGAAACAATTGACTATCTTGTATCAATCAAGTTGCACAGTGTTGGCACCCACTGAATATAAAACCCGGCATGACAGAGTTGGCCAAAGTTTGCATTGGAAAATATGCAAATTTTACGGATTGGAAACTGCAAGAAATTGCTGTGAACACCACCCAGCCCCGGTTACGAAGGTAGGATCTGTAATAGTTTTATGGGACTTTACAATACATACAGACAGAACAATCAAAGTTAAAGAATAAGAAAAGATTCCAATAGACTCATTGATTCCTGGTTGCCTTACAGAAATACAAAATATTGTCCTCACAAGTACAGCCCACACCTTATGAAGGGCTTTATCTATGTAAAATATGTTTTCTTTTCAAAAATGCTCAGTGGAAAATATCACGATGCCATTTCTGACCTTGGATCTCTGGTCAGGACCCGAAAAGAAATGACTATATACAACCAATGGAAGGAATAATAATAATAATAATAATAATAATAATAATAATAATAATAATAATTTCGCAGAGGAGAAAGTACCAATGTATATAAAAATTTCATTTGAGGCAGCAAAAGTGTCTAGAATTCTGACATGAATACTTTTTTTTTTATTCCACATAGTATTCTAATATCCTTATCTTTATTGTTTTTGTATCATTGATGAAGTTTGGAGTTGAATAAAATGAATGTTACGTCCGAGTGATTTATTAGTTCCACGTTATATAAAGTAAATCAGTCCGATGATTATTTTTGTCGGACAAGGGCAAAAAACCTTGCATTTTAAGATCCTAATTCCGTCCTCTGATCAGGAGGTTTCTTAGGAGCTTGGAACCAGGATGGTAGCACCTGTTAGGGTCCCAATTATGGGCAAATAGTGAACCTTCAAACTGGGGTCAAAGCTCTATAAAAGTATAAAAATACACCTTTATCGTAAGAAAATACCAGCAATACATTATTGTGTAAAAAATTAGCAGCACTACATATTTAAAAAAAAAAATGAGTAGCTATAGATTTTTGTAAAAAAACAACAAAAAAAAAAAAACAAACAAACAAAAAAAAACAAACAAGAAACAAAAAAATTATACCCAAGCTCCCAAGAAAATTAAATTTCGGTATTAAATGACCCATAAGGACTTGATATGTCGTTAAACAAACAAACAAAATCCTAACTTGGCAAAATCTTTGTCTCAACGATTTTCCCCGGGAATACTCTGTTAATTGTATTCTTTCAGTGGTAAAATATTTCAAGAAAAAATTTCCGTATTGATCTAAAGAGCTGCAATGCTTTAAATGTCTACGTTATTTTTCATCCCTTCCAGTGTTCTGTAAATTTTGCAACTTTAATAACGTTGTGCCGTTTCTCTTAGAATTCCTGCCATTGCTAATCTGGAAACATTCTCCCATTTTGAGGACACCTGATTTTACTAACTCCGTTAAAATCTTTTACCTTTGAAAATCTGATAATGTGATCGTCTTGAGATTTGCTGATTTTTGTAAAAACTTGTCCAACTTTCTTTTGTTTCCGAAGATTTTCTCTGCAATTTCTTTGGTCTCTACACAGTAATCTGTCTTTCACGTGTATTTCGGAATTCTCACTGTGACGATTTTAAGCCCCAGATGTGAATATATCTGGAAATGTTGTACAAGACGTTAACAGCCCAATGATAACAGCGTGGTACCAATTTACCTTATTACAAGTATTTTGCTATTACATATCTTTGAGCAAGATTTCAATCTGATCTTAAATATTTAGAGCAGCAAAATTATACGACTGATTTTTTTTTTATTAACCTTTACAGATTTTTCTTTCGTTTTTCGTTCAGTCGCATTGCCGACTTCCGATAAGCAATATTCTTGTTTTGAGTGTGATGTAATGGAATAACCTGACACCCCCATGAGTGGCGGCACTGTAGGTGGAAACCACCTGTAAGTATCCGTTAGGGCAGCGGACAGGAGAGCCAAGCTGAGATCTGCGAGACAAGCGAACTTCCGATAGCAGCACGCACACAACTGTACTGACTTGCGACGACCGTGCGCATAACTATTACTTCCTTGCTTGTTGTACTGGTTTCTACAATAAACCTGTTAGTATTTGTCTACCGTGTTTGTCCATTCCATATTCCTATTAGCACGGAATATAACGGAGAGGTACGTTATCTTAGCAAACTTAATAACAAACCAGCCTTCTTAGGTGATTTAATGTCGAATTCAAGTTGTATAGGATAAAAATCACAATTAATAGAAAGTTAGAAAAACGTCTGGTTTATATTAGAGTAAAAAAAATAGACGTTGGTCTGGTTTATACCCTAATCTATGTATACACCGAGAAGGTAGCTATTTTAGTGGGAGTTGTTACCCCTCTAGGGGATGTATTGGCCTATTCTATGCCCTACCGATAGCATTGTGGAGAGTTAGAGAATGTATATTTTCACTATTTGCCATAATTTTTTGACAGTGTTATCAGCCGAAAAAGAGATAAGCTAAGAATATATATATTTATCATATATAGGCCAAGTGAAATATTTACTTTATTATTTAAGCATTAAAATTAATTATTTTAATTATTTGTGTAAAAAAAATGAAACACAATTTTCCTAACTCAAGAAAAAAAAAAAAAAAAACTACAAAAAAAAAAATAAAATAAAAAAATAACAAGGACAATATTTCTAGAAAACCGTAAGTTAAATGGTAACAATTGCAAGAAAAGAGGAAAAAGAGAGAAAAGGTGACGAAAAGTACAAATAATCCCGACATTCTACA
The DNA here is from genome assembly GCA_963932145.1 of Acanthosepion lycidas. Lineage (NCBI taxonomy): Eukaryota > Metazoa > Mollusca > Cephalopoda > Sepiida > Sepiidae > Acanthosepion > Acanthosepion lycidas. The sequence continues at coordinate 32,648,446 of OZ010574.1, forward strand.
TGTACGCACATCCGCGCAGACGGGCGCATGCGCGCATATAAGCAAACGCACACACGCGCACATACACTATGAGCAAAAAAAAAAAAAAAAAAAAAACAAAACAAAAAAAACAAAACAAACAAATTTGCACAAATGAAAATGCATATAAAAAAGAAAAATAAAGAAGTATAAGCAATCAATTGCTGATACCCTCTGACGAGTGGATGGAGTAATTCTCAGAGGGTCCAACAACAAACTCTTGAGTCGGGATGCTGAAGTTAGCATCAATCAGCTAAGTTGCAAACCTTTTACTTGTATTAATTCTATATGAAAACCATTCACAAAAGTCGAACATCATTTAACTAATTTCTTATTTGTTTTGTTTTGTTTTCAGCACAACACTTTTATTCGATCTGTTCTTCTAATAATTAAAGCGATAAAACAAGTCATGAAGCTAAGTCGGTTACTTCCAAATATGTCAACCATTGTTGTGTCCCTAAGGCGAGTAAAGTTGTTTTGGCAATATCCATCCCTCATGTTTGTACCAAATACAAGTGCATTGTATAAAATTATTTGAAAAAATAATAAGCCTGCCCTACAAAACAAGTAACATGCCTGTGTGTAGGAATTTGAATGAAATAATCGTGCCGGCATATGTATTTCACTTTTTTTTCCCCGAGTCTGGGTAAATATGAAGGAACTTGAATTAGCTTTCTCCTCGTAAAAGATTGTCGCAACACAATCATTTTAAATTTTAGAACGTATGCAAAATCTGCAATAGATATATTATAACTATAAGTATCTATTATATACTTACAGGGCCGTTGCGTACTACGCCTGACCCCCCCACCCTTGACAGGGGAAAAAAGCCTTATTGGGGGCTCCGCTATCTTATCACCATTTGCTTTTTTCTACCTACATGTATGTACGTTAGAAATTAAACTAAGCGCAAATATTAAAAGATGATGGTTCCGTATAGGTTACAGGTTTGATTGTGTTATTTATTAACGGTTATATAATATTGGAAGGTGCAAGTCGCAACGCTAGAGTTCAAATATTTCAAGTGAGAATTTTTTGTACGAATTTTATAATTTCGTAAATCCACAAATTCTTTTGTTGTGTTTAACAGTTAACGTGACATGAACTAAGTATATAGTTCATTTAATAGAGTGATATGTCTCAGTAGTTTTATTTTTCCCTGAATTTCGTACTGCGGATCAATTGTTTTCCATAAACGTATTATATTAGGCAGCATATATTTTATATTATAAAGAGGTAATCATACAATTAGCAATATTAATGTAATTAATGGCGAATTCTCTTCGCTAACAAACTTAATATAAGCATTAACTTAGTAACAATCCGTTGAATGACGCGATCCTTGTGTTTAAAATTGTTGTCAGATGGATCTAGTGTATTTTTTAGATCAGCAAGTACTTTCGAAAACTTCATGTTCTCATCGTCAGGCTGTATTTTTTTCCATTTAGAAATAAAACTCCAAGACGAAATAAGAGTGTTACATGACTTGGGATTGTGTGTCGGTTGAACTGCGTTCAATCTATATCACTGTTCCCTCGAGACTTACTATCCTACTAATTTTATAGTAAGTGGAAGAGTCCACAATAGATTCATTAGAGGGAAGACACCACATAAGAGACAAAAGGAAAAACTATTCTTAACAGACCCGTTTCATCCTCTGATGTACTTTATCAATGCAATGTACGATTTATTTATGCAGCCCGTGTATATATAAGGTATGTAAATTAGAGACCGTTCAAAAGAAAACGGTTAAATCCAGCACCTCGCAGCTTGGAAGATGTATAGCGCATACAACCATCTTATACCATAACAATCTAATCACAATCCACAAAATATTAATAAAAAATAAATATTGAAAATTACTCACTCACTTTACACTAGACGTTCAATTATGGTATTTTACGTCTTCCATAGGATTTGACTGACTTTTCAACTACCTGATGAATATTCATGAACGTTCTCTAATTTACAAGCCTTGATAAACCTCTAAGCCTCTCCTTATATAAACACGAACAGCATAATAAATCCTATGTTGCCTTAATAAAGTCTCTGAGAGGAAGAAACGCATCAGCTAAGTATAATCTTTCATCTCGTCTCTTACATCATATATATATATATATATATATATATGTGTGTGTGTGTGTGTGTATATATATATATATATATATATATATATATATATATATATATATATATATTAAAAGTGAAGGTGTATAAATATAAATATATATATATATATATATATATATATATACATACATACATACATATATATATATATATATATATGAAAAGTGTGTGTATAAACATATATATATATATATATATATATATATATATATATATATATGTGTGTGTGTGTGTGTGTAATATATTATATATATTATTATTTATATATTATATATTTTCGCGGATTTTGATGTCATTCTGGAGTGTTTTAATCCAAATCCTTGAATTTGTTTTGCTCGTGTTAAATCTCGAAAAACATTATATAAAATTCATTATTTTTATCTATAATGTTAAATTACTCACCTTTTTAACAAGAAAAATCTCAAGCTGATGTGAAAAATTGCCGCAAAACATTTTTGATTTATTTAAGGTGGAATGATCTATTATGACATGTCTCTAAATGTTATTTTGATATATTGTATTTCCTTTTTTTCTAGCTGAATTGTTCAACTATATTGAAGATGATACAATATTGTGCATAATTAGGTTACAATAAAAATTGTATTTTATACGAATACTACCTTATGAAAATTGAGATGTAGTAGCGGGAGTAATATAGATTTGGAGGGGGATGTATCACAGATTCGACTTCTTCAAACTGGAAGCTGTTTTTCCACCTTCTTTTTCCTTTTCCTTGTCATTATCTCACGTTTTTCTTTCTTTCCCATGTTCTCTTTTTAGTTTTTCTTTATTTCCCATGTTCTCTTTTTAGTTTTACTATTCTTTCTTTTCCTGCTGATTCCTTTACTTTCTCTTTCTCTTTATTTCCTTTTTTCCTTTTTCACCCTCGCATTTCCTTAGCTCTCTATCGACACTCTCTACCTTTATCCCTCTCTTTCTTATTTCATTCCCTTTCTCTCTTTCTTCATTCCTTTAATTCTCTCTTGCTTTTTCCCTCTACAAATTTGTCTTTACCAAAGCATTTATACCCTTTTTTAATTTTTTTTTTATTTTTGTGTATGTGAGACAAAACGATTGTTTGTGTGTGGTTATTTTTGTGCGCGATTCTCTTTGTAAGGACGTGTGTGCTTTTGTGTCATGCCTGGGGAGCTTGGGGTGGACGAAATAAAGAAGGAAGACGTGAGTCTATTTGGGTAGAGATTACATGATAAGGGCCGAAAAAAGATAGGCTAACATCTGTGACCTGACTCTTCTGGCGTCGGATACTCTCTCTTATAGGACTCCCCACGAAGAAAACCGAAATGGCTGAAATTAATACCGGAGTATATAAAATATTTAAATCTAAACATAGATCTCAGAAGTTGTGGAGAGCCATGATCGCCCACGCCCTGAAATGAGACGAGGCAAAAAAAAGAAAAAGTATATACAATATTTAAACCACAGTATAGACCTCAGAAGTTGTGGAGAGTCATGATCGCCAACGCCCTGAAATGAGACGAGAAAAAAAAGATGAAAAAGTATATACAATATTTAAACCACACTATAGACCTCAGAAGTTGTGGAGAGTCATGATCGCCTACGCCCTGAAATGACACGAGACAAAAAAGAAGAAAAAGTGTATACAATATTTAAACCACAGTATAGACCTCAGAAGTTGTGGAGAGTCATGATCGCCAACGCCCTGAAATGAGACGAGAAAAAAAAGATGAAAAAGTATATACATTATTTAAACCACAGTATAGATCTCAGAAACTGTGGAGAGCCATGATCGCCTACGCCCTGAAATGACACGTAGCAAAAAAAAAAAAAAAAAAAAAAAAAAAAAGAAGTAAAAATATATAAAGTATTTAAATCAAAGCATAGGTTTTAGAAATTGTGGAGAACCATAATCGACCACGCCTTGAATTAACCGGACACATAAGAAAAGAGAAAGTATATAAAACATTTCAAAATAAATCCAAACTCAGATTTCGAAAGTTGTAGAGAGCTATGATCATGTAATATAAACGGCACATTAAAAAAAAGAAATATATAAAACATTTAAAGTATAGATTTTAGAAATTGTGGAGAGCCATGATCGCTCATGACCTCAAGGAACAGGACACAAGAAGTGTTTTACATCAGGTGTTGAAAAATGAGAGAAAATGAGAACCAAAGCAAAAAGAACATTCCGAATTGTCAAAAAATTCTGCAACAATTCGAAAATAATAACGAAAATACAAACAGTAATTGAGTTAAAAAAATTTTTTGTCACAATTCATTGGTAAAATTTTAACTTTATAATTTTACTGAAGTAAATCATTTTTTTTTGTCGCATAATAAAACTAGCAGTATAACCTGTCTTTGACTGGGTCTTTCATTATTGGGAATATTTGCCGTTCAATTGAAGCAGTTTAAAATCAACCCACCCGAAAATCAATATTAGTAACAACAATTGGGTGCAACTGAAGCCCATTCACAAATGGAGGGTTAACAATTTGAATGTGGAGGTGGCCCTGAAAAGGGTACTTTATAATAATAAATAATATTATTGTAATAATTTAAACTATTTATTTATATTAAAGTTTTTATGAAATATATATATTCAAGAACAGATAGTAAATAGAAAAACGTTGCTGAGAGTTATAATGGACAGGAAGTAGTGGAGAGCCATTGTCGCCAACAATTTGGACTCAAAACCGGCACTGAAGAATTATCTATCAAGCAAAAAAACATCATCAAAATCGGATGAAAACTGGAAATGTGCAAACAACATCCGATCACACACACACATACAGACACATTTTGAGAATTATAGATATAGATTCTGTCTTTCCAAAGAAATGATTCGACACCAATGTACGAATTGCTTTGTCATCATGTCCGTCATGAGTTTTAGATCTGATGTAGACATAAGTAATAATTAGTCTCTTCATACAAAGTTCGTTTTTTGATTGATGCGAATGGATAACCAATAACATTCAAACAATTTCATGACTATATTTATGCAGAAGAGGTCACGGGGTCAACAATCGTTTTAAAAAATGCTGCAATAAAAAACAAAAAAAACGGCGGCCATGCTGAATTAGAATTATAACCGGCATTATGTAAAATATCTCTAAGATTTCAACTTCCATATCATTTTGAATAAATTTTTCATTCTTTGCATATCTTTCTTCTTTTGCATACCGTGTCACTTCAAGACGTGGGTGATTATGGCTCACCACAACTTCTTATCATTTGTAGCTCTAAGCAATATTTGCTCTCGTACTGTCCCTATCGCTTCCTGTTCCGCCATCGATTTACGTTAGGTAGGGTTACTCCTTGTTTACATTTGTTTCTCTTTCCTTCAATATGTCCACTCGGTGTCATTCGCCAAGCCTTCATTATGCGTCAGAGAAATTTCAACAATCTCTTTCTGATTTTAAACACGTGTTCTTTTAATTTCCTTTTTCTTTAAAACTTCCCGTTGCTCACAGGCTTTGTCTATGGAAATTTCTCAACATCCTTCGGTAGAACCACATCTCTGTTCATCTCTTCATCTGAGAGAAAATTGTCCAGCATTCACTGGCAGATAAAAGGATCGATTTTACATAGCATTTGAGTGTTTTTTTTTTCTTTGTTACTAACGAAATTTTCCTGTTTCTTAATACTTTGCTTAAGTTTCGAAAGGCATATTTCACTATCCTACTTTGGATATCCGGATCATATTTTCAATCGTCTGTTAAAACATTCCGGGATAGTTAAATTTCTGTACTTGCTTATATTTGACATCTCCAATTTGTAGCTCGCCTTGTGGGTTATTTTTCTTGTTAACGACCTTACATTATGTCTTCTTGAAATTGATAGATAGTCCTTTCTTTCCACTTTCCGGTACTACATTGTCTCGGAATTCCTACAGTTTTCTTTCTCTGCTTGCCAAAACTTTCTGAGCCCTACTCATTGTCTCCCTTTCATTCTCTTTCTTTTTGTTATTTTTTTTGAATCATTTCAACCCAGGCAAGGCAATAAAGCCACTAAGATGCAAGGGGTTACTGAATGTGAAAGGATATAAGAAGAAGAAAATATTATTAAGAAAAGGGAACGATGAAAGAACAAGAATTAAGAAGACAGAAGATAACGACTGACATTGCATTTCAATTTTTGAAGATCAAAGTTCAATGGAAAGCAAGAAGCCGGAAATGCGCTCCACAAGCGAGAGAAGAAATTGTTAGGATAGAACTTACGGTTAGCCATTTCAACTGTAAGATGATGAAACCTCGTAACCCATCTAGTAAATCCCGATCTATATATACTGATGTTAATTAATTTAGGACATGAATACGCTAAGTTTAAAATTACTTTCTTTCAGGTTATTTGCACCATATTATCATATGTAAAATTAAATCACATTTTTACTCTTATAAACAATATTTTGTCAAAAATATATTTGAATATAATAATGGATTTTTCCTTATGTATTATTATAAACATCATCGTTAATTAGTTTGAGCACACAACTTGAAATTAAGTTTTATTTGTTCATAAAACGGAATAAGTTACTTATTTTTCTACTAGAATTGAGGAAGTTTCAATGAAAAAGATCCTAGTTTATTACTAGACCAGAAACAAAGTTCATGCAACTTTATTAGATGATGTAAATGTTCATCATGACAGATTTTGAAAGTCTACGCTCGAAAAGTAGTGCTTATTACGTCATAAACAACTACATCATGATTGGTTGATATTTGGACACGCCCAGATTTGGACAACCGAGAAAAACCATTTACATTTACCGACTTTCGACGAGACAAAAAAAAAAAAGAAAAAAAAAAAAAAGAAAAAAAGGAGACTACAATTCGAATGAGAAATAATGCGAGTCAAAAGTAGCTAGTTTGAAAACTGCTTCCACCATCATAAAAGCAGTCAGAGGTCATGTAACGTGTGACCAGCAAAAAAGTCACAGTCAGTTATATGCCATGCGTGATATACGCTTAGGCGATCATGTATCATCTTTCGATATATGACTGACTATGCAGATTTTTCCAGATTTTTCTTTCTGCGGTAGACCAGTTGTCATCCATGGCTATAGAACCCGGTCTGTCCTGCTATTTAGCCATAGGGTAGAAGAAGAGGATTTATACTTTTCCCAAGGGTATTAGCACGTAAGTGAATGTAATGGCTTCGACTGGAATTCGAACTCGGGTCTTCGATTCCTTAATCGAAGCCGCTATCCATTACTCCCCCTCTCAACAAAGAAAGAAAAAAAAACAGCCCCCCCCCAAAAAAAAGACAAAACAACCACACGTTTCCTTGAAGAATAATTCGGCGAGTAAGTTTCCAAATCGCTAAAGAGTGTCAAGATTGAACATTCGAACAATGATCTATAGTGATATGGGGCTATACATCGAAATTTAATATCTTTGGGATTAATGGTAAAAAAAGTAGACAAAGCTTTACCACCCAGACTATGATTGAAGCAACGGTTAAACACGCAATGGGAAATGTCATGGTTTTGGATTGCATGTTTGGAAATAACATCTTTCCTTTGTATCGAATTAAGAGAATTGTGGATAGTACGTTTTATCTAGAAATATTGAATCAAGCTTTGCTATCATCCGCCCAAAATGATATGAGTCGGTGGAGAGATTTTCAGTAAGATAAGAATCTAAAACATGATTCAATTAACTTACTTTTCCTCCCGAATGCTGGACGTGTCTACAAAGTAAATAAAACATAGAATGTTCTTTAACTTAAAAGATAATAATGCTGCAGAGGCAGACGGAAAATTCGTGGTTTTCAGGGAATAGATTATTTAAACTAAAGAAATCAGTAAATGGTTGAACAATTTGAGAAAAGATGGCTTCCGTTTAAGAGATGACCTAGTAAAATGTCGTTTTGTGCGATTTAATGATGACCTGTTTCTTCCTGAACTCTTTATTTTTAATCAAGGCAGTAAAGCCTCTATCACACAAGAGGTCACTCAGTGTTAATGAATATAAAAAAAAAATACTACTATTAAAGAGAATAGTAAAAGAAAAGGAATTAAAAGACAGAAGATAACGATTGAGATTGTATTTACATTTTTAAAGACTAAATTGATTGGAAAGAAACAGGATGAAAGAGAGTTGCACAATCGAGAAGTATATTGATGTGACCTTGCCGCCAATCTAATACACGTTTAAATTCATAAAACCTAGATACCATAAAAGAAAGTAATATTTATTTTGAGTAATACAAAAGTGTGGCACAAGGACAAAAGGGGGTTAGGAGAAGGCTGATCTTCACTCAGTCTTATCTTAAATTGAGCTAGTCACGGTTACTGACCCAAACATACCATATTATTTTTTACACCAAAACAACACATTCTTACGATTCTTACTACAGTCACCATAATACCCCAAGTCTCAATGTAGTTCTAACTAGTTCCCATAGGTATAATTTATCTGGTGTGTAGACGACAGAGGTGGGGAATAAAATAACGTAGAGGAAAGTTCATATGTACAGTTACTATGAAAGTATTTTGAGAAAAGACATAGGGAAGCTAGATTACAGCAGTGAGAAAGTGACTGAATCCGAGATGGCAGGTCAGGACCAGTAACATTGCAGATTATTCTTTGGATTTTATCAAGAATCTCTAAATATATAGCAAGAGAATCCGACCAGATGTGACAGCAATATTCAAAGTTAGGTCGAATGGTAAACTTATAAATATGTAAGATATTCTGGCGAGAAAAATTGTCTAGCGCAATATAGTGAAGCAACTTAGTGTTAAGGGGTCCACCCCTTTTTCATACAAGTGGACTCGCCTAGTGTATACTTGTACTGCTGCCGGTGAATGCTCGGGTGCTATACGAGAGATACACTGATAGAGTGATACAATAAACAGTGAGAGAGTAAGAGTGTGAGGTAAGCGCTTTGTAGGAGTCACAGTTGCGAGCACGTAAACTCAGAAGGAAGTCCTACTTCGATACTGAATTTCCCAGACTGTATATATATATTATTATTGCTACTAACCGCATTTCTGGATCTACTAACCGTATTACCAATTATATTATTACGTCAATACATTTATTTGCTATATTTCATTCCTGCGTTTGTCATTCATTTTGAGACCGGATTTCATCCCGGAATCCACAACACTTAGCTTCAGGCTTAGCAATTGATTCAGTATACTCTTTCCATTTTATGTCATTATAAATAATTAGGTTTTGGTTGAAGAATTAGATCAAAAACTAGTTTCCCGTTAAAGGCGTCTAATATTGAAAAAAACAAAAAAAAAAAAACAACCTTTAATGATTTGATAGGAACAAACCGTAAAATGTGTAGCTGTACATGTCTTCTCACTCTTGTGGATGAATCTCGTTATTTTTGTACAGATTACTGACGGTAGAGTAATAGTTTGCTGCTCGGATTGAGTAATCGGAGAGCCGAGTTCGAAACCATTACATTCATTTACGTGCTAATACCTTTGGGAAAGGTATGAATCTTCTTCATCTCCCCCTATGTGTAAATAGAAGGACAGAACGGGTTCTATAGCCTTTGATGGCAATTGGTCTACCGTAGAAAGAAATGGCAAATAACTGCGAGAAAAAAAAATCTGCCTTGTCAGTCATGATCGCCTAAGCGTGTATCAAGTATGGCACATAACTGAACTGACAGGCGAAGAAAAATGGATACTTTAAAAGTATATAAAGTGACACGTGGTTTAGTGGAGATAAACAGGTTAAGGGACAATTCAAACTGGAACTCTTTTCCAGAAAGTTTTTGGTAAGCGTTGAGTATGGTTTCGCTTGTGTCGTTGACTAAGTTGCTACTAGTCAACATTGTGATAAAAACAGACATATATTTCATAAATTAAATTATTTAAACATTGTTTTAAAGGCCCGGTATAATCAGTCCGAGAGTTCTAGTATTCCAAGATGATAATTCTTGGTATCATACAGCAAAGATCACATATGAAAATGAAAATATAGAAGACTTTGGTTTGGGGACGAATCGAACCAAGAAGCTCGGTTTGACGGTCGAACTCTCTGCCTCTGAGCAGAGAGGAACCCGGACGAGGCTCCGTCGAAGGGCAGAGTCTCGTTCGGGGAGCTTGACCAACCCGATTCTGTTTTTACAGTTTCTACGGGCATTTTTTGGCCGAGCCTACGGTATAGGAAAACCCACGTAAAACTCGGCCTTGTGCCACATGCAACCCTCAGTGGTCTAGATATCGAATCGATCCGAGCTTCTCGGCCTGACGGTCGAACTCTCTGCCTCTGAGCAGAGAGGAACCCGGACGAGGCTCCGCTGAAGGGCAGACTCCCGTTCGGGGAGGTTGACCAACCCGATCCCGTTTATACGGGTTCTACGGGCATTTTTTGGCCGAGCCTACGGGCTCGGGAAACCCACGTTAAACTCGGCCTTGTGCCACATGCAACCCTCGTGGGGGGTGGCTAGATACCGAATCGAGTCGAGCCGATAGTAGTTCACTCCAAACCAGACTGACAGTCATACTAACAGCTTCCACATCTTGTATTATTATTTCGCGTAATATACCTTCGTTATTTTTACTTTTGTGTTCGTGTTGTTCTTCCTAACCTGGACCATAACATTAATGATTTACAGAGACATGATAAAAACCGGTTTAAAAAAAAATACGACTTTATAATCAACATCAAAATAACGTGAGTGTAGTGTAGCGAATATCCGATATGAAAGTGGATTCATTAATCCGAGTTCAAATTCCGGTCTAGTTTGTTGTGTTCACTTTCGCAATAACTTGGGAATACTCTTGAGAAAGGAACGAATCTATTACTTCTGTTCCCAGCTCTAGGTTAAAAAGCAGAGTGAACATGATCTTCATAACCTTGAATGACAGGAAAACTCCAAACTGTGGAGAAGGCAACGGGAAACTACCCAAATATCTTACCCAAGAATGCAATGCCCATTCATAGATAAGAAAAATCCGTAGAAAGTCATGATTGCTGGCGTACGGAACGAATATGGCGCTAAAAAATTATAATTTGCAGGATTTGCGATCAATTGTCTTTCATGGTTTTACATTTTCGACATCGAATTGATTTGATCTGCTCTATTCTCTTGTAATCTATCTACCCCAGCTACAGTAAATACACACACACACACACACATACACACAAATATATATATATAGAATGTCCATAAATTATCTGCACAACTGTACAATATTCATTAGAGTTAAGATACATCAATACACTTCTCTGCATAATAAATCTTTGTTAAAAATTCAATGAAAGAATATAGGAGCTCTCCGACAGTTTTCGAACCTGCGTCCCCTTTGACAGGAAAAACCGTTGTTACATCCGACGTACTTTTAGGCTGTCTCAGATACGGCTTGCGTCTGCCAAGAGAGACGCAGGTTCGAATCTTGCAGGAGAGCGTATATTCTTCTTTTAAAAAAAAATCTCTAATATTCAGGCTGGGAGACGAAAATAAATAAATATACTGTTTAATAAATAAACTTAGAATCTACTCAAATATGGGTATGCACTAAAAAGAAAGTTTAAATGATAAAATGTTAAATATCTCTCTATATTTGGAAATAAACGAATATGTAGACGAAATAAATGGTACAGTTCAAAATCTCAATCACCTGAAAAGGCCGAAGCGCACAACGTTCGAAATGTCGTAAATAGGGCAATAAAGATGAGGACATCAGTCTGAACAATGTAAATAATTGCAATACCTCATGTCAGAAATAGAAACAGATTATGAGGGTGAATATGGCAATAAAGATGAGGACAACAGTCCGAACAATGTAAATAATTACAATACCTCATCTCAGAAATAGAAACAGATTTTGAGGGTGAATATGGCAATAAAGATGAGGACATCAGTCCGAACAATGTAAATAATTACAATACCTCATGTCAGAAATAAAGACAGATTTTGAAGGTGAATATGGTAATAAAGATGAGGACATCAGTCCGAACAATGTAAATAATTACAATACCTCATGTCAGAAATAGAGACAGATTTTGAAGGTGAATATGGCAATAAAGATGAGGACATCAGTCCGAATAATGTAAATAATTACAATACCTCATGTCAGAAATAGAAACAGATTTTGAAAATGAATATGGCAATAAAGATGAGGACATCAGTCCGAATAATGTAAATAATTACAATACCTCATGTCAGAAATAGAAACAGATTTTGAAGGTGAATATGGCAATAAAGATGAGGACAACAGTCCGAACAATGTAAATAATTACAATACCTCATGTCAGAAATAGAGACAGATTTTGAGGGTGAATATGTCAATAAAGATGAGGACATCAGTCCGAACAATGTAAATAATTACAATACCTCATCTCAAAAATAGAGACTGATTTTGAAGGTGAATATGGCAATAAAGATGAGGACATCAGTCAGAATAATGTAAATAATTACAATACCTCATCTCAGAAATAGAAACAGATTATGAAGGTGAATATGGAAATAAAGATGAGGACATCAGTCCGAACAATGTAAATAATTACAATACCTCATGTCAGAAATAGAGACAGATTTTGAGGGTGAATATGGCAATAAAGATGATGACATCAGTCCGAACAATGTAAATAATTGCAATAACTCATGTCAGAAATAGAGACAGATTATGAAGGTGAATATGGCAATAAAGATGAGGACATCAGTCCGAACAATGTAAATAATTACAATACCTCATGTCAGAAATAGAGACAGATTTTGAGGGTGAATATGGCAATAAAGATGAGGACATCAGTCCGAACAATGTAAATAATTACAATACCACATGTCAGAAATAAAGACAGATTTTGAAGGTGAATATGGCAATAAAGATGAGGACAACAGTCCGAACAATGTAAATAATTACAATACCTCATGTCAGAAATAGAGACAGATTTTGAGGGTGAATATGGCAATAAAGATGAGGACATCAGTCCGAACAATGTAAATAATTACAATACCTCATCTCAAAAATAGAGACTGATTTTGAAGGTGAATATGGCAATAAAGATGAGGACATCAGTCCGAATAATGTAAATAATTACAATACCTCATCTCAGAAATAGAAACAGATTATGAAGGTGAATATGGAAATAAAGATGAGGACATCAGTCCGAACAATGTAAATAATTACAATACCTCATGTCAGAAATAGAGACAGATTTTGAGGGTGAATATGGCAATAAAGATGAGGACAACAGTCCGAACAATGTAAATAATTGCAATACCTCATGTCAGAAATAGAGACAGATTTTGAAGGTGAATATGGCAATAAAGATGAAGACAACAGTCCGAACAATGTAAATAATTACAATACCTCATGTCGGAAATAGAAACAGATTTTGAAGGTGAATATGGCAATAAAGATGAGGACAACAGTCCGAACAATGTAAATAATTGCAATACCTCATCTCAGAAAAAGAAACAGATTTTGAGGGTGAATATGGCAATAAAGATGAGGGCATCAGTCCGAGCAATGTAAATAATTGCAATACCTCATCTCAGAAATAGAAACAGATTTTGAGGGTGAATATGGCAATAAAGATGAGGGCATCAGTCCGAACAATGTAAATAATTGCAATACCTCATGTCAGAAATAAAGACAGATTTTGAGGGTGAATATGGCAATAAAGATGAGGACATCAGTCCGAGCAATGTAAATAATTGCAATACCTCATCTCAGAAAAAGAAACAGATTTTGAGGGTGAATATGGCAATAAAGATGAGGACATCAGTCCGAGCAATGTAAATAATTGCAATACCTCATCTCAGAAATAGAAACAGATTTTGAGGGTGAATATGGCAATAAAGATGAGGACATCAGTCCGAACAATGTAAATAATTGCAATACCTCATGTCAGAAATAAAGACAGATTTTGAAGGTGAATATGGCAATAAAGATGAGGACATCAGTCCGAACAATGTTAATAATTACAATACCTCATCTCAGAAATAGAGACAGATTTTGAAAATGAATATGGCAATAAAGATGAGGACATCAGTCCGAACAATGTAAATAATTACAATACCTCATGTCAGAAATAGAGACAGATTTTGAGGGTGAATATGGCAATAAAGTTTAGGACATCAGTCCGAACAATGTAAATAATTACAATACCTCATCTCAGAAATAGAAACAGATTATGAAGGTGAATATGGCAATAAAGATGAGGACATCAGTCCGAACAATGTAAATAATTACAATACCTCATGTCAGAAATAGAGACAGATTTTGAAAATGAATATGGCAATAAAGATGAGGACAACAGTCCGAACAATGTAAATAATTGCAATACCTCATCTCAGAAATAGAAACAGATTTTGAGGGTGAATATGGCAATAAAGATGAGGGCATCAGTCCGAACAATGTAAATAATTACAATACCTCATGTCGGAAATAGAAACAGATTTTGAAGGTGAATATGGCAATAAAGATGAGGACAACAGTCCGAACAATGTAAATAATTACAATACCTCATGTCGGAAATAGAAACAGATTTTGAGGGTGAATATGGCAATAAAGATGAGGACAACAGTCCGAACAATGTAAATAATTGCAATACCTCATGTCAGAAATAGAGACAGATTTTGAAGGTGAATATGGCAATAAAGATGAGGACATCAGTCCGAACAATGTAAATAATTACAATACCTCATGTCAGAAATAGAAACAGATTTTGAAGGTGAATAAGCAATAAAGATGAGGACATCAGTCCGAACAATGTAAATAATTACAATACCTCATGTCAGAAATAGAGACAGATTTTGAAGGTGAATATGGCAATAAAGATGAGGACATCAGTCCGAACAATTTAAATAATTGCAATACCTCATGTCAGAAATAGAGACAGATTTTGAAGGTGAATATGGCAATAAAGATGAGGACATCAGTCCGAACGATATAAATAATTACAATACCTCATGTCAGAAATAGAGGCAGATTTTGAAGGTGAATATAGCAATAAAGATGAGGACATCAGTCCGAACAATGTAAATAATTACAATACCTCATGTCGGAAATAGAAACAGATTTTGAGGGTGAATATGGCAATAAAGATGAGGACATCAGTCCGAACAATGTAAATAATTGCAATACCTCATGTCGGAAATAGAAACAGGTTTTGAAGGTGAATATGGCAATAAAGATGAGGACATCAGTCCGAATAATGTAAATAATTACAATACCTCATGTCGGAAATAGAAACAGATTTTGAGGGTGAATATGGCAATAAAGATGAGGACATCAGTCCGAACAATGTAAATAATTACAATACCTCATGTCAGAAATAGAGACAGATTTTGAAGGTGAATATGGCAATAAAGATGAGGACATCAGTCCGAACAATGTAAATAATTACAATACCTCATGTCGGAAATAGAGACAGATTTTGAAGGTGAATATGGCAATAAAGATGAAGACAACAGTCCGAACAATGTAAATAATTACAATACCTCATGTCAGAAATAGAGACAGATTTTAGAGGTGAATATGGCAATAAAGATGAGGACATCAGTCCGAACAATGTAAATAATTACAATACCTCATGTCGGAAATAGAAACAGATTTTGAGGGTGAATATGGCAATAAAGATGAGGACATCAGTCCGAACAATGTAAATAATTGCAATACCTCATGTCGGAAATAGAGACAGATTTTGAAGGTGAATATAGCAATAAAGATGAGGACATCAGTCCGAACAATGTAAATAATTACAATACCTCATGTCAGAAATAGAGACAGATTTTGAAGGTGAATATGGCAATAAAGATGAGGACATCAGTCCGAACAATGTAAATAATTACAATACCTCATGTCGGAA
This sequence comes from Acanthosepion lycidas, assembly GCA_963932145.1. Taxonomy (NCBI): domain Eukaryota; kingdom Metazoa; phylum Mollusca; class Cephalopoda; order Sepiida; family Sepiidae; genus Acanthosepion; species Acanthosepion lycidas. The sequence goes on from OZ010574.1 coordinate 32,664,369, forward strand.
ATAGAAACAGATTTTGAGGGTGAATATGGCAATAAAGATGAGGACATCAGTCCGAACAATGTAAATAATTGCAATACCTCATGTCGGAAATAGAAACAGATTTTGAGGGTGAATATGGCAATAAAGATGAGGACAACAGTCCGAACAATGTAAATAATTGCAATACCTCATGTCGGAAATAGAGACAGATTTTGAAGGTGAATATAGCAATAAAGATGAGGACATCAGTCCGAACAATGTAAATAATTACAATACCTCATGTCAGAAATAGAGACAGATTTTGAAGGTGAATATGGCAATAAAGATGAGGACATCAGTCCGAACAATGTAAATAATTACAATACCTCATGTCGGAAATAGAAACAGATTTTGAGGGTGAATATGGCAATAAAGATGAGGACATCAGTCCGAACAATGTAAATAATTACAATACCTCATGTCAGAAATAGAGACAGATTTTGAGGGTGAATATGGCAATAAAGATGAGGACATCAGTCCGAACAATGTAAATAATTACAATACCTCATGTCGGAAATAGAAACAGATTTTGAGGGTGAATATGGCAATAAAGATGAGGGCATCAGTCCGAACAATGTAAATAATTGCAATACCTCATGTCGGAAATAGAGACAGATTTTGAAGGTGAATATAGCAATAAAGATGAGGACATCAGTCCGAACAATGTAAATAATTACAATACCTCATGTCGGAAATAGAGACAGATTTTGAAGGTGAATATGGCAATAAAGATGAGGACATCAGTCCGAGCAATGTAAATAATTGCAATACCTCATGTCAGAAATAAAGACAGATTTTGAGGGTGAATATGGCAATAAAGATGAGGACATCAGTCCGAACAATGTAAATAATTACAATACCTCATGTCAGAAATAGAGACAGATTTTGAAGGTGAATATGGCAATAAAGATGAGGACATCAGTCCGAACAATGTAAATAATTACAATACCTCATGTCAGAAATAGAGACAGATTTTGAAGGTGAATATGGCAATAAAGATGAAGACAACAGTCCGAACAATGTAAATAATTACAATACCTCATGTCGGAAATAGAAACAGATTTTGAGGGTGAATATGGCAATAAAGATGAGGACATCAGTCCGAACAATGTAAATAATTACAATACCTCATGTCAGAAATAGAGACAGATTTTGAGGGTGAATATGGCAATAAAGATGAGGACATCAGTCCGAACAATGTAAATAATTACAATACCTCATGTCGGAAATAGAAACAGATTTTGAGGGTGAATATGGCAATAAAGATGAGGACATCAGTCCGAACAATGTAAATAATTGCAATACCTCATGTCGGAAATAGAGACAGATTTTGAAGGTGAATATAGCAATAAAGATGAGGACATCAGTCCGAACAATGTAAATAATTACAATACCTCATGTCAGAAATAGAGACAGATTTTGAAGGTGAATATGGCAATAAAGATGAGGACATCAGTCCGAACAATGTAAATAATTACAATACCTCATGTCGGAAATAGAAACAGATTTTGAATGTGAATATGGCAATAAAGATGAGGACATCAGTCCGAACAATGTAAATAATTACAATACCTCATGTCGGAAATAGAAACAGATTTTGAGGGTGAATATGGCAATAAAGATGAGGACAACAGTCCGAACAATGTAAATAATTACAATACCTCATGTCGGAAATAGAGACAGATTTTGAAGGTGAATATAGCAATAAAGATGAGGACAACAGTCCGAACAATGTAAATAATTACAATACCTCATGTCGGAAATAGAAACAGATTTTGAGGGTGAATATGGCAATAAAGATGAGGACATCAGTCCGAACAATGTAAATAATTGCAATACCCCATGTCGGAAATAGAGACAGATTTTGAAGGTGAATATAGCAATAAAGATGAGGACATCAGTCCGAACAATGTAAATAATTACAATACCTCATGTCAGAAATAGAGACAGATTTTGAAGGTGAATATGGCAATAAAGATGAGGACATCAATCCGAACAATGTAAATAATTACAATACCTCATGTCGGAAATAGAAACAGATTTTGAGGGTGAATATGGCAATAAAGATGAGGACAACAGTCCGAACAATGTAAATAATTGCAATACCTCATGTCGGAAATAGAGACAGATTTTGAAGGTGAATATATCAATAAAGATGAGGACATCAGTCCGAACAATGTAAATAATTACAATACCTCATGTCAGAAATAGAGACAGATTTTGAAGGTGAATATGGCAATAAAGATGAGGACATCAGTCCGAACAATGTAAATAATTACAATACCTCATGTCGGAAATAGAAACAGATTTTGAGGGTGAATATGGCAATAAAGATGAGGACAACAGTCCGAACAATGTAAATAATTACAATACCTCATGTCAGAAATAGAGACAGATTTTGAAGGTGAATATGGCAATAAAGATGAGGACATCAGTCCGAACAATGTAAATAATTACAATACCTCATGTCGGAAATAGAAACAGATTTTGAGGGTGAATATGGCAATAAAGATGAGGACATCAGTCCGAACAATGTAAATAATTACAATACCTCATGTCAGAAATAGAGACAGATTTTGAGGGTGAATATGGCAATAAAGATTAGGACATCAGTCCGAACAATGTAAATAATTACAATACCTCATGTCGGAAATAGAAACAGATTTTGAGGGTGAATATGGCAATAAAGATGAGGACATCAGTCCGAACAATGTAAATAATTGCAATACCTCATGTCGGAAATAGAGACAGATTTTGAAGGTGAATATAGCAATAAAGATGAGGACATCAGTCCGAACAATGTAAATAATTACAATACCTCATGTCAGAAATAGAGACAGATTTTGAAGGTGAATATGGCAATAAAGATGAGGACATCAGTCCGAACAATGTAAATAATTACAATACCTCATGTCGGAAATAGAAACAGATTTTGAGGGTGAATATGGCAATAAAGATGAGGACATCAGTCCGAACAATGTAAATAATTGCAATACCTCATGTCAGAAATAGAGACAGATTTTGAAGGTGAATATGGCAATAAAGATGAAGACAACAGTCCGAACAATGTAAATAATTACAATACCTCATGTCAGAAATAGAGACAGATTTTGAAGGTGAATATGGCAATAAAGATGAAGACAACAGTCCGAACAATGTAAATAATTACAATACCTCATGTCGGAAATAGAAACAGATTTTGAGGGTGAATATGGCAATAAAGATGAGGACATCAGTCCGAATAATGTAAATAATTGCAATACCTCATGTCAGAAATAGAGACAGATTTTGAAGGTGAATATGGCAATAAAGATGAGGACATCAGTCCGAACAATGTAAATAATTACAATACCTCATGTCAGAAATAGAAACAGATTTTGAGGGTGAATATGGCAATAAAGATGAGGACATCAGTCCGAACAATGTAAATAATTGCAATACCTCATGTCAGAAATAGAGACAGATTTTGAAGGTGAATATGGCAATAAAGATGAAGACAACAGTCCGAACAATGTAAATAATTACAATACCTCATGTCGGAAATAGAGACTGATTTTGAGAGTGAATATGGCAATAAAGATGAGGACATCAGTCCGAACAATGTAAATAATTACAATACCTCATCTCAGAAATAGAGACAGATTTTGAGGGTGAATATGGCAATAAAGATGAAGACATCAGTCCGAACAATGTAAATAATTACAATACCTCATGTCAGAAATAGAAACAGATTTTGAGGGTGAATATGGCAATAAAGATGAGGACATCAGTCCGAACAATGTAAATAATTACAATACCTCATTTCAGAAATAGAGACAGATTTTGAAGGTGAATATGGCAATAAAGATGAGGACATCAGTCCGAACAATGTAAATAATTACAATACCTCATGTCAGAAATAGAGACAGATTTTGAAGGTGAATATGGCAATAAAGATGAGGACATCAGTCCGAACAATGTAAATAATTACAATACCTCATGTCAGAAATAGAGACAGATTTGGAAGGTGAATATGGCAATAAAGATGTGGACATCAGTCCGAACAATGTAAATAATTACAATACCTCATGTCAGAAATAGAGACAGATTTTGAGGGTGAATATGGCAATAAAGATGAGGACATCAGTCCGAACAATGTAAATAATTACAATACCTCATGTCAGAAATAGAGACAGATTTGGAAGGTGAATATGGCAATAAAGATGAGGACATCAGTCCGAACAATGTAAATAATTACAATACCTCATGTCAGAAATAGAGACAGATTTGGAAGGTGAATATGGCAATAAAGATGAGGACATCAGTCCGAACAATGTAAATAATTACAATACCTCATGTCAGAAATAGAGACAGATTTTGAAGGTGAATATGGTAATAAAGATGAGGACATCAGTCCGAACAATGTAAATAATTACAATACCTCATGTCAGAAATAGAGACAGATTTTGAAGGTGGATATGGCAATAAAGATGAGGACATCAGTCCGAACAATGTAAATAATTACAATACCTCATGTCGGAAATAGAAACAGGTTTTGAAGGTGAATATGGCAATAAAGATGAGGACATCAGTCCGAATAATGTAAATAATTACAATACCTCATCTCAGAAATAGAGACAGATTTTGAAGGTGAATATGGCAATAAAGATGAGGACATCAGTCCGAACAATGTAAATAATTACAATACCTCATGTCAGAAATAGAGACAGATTTGGAAGGTGAATATGGCAATAAAGATGAGGACATCAGTCCGAACAATGTAAATAATTACAATACCTCATGTCAGAAATAGAGACAGATTTTGAAGGTGGATATGGCAATAAAGATGAGGACATCAGTCCGAACAATGTAAATAATTACAATACCTCATGTCAGAAATAGAGACAGATTTGGAAGGTGAATATGGCAATAAAGATGAGGACATCAGTCCGAACAATGTAAATAATTACAATACCTCATGTCAGAAATAGAGACAGATTTGGAAGGTGAATATGGCAATAAAGATGAGGACATCAGTCCGAACAATGTAAATAATTACAATACCTCATGTCAGAAATAGAGACAGATTTTGAAGGTGAATATGGTAATAAAGATGAGGACATCAGTCCGAACAATGTAAATAATTACAATACCTCATATCAGAAATAGAGACAGATTTTGAAGGTGAATATGGCAATAAAGATGAGGACATCAGTCCGAACAATGTAAATAATTACAATACCTCATGTCAGAAATAGAGACAGATTTGGAAGGTGAATATGGCAATAAAGATGAGGACATCAGTCCGAACAATGTAAATAATTACAATACCTCATGTCAGAAATAGAGACAGATTTGGAAGGTGAATATGGCAATAAAGATGAGGACATCAGTCCGAACAATGTAAATAATTACAATACCTCATGTCAGAAATAGAGACAGATTTGGAAGGTGAATATGGCAATAAAGATGAGGACATCAGTCCGAACAATGTAAATAATTACAATACCTCATGTCAGAAATAGAGACAGATTTGGAAGGTGAATATGGCAATAAAGATGAGGACATCAGTCCGAACAATGTAAATAATTACAATACCTCATGTCAGAAATAGAGACAGATTTTGAAGGTGAATATGGTAATAAAGATGAGGACATCAGTCCGAACAATGTAAATAATTACAATACCTCATGTCAGAAATAGAGACAGATTTTGAAGGTGGATATGGCAATAAAGATGAGGACATCAGTCCGAACAATGTAAATAATTACAATACCTCATGTCGGAAATAGAAACAGGTTTTGAAGGTGAATATGGCAATAAAGATGAGGACATCAGTCCGAATAATGTAAATAATTACAATACCTCATCTCAGAAATAGAGACAGATTTGGAAGGTGAATATGGCAATAAAGATGAGGACATCAGTCCGAACAATGTAAATAATTACAATACCTCATGTCAGAAATAGAGACAGATTTGGAAGGTGAATATGGCAATAAAGATGAGGACATCAGTCCGAACAATGTAAATAATTACAATACCTCATGTCAGAAATAGAGACAGATTTGGAAGGTGAATATGGCAATAAAGATGAGGACATCAGTCCGAACAATGTAAATAATTACAATACCTCATCTCAGAAATAGAGACAGATTTTGAAGGTGAATATGGCAATAAAGATGAAGACATCAGTCCGAACAATGTAAATAATTGCAATACCTCATGTCGGAAGTAGAAACAGGTTTTCAGGGTGAATATGGCAATAAAGATGATGACATCAGTCTGAACAATGTAAATACTGTAAATAAATAGCAAATAGTTCGTATTCCTTGTAAACGAAGCAGTGTGTTCTGACTGCAAGCTAAGAGGTGCGATCACTATTTTAGATTAACCAAATTGAATGACTCGCTGTTGATCGTATCTTTTATTGACTTCGGTAGGTGGGAGTAAAAAAAAAGGTGTAATTATTAGACTGTATTAGATTCATTTTTGTTTTTGACGCGCAGATAGCGAAGAAGAGATTTACGAAAACAGAGACGAACAGAGAAAGAAAGCTGAATATTTATGAAAAAAGGAAAAGAGATTAGGAAAGAAAGGAACTAAGATATTATTCATGTAAGAATAAATACTTTATATTAAGCTTGCAATTTGACAGATGTCTGCCAAGTGTTCTCAAATAGAATTAAGAAGATAAATAGACTTTGTTCTTTGAATATACATACATACATGTAACCTGACTTCTTATATTCAAGTTTCGCCATCGTTTCATATCTCATCATTCCACAGTTTTCCCAGCCACTGGTTACATGTATGTATGTATGTATGTATGTATGTATGTATGTATATATGAAGGGGCAATACGTACTACCCCGAACCTCCCTCCCCTACTGAGTGCGAGACAAGTTTAATTGAAAACTCGGGTAGTGCGTTGTGACTCTCGCTATCTTATCAAAATTTGCGTTTTTCTACTTAAGTTTATATAGTAATTAAACTAAGCACAACTGACTACTAAAGGATGAATTTTCACGGATTTTCATGTAATTCCGGGGTCTTTCATTTCGTTTGTCCAAATCCGTGAATTTACTTTGCGCGTGCCGAATCTCGGAAAAACACGATGTAAAATTCACTATTCTTTATACATAATGTTGAATGTGTTAAAATTCTTCAGCTTTTTAACAAAAAAACAAACAATCTCAAGTTGGTGTTAAAAATTGTTCTGAACCATTGTTGATTTATTTAAGACGGAATGATTTATTATGACAGGTCTCTAATTTGTATTTAGATACATTGTATTTATTTTCAATATTTCAAGTTGAATTATTCTCCTATATTGCATATGATCCATTATTGTAAATAATTAGTATTTGTAATAATTTGTATTTCATATGAATACTACCGTATAAATGTTGAGATTTAGTAGTTGGGTCCTCGTATCATAGATAGGGAGTATCATAGTTTCGGTGTGGGTACGAGATCTTTGCACCAGCCCTATATGTATGTATTATCGGGCGATGATAGTGTTCATAAGTAATGACTGTGCATGAAGCGTTTTAAAATGCGGAAAAGCCTTACAAACTCTATTTCTCTGAACAATGATGAAATTTACCCCACAAGAACTGGTCATTGGATTCAATCGAAGTTGAAAGTTTTATATCATAGTTTCTTCCCACAAGTGGATGTCTAGAGGTCAATCTCTCCTATCTATCGATTTATTCAAATTTGTTTTTCTAGTTTTTGCTTGCTAAAAAATCTATCTATCTATCTATCTATCTATCTATCTATCTATCTATCTATCTATCTATCTATCTATCTATTAGGTTGGTGCAAAAATAATGACGTAATAATGTCGTTTTTTACCTATTTTTTAACGCCAAAAAACGACATTATTACGTCATTATGTTTGCACCAACCTAATTATCTATCTATCTATCTATCTATCTATCTATCTATCTATCTATTGTTCACGAGGCCCAATAGACACTCAAGTTAGAGGGTTGCTAAATGAGGGTGTTGTAAGGGTGTCTAGAGAGGATGCAAGGGTTGCATATTATGAGGATATGTAGGATAGATATCAGTTGACCCTCGATTTGAAGAAGTTAAAATTATAGTAATTCGGGAAGCATCTTCTTGGAGGTTCATTCCTCATTACAACGGTTCTGGCGAAGAAGCATTCTGAGTGGAACTTCCTCCTTATCAATGGAATATGAAAAAATGAGAAGCTGGGGCATGGTGAGTCCTATCTATAAAGGTCTGGATTGTTGAGACCAAGGAATATAGTTCGTCCGATCATCTGTCATCTTGTACAAAATATAAATATTGTGTGCACGCGTTTGTGTAGATTTATTCTAAACGCCCATGATCGCTAAATTTATCCATCGTTACTGTCATAACAAACTTTAGAGGACATCCTTTAAAATATGCAAATTTGTATCTCCAATCAATTCGAAGGATTTTTTTAAGTGTGTTTTCACTACATGGTTGCAGAATTTTGCCAGAATCTTATTCGAAAACTTTGCCAGCATCCTATTCGAAAATTTTGCCAGAATCCTATTCGAAAATTTTGCCAGAATCTTATTCGAAAATTTTGTCAGAATCCTATTCGAAAATTTTGCCAGAATCCTATTCGAAAATTTTGCCAGAATCTTATTCGAAAATTTTGTCAGAATCCTATTCGAAAATTTTGCCAGAATCCTATTCGAAAATTTTGCCAGAATTTTATTCGAAAATTTTGCCAGAATCCTATTCGAAAATTTTGCCAGAATCTTATTCGAAATTTTTGCCAGAATCCTATTCGAAAATTTTGCCAGAATCCTATTCGAAAATGCCGAAAATACGTTTCCATATTTCGACTGAAAATTTGATTTTTACTTGATTGTCGGAATATTAACCAAAACGATAAAATGATAAACTCTATTTTGTCTTCACTATTTTGCCTTTATTAAAAATTAATGACTGTTATTTCAGTTATTATTGTAATCAAGGCGTTGGACGAGGGAAAGAATTTTTCATGCACTAGTTATCGATTTTCAAACATTTTACGACAGGTTAATTGGCATTTTATTCGATTAATAATTTTAAAGATAGCAAAGTTGCTTATAGAAGAAGCTGAAGATGTCTCTAGATAGGTACTGGTTCCTGTAAGTATATTCCAGCCTTGGTTGAGAGTTTGGCTCTTGACTATATTTAAACTCATTTCGTAGCATTGACTGACATTGTATTTTAGAATAAAAACCCTTGTTACATCGATAGTCATTAAAATACAACAAAAAATCGTATAAACTTGATGGAAAGCTGGGTAAACATGGACAAACGTGTTCGCAAATAACAAGTAGTGTCAAAAGGAGGCAATTGAATAAATTAGCCGATGTTTGCCAACCATTCCAATAAATAATCTAGTAAACAAATATTGTAAATAAAGAATCTAATAAATAGCGCTTATTATTTTTGTGGTCAATTCTCAAGAACAAAGAAAATGTATAAATTCACTTTCATCATATGTTTAAGGTTTATTCAATTTCCAATCCTCCCTTTTTAAAACATTAAACATTGCCGAAGAGTGAAAGTAGTTAAAAAAAACCCGGTGTCATGGTAAAAACCGTCCTTTTGAAACTACGTCTTATTGCGGACACGTTTTTCCATGTTTGCCGAAAGCTGAATTCTGTTTTGTATTTTGAGGATAGAGGAACCATCCATGAATCCGTGGATAACTTAGCACTGTGTCATAGTAGAGATAATGTTTTTATAAAAGTTTAAAAAGAAACTATTCAAACATTGTAAGGATGGAAAAACAATCCACACATTGCAGGATGGAAAAAAAACCTTCTCCGTTAGTAGGTAAATCAATTAGAATTTATTTTGGGATTGTTTGTTATTACTCTTCACAGAAAGTTCTAACGGAAAATACTTATTCCAAATATTACATATGGCGTTCTCTTGAGAATCAATAGTTATAAGCTTCACACTTAGTTGCTGAGTTAATGAGGCCCCTTAGTTTTGCTGAAGATGCTAATAAAAAGTCTGTTTTGAATGATGGGAAAGTTATTGACAAAGTTACGGCATATTTACTGTTGAATCGTAACTAAATGAATTCAATTGAAAAGAAAACACCCGATGAAATTCGATAGTTATTAGGGGTGTGCAAAAGTGTCCAGAGTTCTTTTCGGAAAGTAAAAAACGACAAATTTGAAAAGTTTTTTTTCGCATGAAACCTTTGCACACACCTAACAAAAATGGGAAATCTTCTCATGAAAACAGTTCGAACAAGGGCTTTTTTGTGTGCAAAATATAAGATTGAAGAGGCGTGTGGGTTTATCCTTGTTTCTTGTTTAGAACTTGGTTTCCGGTTCCTTTTAAAGTCTATTTTAATTTTATATTTACTATTTGTTATTTACTATTTATTTATTATTCCTCAATATGAATAGACACGTTCACCTATCGCCCTGTTCACACTCCTCTGCATTCATTTGAACAGGACTAGAGTTTTATCCCTTGTTCCCTCTTTAGGATTGGGTTTCCAGTTCCTTCTAAAATTTACTTCCACACTATACTTCTAGCGTCCCCGACTGAACACTGAAATGTTATTCATTAATTAAATCTTGACCTCTTCATGTCTAGAGTATATATATATATATATATATATATATATATATATATATATATATATATATATATATATGATAAATCAAGAAAAAAACTTAAAGATCTATTTCGGTTATAATTTATTTCGTGAATATTTTTATGTTCATCTCTTCAGATTGAAAGTTCTTAATGAAGTTCTTTATGAAGAATTTTCAGTCTGAGGAGACGAATATAAAAATATTCACGAAATAAATTGGAACCGAAATATATATAATACCAATTTGTGACTGTATTGTAGATAGTATAAAACCTGCTGAAAGTAGATACATTCTTAATTTCCGAAAACGGCCAGGACATTGTGGCCGTGATCATAATGGATGTTATTAATGTTTTGTTTCTGTTTTTTTTTTTCAATATAATAAGAGCTTTTATCATTTCTATGCTTCGTGTTTTTGCCGAGTATGTTGCTTATCGACCGTAATACAATTCCACGCTGGTTTAAATGTGTTCGTATAGAGCCCTAATCAGAGAGATGTAGATTCAGCCCATCTTGGCAGGCGGATTGTCGTGTGTCCAACATAATTATTTATGTTTTTTTTTTCATCAGGAACGCAGTGGGGCATCTAAATTCATAAATGGTTTTGGCCTGATATAGTTTTGATTTCACCAGCGAGATGTTGTTTCTGAAGTTAGATGTTTTCAATTTTTTATAATTAATTTGATATTTTTAGATTTTTCAAAGGTAATTTTATAATGTTCCTTAAAGCGAATTCATCCTAATTTTTGTGTTATGAAAAATCTATAAATATTTCTATTTTCTAGTTGAACTATGTTATTACTACCTAGTTTTGAAAGAAGCAATCTTATTTGGAAAAATAAAAAAAAAATAGTTTGGAAAACCTCTGTTTGTTTTATGTTATTAAGATCTTTAAAGTGAAGAGATTGCGTGCACTCTCGTTGGGAAGTTTGCTTTTTTATTACCGCTAATTTATATCTAAGTGGACATTCACGTGTATAATTAAGAAAACAGGAGTTTTTACCAGTGTTTTATTTTTGGGATAGTGAAGTGGTGAATGTATTGTTATCGGGTTCTACAAGAACGTTTAGGGACAGAATTTTTTTTTTGTTCTTGCTAAATTCGTAAGTAAAGTTTAAAACAGAGTTTCTTTTTTTAAATGTAGTCTTAAGTACTATTTCAATTTTCGTTGTTCGATGAAATGAAAATATCGACATACAGGATCGGTTCATAAGGCAGTATTCATATAAAATACAAATATTATTGCAGTCTAATTATCTACAATAACGGGTTATATGCAATACAGGTGAACAATTCAACTAGAAAAATTGAAAATAAATACAATGTATCTAAATTCAAATTAGTGACATGTCATAATAGATTATTCCATCTTAAATGAATAAACAATGTTTTACGGCTATTTTTAACATCAATTTGGAATTTTTTTGTTAAAAAGTTGAATAATATTAAAACAATAAACATATCGATAAAAAATAGTGAGTTTTATGTAGTGTTTTTATTTTCGAAACTTTGCATGAGGACAAAAAAAAAAATCACAGATTTTGGACGAAAAGAAAAAAGATCCCAGAATGACGTCAAAATTCTCGAAAATTTTTATTCGCTGATAGTTGTGCTTAGTTTGATTTTTGACTTATATAAATCTATGTATAAAAAAACAATCTTGATAAGATAGCGTGGGTAACAAAGCACTACTAGGGGCCCCCAATTAGTCTTGCCCATGTCCAACGTTCGGGGGGAGGGTGGGTCTTCGTGCATAGTACGCACCGGGCCTATCTAAATGTCTGACAAAATTTTTCAGTTTTTCGTGGATTTTTTCAAATTTTCTTTTCAACACGAGATATAAATAGTTTGATCCCATAATAAATCTCGTTGTTTTAATATATATTCTAGGATAAAAGTGAATTCTGGTTTTTCCTTCATGTAGTAACTTTCTTTTGTGAATATTAGTTTTGATAGGTGGGGTTAGAATTGAAGCAGGTTTGGAGGCGAAATTGTAAATTGTAATTCGGGAACATAAGTTTCTGCACCGAGTGCTATTAAAATGTCTAATTATAATGACATAACAAAAATCTTTGAAAGTGGCTAATATTTTGACCGAAAGCAACAAAACTTTTGTTAAATTTTTTTACTCATTAAGTTTCCAAAAGAGGACACTTGTTCATATACGTGAAAAATATATAAACAATATTAATTTTTTTAACTGAATATATAGATTTTTATATATGATATCAATAGCGATGGAAATATGTTATTATTTTTTCTTCCCTCAAATACAATCAACACGCTGTAACCGTGTGCATAGTTGATATTACTGAGTGTAGGCTTTTATTTTTATTATAAATTATAGATAGCTAGATTTCCTTTTTAGCTAATGTGAAATATTCCTATAGATAGATAGATAGATACGGATCTTTATTTTTAATCCGATATCATTTCTTAAGTTTTATATTTGAGTCGATAGACGTGTTTGAGTAGACACTCTGTTTTTTCAAACTGTGGGAATAACATCTACCGGCCTGTGTATTCGCCAACCTGTATAAAGAAAATATATTCTACCCTACAATCTTCGAACCTGACTGGCCTTTTGCAGAGAAGACCACCATCGGATCTGTCGGCCACAGAAAGCTTCACAGGCTAGCAAGGTTCAACTACTCTTTTATGGGATGCCCATCTCGTCTAGATCTTCTCGAGAGTCCATGTCTGCTCAAAAGTCCAAACGGCGCTGACTTTATTTTCGTATCCGAAACGCAAAGTAATTTATAGAAAAATATTCGATATATTATAGACAGATTGACAGATACTTTCATGATAATTCCGACAAAATAATAATAATAATAATAATAATAATAATAATAATAATAATAATAATAATAATAAATGGTGTTTCATTAAGACGGATTATATATAAGGGTGTTTCATTAAGACGGATCAAAGTCAGCAGTAAATAAATCAGTGTTATTGGTGAAAATTTATTTATTTCTCTATTCGATCATGTTATTTAAGTCATGGCAATTATGCGTGAAAAATAATATTGCCCAAATATCTGCCAAATCTGAAAGAAATAGAAAAAAAATCATTAGACGCTTAAACTTAATTCACATTTAAAATCGGTCCAAGTTATTGGAAAAACCTTTACTATCAAATCGGTTAGGCAGTTTTCTTATAACAAAAGTAGCTTGAAACGATCCATTTTACAATTTTCCACGGCCGTAAAAATGACTGCATATTAAATTGTTCGTATTTTATATGTGGAATACAATTGCGAAATTACTATCGCTTTAACTACGAACTAAAAATAATCTACTAGCGAAAGTAAATAAAACAAAAGTAAATGATATTGTTTTATTTCCCACGTTTAAAATAACAGTTGTATACAAAGTAGTACACACACACACACACACACACACACATATATATATATATATATATATATATATATATATACGTGTATACGTGTGTGGATGGGTGTGTGAATGGGTGTAGGTGGAGGAAACACATAGAGTTTCATATAGAGGGTTATTATTTTTATTATTGGAATGAGCGTATATTTGACAAAAATACAATTGTTTTACAGTCCAATCTGCCATCAGCGTCGTGTCATCTGCGTAGCGTATGTTGCTGAGGTTATGTCTGCTGATAAGAGATCCTGGTAGGTCTTGTCTTCTCGAATCTGTCTCGTTGATCAGCTTAAATAAGCTCAGTGAGAAAACACTCGTAGTGTTTGTTGAAAATGACTGCGATGATCCAAAGGTGTGTGAAGAAAAATAACAAGATATGAACTTCGGACAGTTTAGCCACAACTTCGGACACAATACGCAACACCTTATTCGAAAATTGGAAAAATATTATAAAGAATTAAAAAGGCAGACCATCTTCATTCTTTTGCAATTAAAGTTGTTTGGATGAATATTTGCTGCGTAAATATACGTTATATATATATATATATATATATATATATATATATATATATATATATATATATATATATGTGTGTGTGTGTGTGTCTGTGCATAAATATATTAAGGTTGATAATACAGGTATCTCTCGATTAATGCGTTTTCAATTAGCGCACTAAAATTTTTATGTATCAAAATTCGATTTGTGCATACATAATACTAGATTACCGGCCAATGATTTCACTGTTTTACTTGCAATTATTGCAACGTTCAAAGATCAATGCACAATTGCCGTCGAGCAGGTGCAGACTGGCCCACATACATGTCGAATTCGATATCAATTTCCTTAAAATTTGCAGTGATTTGTGCATTCAACTCGTGAATGGTATGAGGCTTTTTCACGATAAAATAGGACCCAATAAAAGAAATACGGAGGTATGATGTTTGGTGATCGTGCCGGCTAACGCAATGGAACCGCGGCGTTTGATCTACTTTCCGGGAATGGTTTCATCGCGCCACTGAAAAAAAAAGTAAAAACGAAAACAATTAAGAAAATTAATCATTTGCAAAACAAATGTTAACAATATGGTCCAGAATCTGGGTGCTACTTTTTACTCTCTTATATATATATATATATATATATATATATATATATATATATATATATATATATATATATATGTATGTATGTATTTATGTATGTGTGCGTGTGTGTGTAGATTTATTTTGATTTATTTATCCATTTTCAGCGCCGTTTCACGCTTAGCGACTTTCCAAATTGGGTGGCTGTGTTTTAACTGTGTCCCTAAGATTTATTGTCCTTTTAACGTTTTCTTTTTTTTTTTTTTTTTTTTAACAGGAATCCGTCAGCGTGTCGACAGTCCGGAATAAGTCCATTCATTTTATTTATTAGATTATTCACGTTCATAAATTCTACAATTTCTACAAATCTCCTCCATGCATAAATTGCAATTTTTTTTCTTTTGTTTCTCATTATATTTTTAATTATATTCCTTTCTACTAACGGCGTTTTCGGTTTCATTTTTAGTTTCCATATACATTTGGAAAACATGGTGTTGTTCTTTCGTATTTGAATCAGAGCAAATGAATTGCATATCTTTCCTTAAATTCTTTCCCAGCTGTTCCGATCTAAAACATACATGTCGAAGAAGAAGTCTTCCCTTTTGTTGTCACTTTGCCTTTATATAATATATATTTCTAAAAATAAAGTTAATCATATATTATACAAAATTCTAAAAATAAAGTTAATCATATATTATACAAAATTCTAAAATAAAAGTTAATTATATATTATACAAAATTCTAAAAATAAAGCTAATCTTATACAAAATTCTAAAAATAAAGTTAATCATATATTATACAAAATACAATACAACCAATTTAATTATTATCCGCAGTAACTCCTCCCCACCAACTGGTGTATTACGTAAAACCAACATTATATATAAATTCCAATGTCCCTTGTGAGAATGAATCTCCGACAGAAAAAAAACAAACAAATATATATGTTGGATATACCACTACATTATCAAGACGTTTTACTCTACACATGTCTGGCCATTCGTACATTGCGAGACATTTACATCCACATTCCTGTCCACATTCACAGTACAGAACATACTGATTAATAATACAATTATCCTACACTAAGAAAAAAAAATTAAATCTACATATCCTCGAAGTAATCTACATTAAAAATTGAAGCCGACACTGAATAGAATCATCTACAAATACTGTAATAATGTTGTAAAATGCCTTTAAAACGAACAGTTTTCAAGCTTTAATGCGTGCTTGACCATGACATAAATGAAAAAGTCCATAGTGGATAATTTTTCACGTTCTAATGAACGCTAAAGCTTAACTATCAGCCGTTGCAATTAAATACAAAAAGAAAAAAAAATCACCATTGATAGTTACACACAGTTTTTACTTTACCACTTACAGCCCAGATGATGATCTCAAAAAGAGGTGGAAAGTACTTAGTAAATAAAAGTGATTTTCACTGTAACCATTTGATTATAATACACGGAAAAAATATCCGTGAATATGAAAGGATTATGCTAAAAATAAGCAGACCTAACGTTTGTAATTTATTTAATCAAACATGCCTAAAAGAGAATTTGGTGCGTAAATATACAAATTTCTCTGTAGTGGGCATTTCAGATTATTTCTATAATTACATTTTTGTTAATATTTTTGTATTTTTGCTATTTTGTATTTTTTTTTTTCATTATTTGTTCAATGTCATCCATGTAACTATAACCAGTTTTTATGTTTCTGAAAAATATTTTATTTAATTAATGGGAATTATGCAAACATTTATGTGTAAGTTTGATTTTTTCTTAATTTCGTATCAACATTCTCATTTTCTGAGGACTCAAAGTATATTATTTTTCTATATCTATTTTCCTTTCCTGGTTATATGTAAGACACACACACACACAAACACACACACGCACACACACACACACACACACACACATATATATATATATATATATATATATATGTCATAGGATCTAGAAAAATAGGAAACGCTTATTCGGTCATTCTGTCGGAGTTATATATATATATATATATATATATATATATATATATATATATATATATATATATAAAGATAAGAGAGATCTACATAATAATTTATCCAATCCATTAGTTATACACAGAAATAACTTCAACCACGATTTCGATCTAGAAAACTGTACTTAGTAAGAGAGAAAATAACTTACTCCACTTAAATTAAAAGTTCTCGAAAGTGCAATGATTGATTTTTGACAGAATATTAACTTACGCCTTGGATTTCTTTTTAATATATCCATTCTTAAAAGAAAAATGTCAGCTCATGACCTTTATTAAAAACATAAATAAAATAAACTACATAAAATAAAAAATAAACATAAACAGTAATGTACACACAGACACACTCATATATATATATATATATATATATATATATATATATATATATATATATATATAATGGACACTGAGGTCGACACCGAACAGCGACAGCCAGTTCCATGATTGAACGTAATCTTCAGTTCAAGAAATATTGCCTGAAGATTGCGCTCAAGCATGAAACTGACTGTGGCCGGTCAGTGTTGATATCAGTTTCCACTTTTATATTTTTATATCTACATACGCTGTATCTCTGATATTGAGCACTTATACTCATAATTATTGCATAGCTTACAACTATATATATGTGTGTGTGTTTATATATATATATGTGTGTGTGTGTGTTTAAATATATATATATATATATATATATATATATATATATATATATATATATAAACACACAGCTATATAAACACACACACATGTATATATATACATATAGGCTCCATTATTTTGTGAAAGAAAATAGTAATGAATTGATATAATCAATAATCTGCAAAAATGCTCGACTTATTGAAAGTTTAAGATTTAAAAGTGAACCAGATAATTTTCCTATATATATACACATATATATATATATATATATATATTTGTGTGTGTCTTTTTCTCTCTCTCTCTCACTCTCTTTATATATATATATATATATATATATATATATATAATAGCTGGCCACTCGTATTCGAGAATACTGTCTACTAGGGCGGCTAGCCAATCCCTATAGCAGACGCCCACACAGGCACATTTGCATTTGTTCGACACCCACAGAGTCCACTTATGCTTTATAATACAACTATGCTGTGCAGACCTTAGTTACCGTTTCTGAGAGTTTCTAGCGTGATCAACAATTTGATCGAGGCCAAGCACGTTCAGTCTCTCAGCCACGATGAATTGTGGCTTCGTGCTAGCTCTACCATCGACGGTCCACAAGGCTTCGGTAAACCCGGGGTATGGTTTTCACGTACTTTCCAAAGGTGCCACACGCTGGGATCGATCTCGATCCAGTCCGCTAACATCAGGAAGTCGCCTTCCTGACGAATCGACAATGGTGAGATTCGAACCTGGGTCTCATCTAACCACTCGGCCACGCGCGATGTACTAATATGGTAGAACAAAATTAGGTCTCCATGTAAGGAAAAACTATTTTAATATCACTATTCGAAATTCTATTTTTGCCAATCGCTGTCACCTGTAAAAAAATGCTTTGAATGGGTAACATTTATTGCCTAAAGTTACTATGCCAGTGAATATGATAAACCAGAAAGATGGATGCCAGCGAGCACACAATCAACAAAGTTAACATCGTTAGCATCCAAACTAAAGATGTTGCTGTATTTAGTGAGGATCGTTATGGGTATGGGATTTAATTAAGAAGAAGGGCGTTATCTTGATTAACCCGAAATGTGTTAGATATTTGGGGGTCGGGCCAAAGTGAGTCTGCAGCCGTTAAAATCATCAACACGTTTTCTCCGAGTAATCGGATCTGTTGTGAAAAAAAGCAGCGAAACGTAAATTTTATCTGTGCAAACATGCGTTTATTAAAACCATCTCTGGGAAAGTAGAATTGCTTTGTTTCTGAAGCTGAAGAAGAAGAAGAAGAAGAAGAAGAAGAAGAAGAAGAAGAAGAAGAAAAAGAAGAAGAAGATTGTAAGTGAAAAGGAAGGAGTAGAAAAGGATGGAATGTAAGATAAAAAGAAAAGAAAAAAAGCTGTAAAGATAAAAAGAAGAAAGAGGAAGTCTAAAGAAAAAGAAGAATGAATGAATGTATAAAAAGATGACTAAGAAGAAAGAAAATTTTGAAAGAAATAAAGGCACGAAAAAAGGAAATGAATGAAAAAGAAAGAGCGTCAAAAAGAGAGAAAGGAAAAAGAAGAAAAGAAATCAAGAATACGTAAATTGGGAAATACAGAAAAAAAGAATGAAAGAGGAACAAAAAAATAAAATTGAGAGACAATAGCAACAAAGACGACTGGAAGAAGAAAAGTAAAGAAGGAAAAGAATAAAAAAAAAAATGAAATGGTAAAATTAAAGAAAATGTGAGTCTATAAAGAAGAACGAAAAGACGAGATGAAGAAGAAAGAATGAAAGAAAAGAGAAGAAAGATAATGAAGCATATAAAAGAAGCAAAATAGAATGAATGAATGAAGGAAGGAAGGAAGGAAGGAAGGAAGGAAGGAAGGAAGGAAGAAAGAAAGGGAGGGAGGGAGGGAGAGGGAGGAGTGAGTCGAGAAAAAGAAAAATAATCTGGAAATGATGATCAAGATTAAATTAAAGTTTTTGATCGCAAAACAAGAACCAAAAACTAGAGCCGTCAATGACCTTTTAGATTTTAAGAAATAACATATAAAATGTTATTTAAAATAGTTTTTTATTTATTAAATTTTTTTTCGTTTAATTTTCAGTTTGAACCATTTCTTTAGAAAAATGGCCATTGGTTATTCTAGAATTAAATACTTATTAAATCATGATGTACCTTACTGGAGATTTCTTAACGAAAGAAAAAAAAACTTATATGGAGAAATAAACTGGCAAGGTGTCCAGGCTGATGCTATTATTTTCCTTATTTATTTTCGTTGGTCAATCTTATGTTTTCTGATTTAAATTGATTACAAAACTGTAACCAATATTTGAAAGTTTTTGTTTTCTGCAATCAAAAGATATTTTTTTTAAATTAAAGAGTAACTTTGCAGTAAATGTTGACGATACAGATGTCTATTCGAAAATGGACGAATGCTGCGCTACAGAATGACTTGATCTGATCGAAACACTCTAAATTAAATAATTTTAGCACCAGTGGTCGAAATGAATAACAGAAAATGCTGATTTATATTACGATTTCGATTTAGATGTTATTAACAAATAAGTGACCTCTGAATAAATATAATCTGAGGATTATTTATGATCTTAAACATCAATCATTTGTTTTTCTATACAATTAATAAATTGGGTATTGTTTGGCAGCTTAGAATACTTCTGAATGAGACAGATGCCTCAATCTGAAATTTGGCGCAGCACAATCTTCCCACCCATCCGTCATATATTTATAGTTAAATTCATACTCCTCCCTGGTCTTTTGAGCAGGAGTAGAGGTTTATCCTTTGTTTCTTGTTCAGGACTGGGTTTCCGGTTCCTTCTAAAGTCTACTTCAACTCTATACTTCTAACGTCTCCGCCTAAACTCTGAAATGTTATTTACTATTTATTTACATTTTTCCTCAACAGAATTAGATAGGTTTGGCTATCGTCCGGTTCACACTCCTCTCATGTCTTTTGAACAAGAGTAGACGTTTATCCATTGTTTCTTGATTAGGACTGGGTTTCCAGTTCCTTCTAAAGTCTACTTCCACACTCTATTTCTATCATCTAATTAGTGAAATGTTATTCACTAATTAAATCTTGACCCTCTTCAAGTCTAGAGTTAGCCGTTATATTTCCTGCATAGCCCTAAAAACTTCACTTCTTGTCCTTTCTTACACTCATACAACACCGCATAGTAACCCTCTACCTTGAGTGACGCTTGAGCCTTGTTTTGGGTGAACATTTGTGAAAAAATACTATATTCTTGTCCTTCTTAAAACTAAAAAAAAAAAACAATACAACATAAATAAGTCAATCGAGCGGTTTGGTGGTTAAAACAATAATTAGCGGTTTTCTCTTCGGAAATCTGTTTTCAAGCAAATATTTTGGATTTTACCAATTTTAAGAAAAAGTGATAGAAAGAATAAAGTTGAAAAGGAAAAGGATATGTAACTCTGACGGCAAAACGTTTGGATGGCTGAACATCTCGGATAAGGATCTGCAGATAGCCATAGATCATTGGTGATGATAAGTTGTAGCCATTAAAGTGACCCAACGTACAAGTTTATCTACACGTTCGACTTGTCTGCCCTATATAAACACACATAGACGACGGGGGCCTAATAGATGTTACAGTACGATACGAATAAATTGTGTGACATGGAAGGAGAAACGCCGATAAATGCTGAGAAAGCGAAATGGCCGGTGTAGGATGCAAAGAAAAGCAAAACCTCTGTGCAGATCAATTTTATACGACAGAGTAGAAGACGATGGTTGAGGACACTTTGAATGGCTTGCAGGGTCAGCACTCAGCTAACTTAGAAGCATCAAAAGTTTGAGTGAAAGTAACGAAGACGAGGAAGAAGAAGACTAAAATAAAGTTGGAGCCAACAAGAATGTTGGAGGTGTTAACCATGTTTGCCGTAGTCTCTGAATATAGAATCCAGTGAAGTCCGTAATGTGTTCAATATCAGAGGTTGGCACTGAAGATTCGGAGAAAGTAGCAGCAGTTAAGTAATTCTTTAAGTCTTCGATATCAGAGGTTGGCAGTGAAGATATTTTGGGAGAAAAAACAAAATGGCTGCCTTTATACACGTCGGATTGAATATTTTGAGCTTTCTGATTGGTTAACCCTTCTATTTGTGAACTATAAAATGAGTCAGCTCATTTTGGTTGGCTCACTAGTACATAGTACCCAAAAATTCTAACAGGAGGAATATTCGGCTATTTGATTTTAAGAATTTGTTTTTTATTTTGTGTATCTTATTGAGTTATTTAATATCGAATTTTGTATGAAGCACTCTGAATATCGAACTCCCAACCAAATAGTAATGGTCAAAAAAGACGACCCTCGTTAATCCTTCCCCCGATACTGAGGCGCCTATGCTAAGGCTGAAATCTCGAATAAGACTTCAGCCGATTCCATTATGTTATACAAACTAAAAGAAGAAAGAACGAAAGATTGAGAATAAAGTGCTCAATGAAAGTAGCCAACGATGTTCATATTAAGACTATCAGAAATGGATAGGTAATTCAATTTTCGTCAAAGGAAAAATTGTTTATAATTCCTGTTGAGTTATTCAAAGTCCAATTATGGTATCCAAAATATGGTACCCAAAATATGGTGCCCAAAGTATGGTACCCATAATTTTGGTACCCAGTGAAGATTGTAGCAATATTCAGAGTAGTTTCGCTAACCATTAACTCATGCCTAATATTTGGGGTAACATGTGAATCTGGAAAAAAAGCATGTAGATGCAGAACACCAAAAACTTTGATGAACCAACCTGGCTGGAGGCTTTATGCGTGATGAGATAATCACTAACCGAAAACAAGGTCACAAACTTCACGAAATGCAGGTTTACCTACAGTTAGCTTGCGAACAATGGGTCTACAGTAGATATACTTTCAATAACACTACACAGATATTAATTTTAACCTATTCTGGCACAAGGCCAAAAGTATTAGTGCCACCAACGAAACCGGAACTTCTTCAAAAGAGTTTCTGATGATCGCGAGTTTTACGGCCATATCACGTTGAAAACTGGTTGTCGTACGATCAGCGAAGTTCAGCAACGTCGAACGTCTAGATGAATCCGAACCTTTCCTGTCGATAACTCCAAAACGGTAGATTTTATCAAATTTATCAAGCCGGGTTCGAATTGAGCATGTCCAATTACATATAAATATTAGTATTGTGGAAATTTTTAATGCGAACTGAGCGCGAGTGTCACACGGCAAATTACCGATATTCAGATAAATGCTTGTAAAGTTGGTTAACTATGTTGCGTCAGACAATTTTTTTCGCCAGAATCCATCTTGCACATTTATAAATCTACCATTCGTCCGTGCATTGAATATTGCTTCTATCTCTGGTCCGGTGGTCCTGATGTATATTCTTAACAAAATTCAAAAGACAACAAATTAGCAAAAGATTCTTGACAGAATTCAATGAAGGGTCTGCAATGTTATCGTCATGACCTGGCATCTCAGTATCTGTCTTTTTTATAATTTTTTCCCTGATAGTTGTTTTAATAAGCTTTCATACTTAGCACCCCGATCGCATGAATTTAGAAGTATTATTAGCTCTTATTAAAATAGTTAGAAACAACCGTAAGTTCTATTTTAATAGTTTCTTCTGTCACACTTCTCGCCTGTGCAATACTCTTCCTGCTTCTTGCTTCAAAATAAGCTACAATCTTAAACATTTAAATGCTATATCAATCACGACAATTTACGAAGGCACGCTCAGTTTGCGCAATGATACCTACACTGATAGCTATTCTGCAACGAATGTATGCAAACAGTAATAGCTGCTCGCGATGCGAATGAATCCGGACTTTTACTGTCGATAACTTCAAAACGGTAGATTTTATCAAATTTATTAAGCCAGATTCGAATGCAGCATGTACAATTACACATAAATGTAAGTATTCTGGAAATTTTTTTGCGACACTGTAAATTAATCAATACAAAATTGAAGTTTGGATATGTAGAAGAATTTAATAAATACTGATAGTTATTTATAGAAAGATGCCTGACCTGGAGCAAGGGACAGCCATTTGCTACTGATTGTGAGTTAGATATATGGTGAGCATCTGAGCAAAAAGTTGGTAAATAAATCTCTGTATGTCGCCTATATGGAAAGTATAGACTTGAAATCGACGAGAAAGTGTACCGCCATCAGCGAGATCTTGTAGGACTTCAACATCCAAACAGATCGCGTCCTTGTGTCCTCTAAATCAGCGTCTTTGAAAAAGAAACAAGAATATGTCCCCTCCTCTATGTGGCTGTCCCTGGTGATAATAATATCGAAGTTAAAGAAAATGACAAACAAGAAATCCACCGACCGCCGGATCGAAATTGTTAGAAATGTGGGACGTTCAGGGTTTTATTGCTCTGGTTATTATTTGGGCGTTGAGGTCGATACCACCGAACTTAAAGTCCTACATCGAGAAAATCAGAATAAAATCATGTATCCCATCGCTTCAAAAATATTCTGTGAAAGCGCTTATCTGTCCTGACGTCGTACGTCTATATGAAGAACACTCCTAATACAAGATCTTCGGTTGAAAAAGCAAGCCATATGGAATACTACTACTACTATTACTACTACTACTACTACTACTACTACTGAAGCACTGACCAAATAATGTTCTGAGAATTAAACAAAAATCCTCTAAGATGTTGGGATTCAGACTAATCCCCCAATCCAGGGCAGCCGACTGAATATGTTGTTATTAAACAAGAAGATGCTGTATACAAGAAGTAAGTGTTGTTCCTGGCCTGTTCCAGGGTGCCTCTTTGGTTATGATTCAAGTCTTGATACCCCCCCCCCCCAGTTTGTTTTGGCCACCCTTTTTCATCTCGACTGGGTCAGCTTTATATTTTCCCATGCCCATATTATTTTTTTATCCTTTTCCCACACCCGTAGTGAGAGAGCTTCTTGATTTTGTCCCATGGGCAGAATACAGCGGCCTCTCCTTTTTGAGGGTTGGACGCGCCCTACTAACATCAGTTATGTTTAATTTGATTTGTGTTAATATTTTAGTTTGTTACTGGGTCCATCTCCCTCCCCTCTCATTTTTTCATCACAGATTTTATATATATTTTACTATCATTAAATTTTATGGTGTGGGCGCGTTTTGTAGGTCCCCCTAGAGAGGATGTGGTATTATGGTGCCTGGAGGATTGATTAGTGATGGACGAGTTCTTGTGGTGAATGGGTAAATTGTAATGAGCGAATTGGTCGTGAATCGGATTAGCTAAGTATAAGATAGTTAGTGTGGACCAGTCTTAACCCCTCCCTTTTTTCGGCCTTGTGTCACAATTATGTCATTTTTACATAATAAATATCTACAAGAAGGTATACAGGAAGATTAATATTAAACAAGAACATGGTATACAAGATGGTATTTTTTTTTTCAGATCAGATAGTATAAAGTGAAAAGTTAGATAAGTTGATTTTGTTAGAGAGATGAGGTTGTGAAAATCGTACCAGTTGCTATCAGAACATTGGAAACCGTTCCGAATAGTCTAGGAAATAGATTGAATGAATTGAAATGAAGGGAAATGTAGGAAAATGCAAAAGCATTACAGAAAACAGCTAGAATACAAAAACAATGTTGGCGTATTGGAGAGACTTGCAGTCACTTTATCTCCCTTGTCAATGAATGAATAATAATTAAAAGATGAAAAACAACCCAAGAATGAAAATGACGCACTACGAAGGATTTCTGCTGCTTCGAAATAGATATACTTGAATGTTGACTCACTTGGGTTGAGCCCGACAAACCCGACCCCTGGAGTCGCCACTGATATATATGTGTATATATATATATATATATATATATATATATGAGAAAAAGAAATGAACAGAATGAGATAGATACGTATGAGATAGATAGACAGATAGATGATGTGATAATTTAAGATAGAATATATCTGTAAAAGGACAATACGAATAAAGACAAAAGGAAAACTTATCTTAACCGACGCGTTTCGTCCTGTGAGGGACTTGAGGCTCGCATTTAATAAAATCCTTCAGACGACGAAATGCGTCAGCTAAGATAAGTTCTCCTTTTGTCTTTATTCATAGATAGAGAGATTATTATTTTAAATTAATAATACTACAGTTAATAATTAATCGCTGTTGCTAACTAATCAACTCAAAAAAAATAAAAAATAAAAAAATAAATAGTAAATAAATAGTAATAATAAGTTAAGTCGGAATCTGGTGAGGCACGTCGTATCTCCTTGGGATCTAAAGAGTTTTACCGTTGTTGTTCATAATAGCAACAGTAAATAAATAACTGAACAAATAAATAAAATAATTGAATAAAAATAGCCTGGGGAGGCCTGGTACCTTGAACGTGATGATATGGATATACTCTGGCGCCCAGGAATCAGCCCCAACATATGTGTAAATACGAACTAACTCTAATACTGGCACAACGAAAAATATTGATAAACCGCATTGGTCGTCAAGCGGTTCAACAAGGACCGCGATCCCCTGTAAAGAACCAGACTGGGATCAAAAAAAGTCTGCAACTGGAAAAAGCTCTACCAATCCAACAAGAACTAGAGGAAAACCACGCCGAGGACAGTACTCACGGAGGCCCTCTATATTCATTAAAAGAAAATACCACAAAAAGCACAATAAATTAATGGTCTAGGGAAGGGTATATTGAAGTAATAATAACCTTTTTCACCGATACGATAAATCCAACAACGACAACAACGACCAAAGCTGCCTATAATATCTGGCGAGAAAAACATCACGCAAACAGACTAAACATCGATACCATCAAACTAGCCAATGTCAGGCGTGACATCATCAGGAAAAAAAAGAATACCTGACATAGAACTCGAAAGCATCCGAGAAAGCATCATAAATAGATTAAACGTTAACATCGAGGGGATAAATGCTGACAACCCAGAAGAGACACATGCAGAGGAACAAATAGAAACCAGTTTCAATAACCCCTCTGAGTTACACAAGCAAATAGAGGAAGATAATGACGAATATGAGAGAGAAATAGAGATGACAAAAACATCCGATATAAATCGGAGAATGTAAAGCAAATGTCTTTCGAGGAAAGGTCGACAATTCCAAAAGTAAGAAAGAACCGTCAAATGAAGGAAACCATCAACCTTGCTAACCAAGCAATTAGAAAAATAAGGGACAAAATGGAAAGATCGATGAACCTAACAGAAATTAATCATATTATATACATGCAGCCTCGGCAACGATCGCAGAAACAATAGGTGAAAATGTAAAAACCCAACGTAAACGAAAAAGAAAAAAATGCCTGTCTGGAAAGAAAAAATATAAACGGAAATAAATAAACAATTGTCATTTCCAAATGAAGTAGACAAGGATTCCAAAATGAAAGAAAAAAGGGGTCAACTGAAACGAACCCTTGAGATAAAGAATAATATTGATGTACCAAAAGTTAAAGAGAAGCTGAAACAACAAATCCAAGCGAAGGCACAGAGAATCAGGAGTTATGAAAAAAAGAAACAGATTCTTCTGGCAAACAAGATCTTCAAAGAAGATGCAAAGAAACTATATCGAGAACATGGGAAAAATAAAATAGGGATAAATGGCCAACATAATAGCCATGAAGTCGAGGAGTTCTAGTATAAGATGTGGGAAAACTGCAAAATGCATAATGAAAGAGCCACATGGATCAAACAACAACAGGAACAACACACACATATGGAGTGCCAAAAATGGACGGGTATCAATATTAGTGAAACAACCGCCGCCATCTGCAAAACCAAAAACTGAAAAGCACCAAGAATAGATCGTATAGTCAATTTTGGGATAAAAGAACAAAAAACAATCTAGTACCCACCAAGACCTTACAGCGTTTTAATCATAAACCCAGAAAAACACCCCAAATGGCTCACGTAGGGAGTAACATACCTACTCCTTAAAACAGAACAGAAGAGACGCAGTATCGGAAGAACTATAGACCCATCACCTGCTTACCAACAATGCACAAGATCTTCATTTCTATCATAACCGAGAGGACATACAACTTCCTTGAGAAAATTTTTTTACTCCCAACAGAAGAGAAGGAATGTAAAAGAGGAAGTTACGGGTGCAAGGACCAAATAATTATCAATAAAACAATATTGGAAGTGGTGAAAACAAAGAAAAGAAACTTATCGACAGTGTGGATTGATTACGAAAGAGCTTCAACATATACAGAGTATGCCCCAGAACGGTCGAATTTATAACAAAAGCATGAAAAACTGGAAGACTAAACTAAATCTAAACCATACAAACGGGTCATTGCATTATCGCCACTCAGCTGCCTACTGAACATTAGCCAAGTATACATGACACAGAATGGCAAACTGAATCACCTATTTTATATTGATGATCTTAAAACGCTTGCCAAACCAGCAGAAGAAACCTACTCACCATTGTCAAAACCTACAGCGAAGACATTAGGATGGAGTTCACAATCAACAAATGTGCCAAAGCCATCTTCAAAGGCGGTAAACTAACAGAAACTACGGATTTAGACCTTGGTATCAACAACAAGAAGGTACCTACAAATACTTAGAAATTAATGAAGGGGACAGAATACAACATTCAATTATGAAGAAAAAGATCCGAAAGAAAATATTATAGAAGAGTGCGGTTGATACTAGAAAGCGAACTTAATGGGGCAAATAAAATGAAGGCTGTCAACACCTTAGCTCTACCCGTAGGAACATATAGCTCCAATATTATTAAATGGAAGTTGAATGACATTAAAAGACTGGACACCAAAGACCAGAAAAATGCTTATCCAAATGAGGATGCGCCACCCGAAATCAGATGTTGATAGGCTGTACGTGCCAAGAGATTTAGGAGACCGAGATCTAATCCAACTGGAACTAACTCTAAAAATTACAAAAATCGGATTGGAAACTTACCTCACAAAAACTAATGACCCTCTCCTTCAAATAGTAAAACACCAAATCCACTCCATCAACAAAGAAGCTGCACTCTTCATGAAACAGCTTAATCTATAGGACCTTAGAAGACAAGGAAAATTTCAGGCCAGAACGCAAGATTTATAAGAAGCGCTCTGGCACCACCAGGACGCCTGAGTTCGTCGCCGACGTTGCCGAGGTTGTCAAGGAGAACACCAGCAATAGTATGAGGAAAATCGTCAAGGAAATGCCCCCTCCTCAGCAGGCGAACAATCGTTCGTATTGTCAAGGGGGACTTGAATTATAAAACTTATATGCTCAAAAGGCGCTACTTGCTTACCGTACCACCGGTTGCTCTATATGGTCCCCACCCCTCATCGCCAGACTGCATACTTTCAATTGTTTTTTTGTGGTGCATCTTGGAGAGCAGGCCCTACAGCACCAAGGAAGCTCTCAAGGTAGTCATTGGGACGTCATGGCCAAAATGGACAGGGATGCTGTTACCAAGGCCTTCTCCAGCTTCCGGTCCCGCCTGGAGAAAGTGGTGGCCGCCGATGGTGACCACGTTGAGTGATTTTCAACCATAACTGTGTATAAAGCTTCATTGAAATATATTAATTTGTTATATAAAAAAGGCGTGTGTAAAAACTGTACAGATGATTTGGAGATCCGAGTGCGTTCGGCTAATCTATTAGCTGTTTTTTGTTTAACTAAATATGTCGTATTTCATATGTATATATAGGGATGATCAGCACATTATGGCCGTGTTCATAATTGATATTATTGACAGTTGGGTTCTTTTTTTATTTCTTTTTTTTTGAGGGGGGGGATGAGTCTGTCATGTTCATTTTTTCGATAAAAATTACTTGAAAGAATGCAACAAAATCTAATAAAAAGCTTAATCACAGTACCTTGTCATTTGTCTTCAAAGAGCATTGTGTGTGTGTGTATATATATATATATATATATATGTGCAGAGAGAGAGAGAGAGAGAGAGAGAGAGAAAGAGATAGAGGGTGAGAGTTTTAGAGAGAGAGAGTGATGCGTGTTTGTAGGCTCACTCTCAAACATAAGTTTTGCCCTTTAACCTCTTTGAAAATAAAAGCACCCTCATGTGTACCAACATTACCACACCTTACTCTGAGATGTGCGGTGGAGTAATGGATAGCGGCTCGGATTGAGGAATCGGAAACCGAGTTCGAATTCCATTCGAATCCCGTGCATTCACTTATGAACTAATACCCTTGGGAAAGGTATGAATCCTCTTCTTGTTTTTATGGATAAATAGTAGGACAGACCGGGTTCTATAGCCTTGGTCTACCGCAAACCTACTGCGGGAAAAAATCTGCCTCCTCAGTCATGAATCGAAAGATACATGACTGACGAGGCAGATTTTAGTCAGTTATGCGTGTATCACGCATGGCACATAACTGACTAAACTGCTCTGTCTGATGCACACGGAGCAAGAGAGAGAGAGAGAGAAAGAGAGAGAGAGAGAGAGAGAGAGAGAGAGAGAGAGAAGGTTGTGCTGTCAGTCTTTTAAATGTTGGCGTGGGCTATAAATGTCTTGAAAATCAACATTCATAATGCTTACTTTTACCTTAGTTCGAACATAGACTGCCGGGGTATGTGTGGAATACATAATAACCTCAGACATCTTGCCCATCCCCAACTGTGTACACTTATTCGCAGATGTTGTCAACGACGACCGGCAAAAAGTTTATCGGGATCTCGTGCACCTATCAAATCTCGGATTTGTTATCAAGAAATGTGTAAGTTCTCGCGCTCCGAAAACTCTTCTACTTTTGACCTCAGCAAAGGTTTGTTTTTCCTGTCCCAAGGAAGGTAACACGAATTGTTTAACAAGGCATTGGTACCTAAAACTTCGTATCCCATGTCTTTTTACATCTACTTTCTTTTTCTTTTCTTTTCTTTCGAAACATCATCAGCTTTATTATCTAAACAACGACCACTAAGACAACGATGACCGGTACGAACGAGTCACAATAATTTACGCTTGTTTCCATAACTGATAAGGAATCAGGTTTGGCTTCGATAAACATAAATCTGGTTTGGGCGGAAGGTGGCGAGTATGTGAGAGAAATTGGCATTGAATAACAAAAGTGATTAGAATTTCCCCTTTCGTTGTGATGATAAATTCTTTATACGGCCACGTTTAAAGAAGAAGGAGAAGACGAAGAAGAAGAAGACGAAAAAGAAGAAGAAGGATAACAACAACAAGTAGAAGAAAAGGAAAAAGAAGGACAAAAAGGTGAAGAAAATAAGAAGACGAAAAAGAACAAGAACAAGGGAAAGAAAAATAAGGAGGAGAAGACAAAGAAAGAGAAGAAGAAGAAGAAGAAGAAGGGGAAGAAGAAGAAGAAGAAGAAGAAGAAGGGGAAGAAGAAGAAGAAGAAGAAGAAGAAGAAGAATGGGAAGAAGAAAGAAAAGAAGAAGGAAAAGAAGACGGAGGAAAAGAACAAGAAGGAAGAGAAAAAGAAGGAAGAGAAAAAGAAGGAAGAGAACAAGAATAAAAATAATAATGAGAAGAACAAGAGGAAGAAGATGTTAAAGGAGAAGACCAACAACAAGTAGAAAAAGAAGAAGAAAAAAGAATTAGAAGAAGAATAACAACAAGAAGAAGAACCAGAAAAAAAGAAAAAGAAAAAGAACGAGAGGAAGAAGAAAGAAAAGGAAAAAAAAGAACAAGAACAAAAATAAGAAGAACAAGAATATGAGGAAGAAAATGAAGAAGAAGAAAAAGAACAAGAGAAACAAGAAGGAGAACAACAACAACAAGAATTAAAAGAAGAACAAGAACAAGAAGAACGAGATGTAGAAGAAAAGAGAGAATGAAGAAGAAAAAAACAACAAGAAAAAAGGAGAAAAACAAGATATAAGATGAAGAAGAAAAAGAAGAGGAAAAAATAGAAGAAGAAGAAGAAGAAGAAGAAGAAGAAGAAGAAGAAGAAGAAGAAGAAGATGATGATGCAGCAGGAAAAAAGGGGATAGCTGGAAAGAGAGAGAGAGAGATCACAAATAAGTAAGGGACTTGAGGAAGAAGATGAAAGAAATTAAATATTTTCAAGCCATTAAGCAAAAAGTTAAGAAATAAGAATAAAAAAAATATGTTGACCCCCAAGTCTTTTATGTTGTAAGTCATGGAGTTCTACAATCTTAATGAGATTTTTAGGAAACAGGCATGTTTAGCGACGATTGTCTGGAGATGTCGCATATCTGATGTACCTTGTTTCCATCTATTTTATTCTGTTTATCTCATTCTATTTCTCTCTCTCTATCTTTAAACCCCTACACATCTCCATACACACACACAACCACATAATAAATAAGTAAATAAATATATATCTATACATCAGCATACTCAGATATATCTTTCTCACATCTATCTATCTATCTATCTATCTATCTATCTATCTATCTATCTATCTATCTATGAATAAAGACAAAAGAAGAACTTATCTTAGCTGACGCATTTCGTCGTCTGAAGGACATTATCAAATGCGAGCCTCAAGTCCCTCACAGGACGAAACGTGTTGGTTAAGATAGGCTTTCCTTTTGTTTTTATTCATAATATCCTTTTACAGATATACTCTATCTCAAATTCTTACACTATCTATCTATCTATCTATCTATCTATCTATCTATCTATCTATCTATCTATCTATCTATCTATCTATCTATCTCATTCTGTTCATTTCTTTTCCTCATATATATATATATATATATATATATATATATATATATATATATATATATATATATATATAATTAAGTTACGAAAAACTATGGGTAGTCCCAAGGAGGATGAAATCCTGAGAGCTCGATGTAAATCCAGAGCTAATAATTTAAAGAAAAACAGACCACTTTAAGGCTTTTTTGGTTATAATATTCTTTTCTGTTTATTCACCTTCCGTAAGTAGGATTTCTTGATAACAATGCATCCACTGAGCGACTAATTCGATTTTTCGCAGTTGAGAGCGACACTGGTTGTTGTCGAGAGGGAATTAAGTTCAGCTGTCAACTCTGGAGAAGTTTTCCATCAATTTCTTTTGCTCTCAATAATCAAGTGTTTATCTTCAGCAGCAGTTTTCACTTTTGATGCTCCGGAACTTTTTCTGTCAACGTTTTTACCTGTGTCTAACTTTCTTGTAACGAATATTGAAACTCCATGTCCAGAAATCTTAACTTCTTGCCAATTCGTCTATGGGAATGGTCTTCTTTGAATTAAAATTTCAGTATGTGCCCTCACCTTAATGCTGAGCTGCTTTGGTTTTATCATCTTGTGCAAATTTCTTCAAAATTATAAAACAAACAAAAACAAACTATGACAATACTGTCGTAATGGCACAATCTTTTTTTTTTCTTCAAACAGACACCGTTGTATGCATTATGTTTACAATATTAATCAATGATAAGTCAACAGTCAGGAACTGTATTTAACATTTAAGTTGAAAAGTCTACTGAGGGGTTAATGGCATAAACAACAAAGTATAATGTTTCTCATACAAAGTATTTATAATTTAGTAAAATATATTGTCGACAGAAGAATTCAAATTCGAACTTTTTGACGGTAAGAGGAGTTTCGAAGAAGACTAAAAAATAAAAGCAAATACACTGTATGTACTTAAATTTTATCTTTCACTTTAAAATAAGATAAAAATATCTTATTTTAACGTGTTATTTAAAGAAATGCGGGGTGGTCACAAAGTTTCTGTCTGTAGTAGTGTATATGATAAAAAAATAAAAGTTTCAAGGTATGCTGTATTTATGGGTAAAAGTGCTCAATAGCGGGGTTAGAGCGCGTGTAAATATTAAGAGTGGATATTGAGGTCAACATTGGGTGGCGACAGTCGGTTTCCTTTTTGAACGCTGTATTCAGGACATCTTCATGATATTCACGTGTGTGTGTGGGGGGGAGAGTGACATAGGCCTGAAACTGACATATAGTGTTGATTTCAATGCCAACACTGTCTACACCTATAAATGCTCTGACTTTGACAATGATAAAAAGCACACTTCCCCTCATAAATATAGCATAATTTATACACACACACACACACACACACATATATATATATATATATATATATATATATATATATGTATGTATATATAAATATATATATATATATATATATATATATATATATATATATATATATATATATAGCTTCAGGATCACGACTCCAGACTTTCGTAGGCGGACAGTGGTATCAGCAATTTAATGCTTATATTTTCGATTTTTTTTAAAAAAGGGGGGAAAATATAAGCAGTTTATAGGAGTACAGTGTAACCCGGATATAAGAGAAACCCGGATATAAGAGAGATTTAATCTGGCCCCAAATTAGAGCCATACTTACCTAAACAAAATAGAAAAAACCCGGATATAAGAGAAACCCGGATATAAGATACTTCTTCTCCGGTCCCGAGAACTCTCTTATATCCGGGTTACACTGTATTGATATTACATGACAGATCGGCATTGTTTTCTTTGTTTCTAACGATTTTTTCCTGTTTTTTGATACTTTGTTTAGCTTTTACAGGGCATCGTAATTCCACTACGCGTTTGGATTTCTGTGTCATATTTTCTAAAAAAAATTAAAACATAAATTATGGCGTTTGTGGAGTTTAAAACAATGGAACATTTTATCTCTAACACTTCATCAAAAATCTCCAGTATACACGATCAGCCATGGAATATGGATTCGGTAAACCATCTAAAGTTTTCTTACCGCATTTGGTGTTAGAATTTTGACAAAAGATTCTTGATTTGCTGCAAATTACATTTTCGAGGTTCTGTTGAATAAACTTATTAGTCCAACACATGTCATAATTACCCAATGGGATTGAGGTCTGGGGAGTTTGATAGCCATACTAACAGAGTGAATTCTTCTTATTATTCTTAAAACAATTCCATATTATTCTTAAAGTCATCTTTCGCTATTCCAAAGTGTCTTCATCATATTTCCCCCGTTGTCTGGTATCACGTTTCAAAGATTAAGTTATTTAAATTATTTTGACGGTCGAATTAGCATTTCGTTTTCTTTGTTATTGGTAAAAACTAATTTAGTCTGGCGCAAGGATACTAGTGTGAGGCACGCAATGAGGATCGACCTCACTTTAGTAGTAAAAGTCTATGAGATTAACGTACTAATCATTGCTCTACGTGCTTTGTTAGATTTTGTTTAGTGTCTTAAAATATTATTTTCTACACGTATCTTTACTGGAATAAAGCGAATATAAAATATAGTACCGCTTAAAAATATAACCAAAATAGGGGCCTCGCTGTGGCTAAAGAGTTTCGCATATCGTTATTAACGTAATAAGTTCGATCCCCACTGAGCGCTGTATATATGCAGCCTTTGACCAGACTAAGCCAGCTAAATATCAACAGCGTTAAAACAAATCTTTAATAATAAAAACAGCAAAAACAAGAAAAGATTTTATTTTTTTTCCGTCCGTCACTGTAAGTTGGTTTCGTAATTCGGATTTACTTTATTTACTGGTGTTTTGAAGTTTCAGCTCTTTAAATATTTGTTCTTGCGTATTTCTCTTAAAACAAAAATACATCCAGACGTAGAGAGACGAAAAAAAAAAAAAAATGATTCTCACGGTTAAACTAAATTCTGTTGTCGTCATAAACGTTTCTTGATGTGTTGATTGAGGCGAAAGAAAATAATTCGGCGAGTGTTGCCGGGCTGGATTTTAGACTGATGATCTGTCCTCGTCAAAAGCGAAAGGCTTTAAACGACAGATGTCCGGCTCAGACCTGTTTCATATGAATGACCCTTGTAATAAAGTATGACCCTTGTAATAAAGTATGACCCTTATGATGATGAATATTGTACAACATAATCGTATATGGCACACAGCACAAAATTGGGGAAAAAGAAAAACTTTCATTAATCTCTACTTAAACTCTTCATACCTGTTTATAAGCAAAAACACCTTTATTACCTGAGCTATGACACGTCGAATACAATTTGTTCGATGCCATGAAGTGATTTAAAAAAAAAAATACACGTTTTAAAGATAAACGATAAAAATTTGGTTTCATTTTTTTTTAGTCAACTTCACCGAATGCAAGTCTCGAGAGCAACACAAATAAAGATTGCTGTTTAGAAGATAGATGTGTTGGATAGTGTGTGATGCGAGTAAAAGAAGAGGCAGTAGGAAGACAGATAATGGTTGATCTTGACGAGGTCAAGATTCTCGCGTTGAAGGAAGCATCCATGCTGGACCCTGTTCCACAAAGTAGAGGTTCTTGGGGGAAAAATTGTCTAAGTGGAAGATTCCTTTTGAGGTTTGGAAAACGTGGGCAACGAAGGTGTTTCTATTCCGTGGGAGTGGCATCGATTGTCCTCTCTCTAAA